>CM076684.1:4495000-4985000 GCA_038501925.1 Xenopus petersii | reverse complement strand
GTGATTTCTCCATTACTCTTTCATTCCGTGGCTCCTCCATTAATTATTAATTATGTGATTTCTCCATTACTCTTTCATTCCGGGGCTCCTCTATTAATTATATGATTTCTCCATTACTCTTTCATTCCGCGGCTTCTCCGTTACTTTTTAATCCGTGGCTCTTTTCTTATTTGTTCAATCTTTATTCTGTTTATTTGCTATCCCCCCTGATTTTGAATGAACTATAGAGTGTAAAATGGGAGGGTAGTGCCAGTCTGTGTGGGTTAAGAATTCTCTGTTTTCAGGGGTGTTAATATATAGCCCTGATCTCTCAACTGGCAGTCTGGACAATACCACTGTTAATATTCTCTTCCGCTTGTTTTCAGCCGGCCCCCGACACCCAGGAATGCCTCCCCCTCAGCCTTTAATGGCCCATCACATGCACGGCCCACCCCCGCCACTGATGCGACACATACCTCCTCCTCCGCTGGGCATGCGCCCCGGCCCCCCTGTGAGTGCTGTTTTGGTACATTCCTTTTTTTTTGTGTGTCTAGTCTATTGTACAGGTAAAGATATTAGTCACTGCTTTTTCCCGTCTGTCTGACTTCCTTCACTAAACGGTTATTTATCCGAGGTCTAGTTTGTGAGGTTTTTTGCTACTTCGAATAAATGCCCAACTCGAATGTTTGCTTATTTATGAAAAAACCCAAATGAATGCAATTGGGGGGGGGACTCTAATTGGCCAAGTATCAGTGAAAAAAAAATGGAATAGCTTGAGTTTTCAAGAGCAAACCACTCAAAAATCATGAAGGCTAAAAACATCTTCAAATGGTTCAATGGACCTGCACCATTGACTTCTACATGACCTCGACAGGTTTTATTTTTTCCAATTAAAGCTTTTTGCATCTTCAAGTCATATTAAATCTTGGAAAATGTGAGTTATTTTTTTATCCTGAAAAATTTGAGTTTTTACTGGAACTATCCTAGAAAACTCATGCTCTGACTGGTCCCTGCAGGACTATTAACGAGGTTAGGAAGCAGCAGTGATTCAAACCACAGAATGTTTTTTTTTTTTTTTTTGAGAGGAGATTGGTTACAGACCATGTGATTTTCAGGCAGTAACAAATCTGTATCTCTTATTCTTCTTACTGTATGTACAGCCTATGGGACCTCTACTTCCCCCGCCTCGTCCCATGGTACAGTCTGCTCCAAAGATCAACCCTACAGTCATCCAAGCTGCCCCCACTGTCTATACTGCACCCCCAGTAAGGAAGCCAGAGGTAAGAGACCCCCTATATTCTATATATATATGATAAGACTGGACAGCAGCATCATTGTAAGACATCTCTCTGTTTCAGGAGGATATTGTGGAACCCCCAATAATACCAGAAGAGAAGGAAAGTCTTGGCTATGATGAAGCCGTTATTGGCCCCAGTATGCCTGAAATGGAACCGGTGCAACCTGAGGTGAGACCCCGGAGCTGAGATTTGGAGCAGGGAACAGATTTGTAGACACTGTATTCTGTTGTGAGGTACTCTGCTTCCTAAAATCCTTACAGTCCCTGTTCTGTAGGTGCTGCTGGAACCGGTGCAAGAGGATAAAAAGAAACCAAAGCCGGAGAAATTAAAACGGTGCATCCGCACTGCAGCCGGAACGTCTTGGGAAGATCAAAGCTTATTAGAATGGGAATCGGGTAAGTCTCACACCTGAATGGAACTGCTGCGTCCTTCTATATTGAAGCTGTATCCAGTCGTACACCTAATGGTGGGGCACGCGGGGAGGTTAGTCGCCTTGCCTCACAAGGAAACTTTGGCTGAAGCGACTCTTATGTCATCCTACCGGCGATTCCTACATTCTTGCTGGTGAAAAGGCATTTTGGGGAGATTAGTCGACAGCAGTAGCAAAGATTTATCACTTGGTGACTAATCTCCCCGTGTGCCACGTCCCTTACAGGGGAACTATTGTGAAAATGTAATATAAGCTTCATCATACTGAAATAATAAGTTCTCTAAATACAATCAATTAAATATTCTGCATCAAAATAATCAAGTTTATCTTCACTATCCCTCTCTCGGCATCGGTTTCTCTCAATTCTCTCTTCATGCAGCAGTTGGGTGTCAGATATTCATTGACAGTTAGATCCAATATATCTTATGGGGGGCTCCTTTCCTAGCAGATGAATTAGAGCTCACTCAAATAACTGATTCCAGTACAAACAAAATAAATAAACTTTCTCTTTTTCACCATATTTTAAAGTCCTGCGAGTGCCTTGCTTTACATGATATTCTAGATATATATATACATACATACATACATACATACATACATACCATGTTACATACTATACATATTAGTTATTAAATGTTGACAAATCCATAAAACTGAAACAGAAAACCCGTTAGAAGAGGAACCTGATAATTTGGGGATTTTCTAGAATTCCCGATTTGCAAATATATTTACTACCGACTTGATCTGGAAGAGCTGAACATTCCCTTCATTTCTACAGATGACTTCCGAATATTTTGCGGGGATTTAGGAATCGAGGTGAATGATGACATCCTTGCTCGCGCTTTCAGTCGTTACTCCTCCTTCCTGAGAGCCAAAGTCATCCGGGATAAACGCACAGGGAAGACTAAAGGCTTCGGCTTTGTGAGCTTCAAGGATCCCAATGACTACGTGAGAGCCATGCGTGAAGTCAACGGTACGACTGACCTTTGTTTCTTAAAGGAGAAGCAAACCCCTAAAGTTAAAAAAAAAACCCTACCCTACATAGACCCCCCTTCCTCCCCCCCCCCAGCCTAGCTGCTACCCCATGGCATATGCCCCATAGTCTTTCCTTACCCCTCGGTGCAGATTCTGTCCAGCGGAGTCCACGGGCGCCATCTTCAGACACTTTGGTAATCTTTGGGTCTTCTCCCGGCGCTTCTGCAATTTCCATGAGTTTCGGCGCATGAGCAGTTGTCGCAAAACAGAAAATTGCTCCAACTGCGCATGCACTTCCCGAAGATTACCGAATATAAAAAGGTGACGCCCGTGAACTCCGCTGGACAGAATCTGCACCAAGGGGTAAGTAAAGACTTAGGGGCATTTCCCAGGGTAGCAGCTAGGCTGGGGAGGAGGGAGGGGGGTATGTGTAGGGTAGGGGTTTTTTAACTTTAGGGTTTGCTTCTCCTTAAAAGGGACTCTGTCATGATTTTTATGATGTAGTTTTTATTTCTAAATGACACTGTTTACATTGCAAATAATTGACTGTACAATATAAAATGTCATTCCTGAACCAGCAAGTGTATTTAGTTGTAATATTGGTGTGTAGGTGCATCTCAGCTCATTTTGCCTGGTCATGTGATTTCAGAAAGAGCCAGCACTTTAGGATGGAACTGCTTTCTGGCAGGCTGTTGTTTCTCCTACTCAATGGAACTGAATGTGTCTCAGTGGGACCTGGATTTTACTATTGAGTGTTGTTCTTAGATCTACCGGCAGCTGTTATCTTGTGTTAGGGAGCTGCTATCTGGTTACCTTCCCATTGTTCTGTTGTTAGGCTGCTGGAGGTAAAGGGAGGGGGTGATATCACTCCAACTTGCAGTAAAGAATGACTGAAGTTTATCAGAGCACAAGTCACATGACTGGGGGCAGCTGGAAAACTGAAAATATGTCTAGCCCTATGTCAGATTTCAAAATTACATTTAAAAAAAAATCTTTGCTCTTTTGAGAAATGGATTTCAGTGCAGGAGCAGCACTATTAACTGATAAAGATTCCCTTGTCAGTATCCCTTTAAAGGACCCTACATAGACCCTCCTCTCTGCTCCCCCCAGCCTAGGTGTTACCCCGGGTAAATGCCTCTAACTCTTTACTTACCCCTCAATGTAGATTCAGGGCATCGGAGTTCACGGGCACCATCTTCTCTTCAGAATGAGAGCAGGGTATCGGCGCATGCGCAGTTGGAGCAATTTTGCATTTCACGAAAACTGCGCATGCGGCGTAAGTCACGGAAACTGAAAGAAGACGACCTGAAGATTACCGAAGTGTTAGAAGATGTCGCCCATGAACTCCGATGCCCTGAATTTGCACCGAGGAGTAAGTAAAGGATGTAAAGGACATTACTATGCGAGAGTTTTAAGGAATAGATTTGATTGGCTTCTAGGAAGCAGTAGTGGGCGGGACTCATGTCTCCGTCTCTTACAGGCAAATACGTAGGCTCTCGCCCTATAAAGCTGCGGAAGAGCCAGTGGAAGGATCGCAATATAGAAGTCGTGCGCAAGAAGCAGAGGGAGAAGAAGAAGCTCGGCCTGAGATAGAGAACGGACAGATCTAGAACTACGGACATGAACTCGGTATTGTCCAACTCTTCTGTGTGATTAGGGATGCCCTCCATCTCTCCAGCTCTTATACACGTCCCCTGCACAGCTGGAGGGCCACACTGCTGCATCCCTGCATTTCAACTTTTACTTTGATCCTGTTTGCTTGGCGCCCAATAGCCGACAAATGGGGCAACCTCAGCTCTGGCAAGTGTTTGGTTTGTTTTCATTGCCCTTCCCCGTTTATCAGGACAAGCAGCTCCATTATATTCTAGTGCTGTCCCTCTGTGTTACTTTTAATTCAATGAACAACTCCTGTCCTGTTTTCCTGCACTCAATATGATCATTAAACCTCAAAGGGCCACTAAATTCACCATCCCGGCTAATAAAAACTCACTTGATGCTTTTTAAACTAAAATCCTTAATCTCCCCCTATTATGTTATATAATGGCCAATTCTAAGCAACTTTTCATCTGGTCTTCATTCTTTTGTTTATAGTTTTGAAAATATTTGCCTTTTTCTTCTGACTCTTTCCAGTTTTCAAATGGGGGTCACTGACCCCATCTCTGTAAGGCTACAAATTTATTGTTATTGCTACTTTTTATTACTCCTTTCTATTCAGACCCGCTCCTATTCATATTCCAGTCTCTTATTCAAATCAATGCATGGTTGCTAGGCTAATTTGGACCCTAGCAACCAGACAGCTGAAACTACAAACTGGAGAGCTGCTGAATAAAAAGCTAAATAACTGAAAAACCACAAATAATAAAAAATTATACCCAATTGCAAATTGTCTCCGAATATCACTCTCTACATCATACTTAATATGAATTTTAAAGGTGAACAACCCCTTTAATAGGCTGATTACACTTGTGCTGCAGCTTCTCTGGTCTTTGTCCTGCTCCCAACCAAACATCAGAGCTGCAGCAGCCAGTGAAGAGGGGATGTTTGTGGCGGATACTGATGAGTAACAGGGGGATGTGAGTAGTTAACACAGCAGAGAATTTCTATAACAAAATAACTCTGAGACATGTTAAAGAGCATAAAGGGTAAATTAGTCACTGATTTCTGTAGCACAGCTCCAACTATTCATTGCTGATGGAGCGAGTGAGAGTTGCAGTTGCACAGGAAGTGAACATGGGAGGATTCTGATACCAAGCAGGCACCCATGCATGGACAGAGGAATAACACATCTTTGAAGGAGGTGGGGGTGTCCTATCCGTAGCTGACATTGCGCCAAAGTCAGACGGGGGATATATTTGTACCATACCCAGTGTTTGAGTTTTTATTGTATCTCGATGTGCAGAAATAGAATTTATACTTTTGTGATAGTCCATTGGCTTTATTACTTGTGGGCATTAAAGGATAAGTAAACCTTAAAAATAAGTGTAAAATGAATGAGAAGCTATTCTAAGCACTTTTGCAAGGAACATTCATTATTTATTATTAATTCCAAGGAAGTTGTCAGGAGAAAGAAAGAGACTGATGTTCTTCTGCTTAGGAATAAAATTAGAAACCTTTCTCACATCTTTCCTAAGCAGAAGAACATCAGCCTCTTTCTTTCTCCTGACAACTTCCTTGACTACTTGCTGGTCAGACTGGTGGGAAAATGACCAGCAGGTGGCGCTGTTGTAACACAATTCATTCATAGTAACAGTACATTTATCCCTTAATATTAAGGAATTAAAATAGCAAAACTGCTTAGACCATAAGCCAGTATCAGCAAAATTTTATTTAAAAAAAATTCGTTAGTATACATTTAAATAATGCAACTTTAAAATCGAAAAGTCTTTTTATTAAGAAATAACTTACCGAAACTCCCCTTGCTCCTCTTCAGAAAAGGCGATTGCGATCCATTGTGCGGCGCTCTATTTCTCCTCCCTGCCTTCCTTATAGGAGAAGAAATCGAGTGGCGCATGATAGATCGTCACCCTGTCTTAAAGAGGAGCGCAAGCAGAGTTTTGGTAAGGTATTTCATAATAGAGACTTTGTGATTTTAAAGTTTCATTTGTCTTGGTTTTTTTTTCTCAAAATGTATACTATTTTTTAAAAATAATAATTTGATGTTACTAGTCCTTTAACTGTCCGTACAGTGACATCTTCTGGCCACTCTGTGCAATGCAGGTACAATCAGATCGCTGATAAAAAGTGATGTTGCCGTTGTCTTCAGAGTGGAAAATTCTCCATTTTTATAAAACCACAGCCTTTATTTATCAAAGGGGAGGGTTTTTTCTTTTTTTTTTAACTATTTTAGATAACTGAGTCAGGGCCTGGAAATGAATTATTTCAATGAGGCTGAAGAGGCAGTAGGTACAAGGGGTGACTGTACTGAGGCACTAAACATCTGTACATTAAAGCTCAGAGGAGAACTAATTAAGCTGGAGATGTTGTATTTTTTATACAGAACTGACTGTACCGGCTCAGAAGATCAGCAGCCCCACATCAATAATGATCCAGACCTTCAGCGTTATCCCCAGCAGTTTCCCGTCTTGTTGGGTCGTCTTGTGAGTCAGTGACTCTGCACATGCTCAGTGGGCTCTGGGCGGCTGCTGGGAAGCTTAATTTTAGGGGTCATGGGAAATGGTCAAACTATTGGCAGAAAGTGAGGTCACAGCTGTCGTAGAAGTTGCTGCTACAGGCAGTGCTGGAATTGGGGTGGGATGGCGGCATCCCGCTACTTCTTTTTCTTCTGTAATTTCCATCCCCTCAGGTGGATTTTAGAATACCGGAGCGGCCAGATGGAGCTTCCCCCACCCCCCCAGGAAGCTCCGTCTATGGTGGCTATTTTGGGACATCATTAGCCGTCAAAAGAAATCACTGTAGACTGTCTCCCCTGGCAACAGAATGGCTGAGGAGGCAGGGTTTTGGCTCCTGCTCCTGTCTTGGGGGAGGTTACTATTGGGGTTGCCGTGGGATCCTTGCTGCTTGGCTGGGGCATGACTGGTTTGGGGGTAACAGGCCTCTCCCAGCCACAAAACCAGCCATGGCCCTGGAGTCAGAGAAGGCAGTGGTCGGGGAGGGGACTCGGAGGGCTTTGTTGGCGCTGGTAGAGGCCACTTGGCCAGATCTAGAGGGTAGGGTTGGTTTTCATGGCCGGGCACAGACACAAGGTGGGAGAGGAAAGGTGCCCTTATGCCACCCTTTGAGTTCTGGGGGTATTTATACATGAAATCCTGATTTACCTGATTTAATTCCTGACTTAATAGAGTTGTGCTGCTTGACCTTTTGGTGGGTGTGTCTTTCTCCTGTGGGTTGGGCTTCACATTCCTCACACACTACAGGGCTGGTTATGAATCAATTCTGATGAGCCTTGTATTGTGAATGTTATATTGTATGTGTGTGTATATATATATATATATATATATATATATATATATATCTCAGGTAAGTGACAGCAGCGAGTACTGGGGATCAGCAGAAAAGAAGATGGGGAGACACTGGTCCCTCAGAGAGACTGATCTTTACTGCTAAAGGGCTGTGGGGGCATTAGGCTGGTACAGAAGCACAAAACATCATGTACAACATTAGCACTAACCTTCCTAAATCTTCTACAGTTACATATTTAAATTGGGTTTAACCCCTCCAAATGAAAACCCAGCCCCATACACACACCCCTCCCTACTGTCACATAAATGATATATACCCATATCTATACTAACTATAGAGTTTAGTATCACAATAGCCTTTGTATTATGTCTGTCCAAGAAATCATCCAAGTCCCTCTTATAGTCATTAACTGAATCATCACCCGGCAGTGCATTCCCCAACCTCACTGTCCTCACTGTGATGAACCCCCTACTCTGTTCCTTTAAATGAAACTTCTTTTCCTCTAGTCTGAAGGGGAGGCCTCTGGTACGTGATTCTCTTTATGGGTAAAAAGGTCCCCTGCTATTTGTCTATAATGTCCTCTAATGTACTTGTAAAGTCTAATCATGTCCCCTCACAAGCGCCTTTTTTCCAGAGAAAACAACCCCAACCTTGACAGTCTCCCCTCATAATTTAACTCTTCCCTCCCTCTAACCAGTTTAGTTGCACTTAGTCTCTGCACTCTCTCCAGCTCATTTATATCCCTCTTAAGGACTGGAGTCCAAAACTGCCCCCATACTCCAGATGAGGCCTCACCAGGGACCTATAAAGAGACACAATTATGTTTTCATCACTTGAGTTAATGCCCTTTTTTATACAAGACAGAACTTTATTTGCTTTAGTAGCCACAGAATGACACTGCCCAGAATTAGACAACGTGTTATCTACAAAGACCCCTAGATCCTTCTCATTTAAGGAAACTCCCAACACACTGCCATTTAGTGTATAACTTGCATTTATATTATTTTTGCCAAAGTGCATAACCTGCATTTATCAACATTGAACCTCATTTTCCAGTTTGCTGCCCAGTTTTCCAGTTTAGACAAATGACTGTGCAAAGTGGCAGCATCCTGCATGGAACCTATAGTTCTGCACAATTTAGTATCATCTGCACAAATAGAAACAGAACATTCAATGGCCACCTCCAGGTCATTAATAAACAAGTTGAAAAGCAAGGGACCTAGTACAGAGCCCTGCGGTACTCCACTAACAACACTGGTCCAATTAGAAAATGTTCCATTTACCACCACTCTTTGTAGTCTATCTTTTAGCCAGTTCTCTATCCAGGTACAAATACTATGTTCCAGGCCAACATTCCTTCATTTAACCAGTAACCTTCTGTGTGGCACTGTATCAAATGCTTTAGCAAAGTCTAAGTAAATCACATCCACTGCCATCCCAGAATCAAGGTCCCTGCTCACCTTCTCATAAAAAGAAATTAAGTTAGTCTGGCAAGATCTATTACACATAAAACCATGCTGGCACACACTCATAGTATTATGATTTGCTATGAAGTCCAGTATCTTATCCTTTATTAACCCTTCGAAAAGCTTTCCTACCACTGACGTCAGACTAACTGGCCTATAGTTTTGAGGCTGAGAACAGGATCCTTTTTTGAATAGAGGCACCACATTAGCAATTCGCCAGTCTCTCTGTACTATGCCAGATCTCGATGAATCCTAAAGAGCTTTGGCAATCACAGAGCTAAGCTCGCTAATTACCCTGGGATGAATACCATCTGGCCCTGGACCTTTGTTAATCTTAACATGTTCTAGTCTCTTTTGAATTTCCTCATGCAATAGATAAGTCAGCACTCACCAACGAGTTCGTGTGCCAATCAGATGCATGTCTCAGGCAGCCACTTCCAGCCGAAATTTTGCAACTTTTGTATATAGACAGCACCATCCAAAGTAATTTTTCTTTAAAAGCCTTTATTTAAATGGCTGAATCTCAGACAGAAATACAGCTCAGCAACGTTTCAGGCTGACACCAGCCTTTCCTCGAGCTGCTGATTGCACATAAGTCAACACATTTGATACAATTTGGTATAGCGCCATCTATTGGCTACTTAATACTTAAATACAAACAGGTGAAGTTGCTTCTAATGTTACAAAATGACATTATATACATTTCGACATCTTCTCATTGTTCTCTTCCTTTATGTAGTGGATGTCCAGGCTTCCTACACCAGTCCAGTATTTTAATGTCTGAAAAATATAAAAACGATTTAAAATCTATTACAAGGAAATTTACCGAAAGATTTTGTGTAATTCATATTCCCTATTTAAACCTGATGGTGAAAGGGTCCCCGATAGTCTTATCCACCTCGCCTCTTTATTTTTACCAACTCTTTAACTCTATCACCTCGGCGGTGCATCTTAGGGACTCCATCTACAACTTGAAATTTCAATTGGTGGATACCGGGTCCCTTTTCCAAAAAATGACATGCAACTGCCTGCTCCTGCTTCTTTGTCCTAATGGCTGATTTATGTTCACGTATACGTTCCTTCACCATACCGGTAGTTAGCCCCACATATTGAAAACCACATGGGCATTTGATCACATAGATGACCAAGGAGGAGGAGCAGGTAAAGTGGCCCTTAATTTTAATAGGGGTGCCCTTATGTGAATGAAGGATAACATCACCCCGCTGACAATTTGAGCAACAGTTAGCGCTCTTACAGACGAGCGTTTTTACCTGCGCTCCCCTGCGTTCCGTTTTTCTGCGTTCAGCCGCAGGGGAGCGCAGGAATAGACGCATTACATTTACTCACAAGGCGTGTGTAGGCGACGAACGCAGGAAAAATGCAGCATGTTTCGTCTCAACCTGCGTTCGGCGCCTACACGCGCCTTGTGAGTAAATGTAATGCGTCTATTCCTGCGCTCCCCTGCGGCTGAACGCAGAAAAACGGAACGCAGGGGAGCGCAGGTAAAAACGCTCGTCTGTAAGAGCCCTAACTGTTGCTCAAATGTTGCCCAATGTTTTTGAAATATATGGACTCACCGAATTATATTTAGACACAAAAGCCAAACTTTTTCCTTCATTTAACTTATGTCTATCCTTTTGGCCCCTATCTGGAGCTTCTATCTGGGATCATTATTCTCTTAATAACGTTGGGGGATCGCCTCTCTCCTGGAACTTCACAGACATTTCCTCTAGCCTCCCTTGTAGAGTCTCATGGTCGGATACTATGCGCTGCACCCTTGTAAATTGTGATTTAGGTAAAGCCTTCTTCACATGGGGAGGATGAAAAGAGTCAAAATGGAACAGTTGGTTTAGTGTATAGATCCGACCACAGTACCACTTCTCTCAGGGTTATCATAGTATCTAAGAAAGAAAGGCTATCGCCACTAACATTCATAGTAAACCTGATATTAGGGGAAGCGGAGTTCAAATATTGCAAAAATGTATCGTGCCCAACGTGGCCCCGTCCAGAATGCGAACATATGATTGATAAAACGTACCCAATGCCAGCAATATTCCTCAAATAATTTGTTGGTATATACATAAGTGGTCTCAAAATTATTCCTATAGATATTCGCATATGTGGGGCTAACTACCGGTATGGTGAAGGAACGTATACGTGAACATAAATCAGCCATTAGGACAAAGAAGCAGGAGCAGGCAGTTGCATGTCATTTTTTGGAAAAGGGACCCGGTATCCACCAATTGAAATTTCAAGTTGTAGATGGAGTCCCTAAGATGCACCGCCGAGGTGATAGAGTTAAAGAGTTGGTAAAAATAAAGAGGCGAGGTGGATAAGACTATCGGGGACCCTTTCACCATCAGGTTTAAATAGGGAATATGAATTACACAAAATCTTTCGGTAAATTTCCTTGTAATAGATTTTAAATAGTTTTTATATTTTTCAGACATTAAAATACTGGACTGGTGTAGGAAGCCTGGACATCCACTATATAAACAATGAGAAGATGTCGAAATGTATATAATGTCATTTTGTAACATTAGAAGGAACTTCACCTGTTTGTATTTAAGTATTAAGTAGCCAATAGATGGCGCTATACCAAATTGTATAAAATGTGTTCACTTATGTGCAATCAGCAGCTCGAGGAAAGGCTGGTGTTAGGGCTCTTACACATGACCGTTCCGACCTGCGCTCCCCTGCGTTCCGTTTTTTGGCGTTCAGCCGCAGGGGAGCGCAGGAATAGACGCAAGTAATTATTTGAAATGGGGCTGTACTCACTCAGGCGCGTGTAGGCGCCGAACGCAGGAAAAATGCAGCATGTTGCGTCTGAACCTGCGTTCGGCGCCTGCACGCGCCTGAGTGAGTACAGCCCCATTTCAAATAATTACTTGCGTCTATTCCTGCGCTCCCCTGCGGCTGAACGCCAAAAAACGGAACGCAGGGGATCGCAGGTCGGAACGGTCATGTGTAAGAGCCCTAAGCCTGAAACGTTGCTGAGCTGTATTTCTGTCTGAGATTCAGCCCTTTAAATAAAGGCTTTTTAAGAAAAATGACTTTGGATGGTGCTGTCTATATAAAAAAGAATTTCCTCCTGCGTCATTACTTGTATTACTAGAATTGGGACTATTACGGAGGAATAATTAACTGGTTCCTCATTTGTGTAGACAGACGAAAAATAGTTCAGAATCTCCACTTTTATTCTGCTCAGTCTTCCTGTTCCACTCCAGGACTCCATGTCCGTTTTTTAGCTCGGGGTCATTCAGGACTCCTGCCCCCTGCACTCACTCAGCCCCAGAAGAGCAGAATATGGGGGAGCTACAATGGTGAAACCCTGAAGGTAAGTGAATGAGTATTGGGTTAGATCTCATTATGGGAAACCAGACATTAGCCTTAAATACCAACCACCCAGTTTGTTTCAGAGTGCGGCGACTCCATGTTTTCTGTGCTCTCTGCTGCCCCTTGTGGCCTGGGCACATGAACACTATAGTTACTGGAAGCACAGGAATAGTGCAACTACACTGCTCTTCTTGCATATACCCTGGGTATATTTCTTTCCATTCCTGCTTCAGCTAATACATTAGTGACTATCATTTTTGAATTATTTGTCTTCTCTTTCCAGCTTCCAAAAGAGGGTCACTGAGCCCTTCTAAAAAACAAATGCTCTGTAAGGCTACATTGTATTGTTATTGCTACTTTTCATTACTCATCTTTCTATTCAGGCCTCTCTTATTCATATTCCAGTCTCTTATTCAAATCAGTGCATGGTTGCTAGGTAACGTGGCCCCTAGCAACCAGATTGGTGACATTACTAACGGGGGAGCTGCTGAATAAAAAGCTAAATAGCAAAAACAACAAATGAACAATAAAAACATGAAAACCAATTGCAAATTGTCTCAGAATATCCCTCTCTAGATCATACATAACAGTTAATTTAAAGGTGAACAACCCCTTCCATGTGTGTAGTTAATGTGCAATTTCTCCAGGCAGCACAGGGTTATTAGAGAAGGGCAAGGGGTTATCAGTGTTATCAACCCCAGGTTAATAGCAGAGCCCTGAGCTCCATCAATAAATTGGGGATTTATTCTATGGCAGGGCTAATGGATGGGCCCAAATCTGTCAGGAGTCTGAATCTGTTCTACAAAACTCCTTAACGAGAGCTCCTGATTGGCCGACAGAGACTTGGAGAGGAAGTGTGGAATGATCCTCCAGGAAGCAGTTAATTACTTTTGAATTGGGAAACCAGCGACCCGATCAGAGAGAGAAATTGTAATTACTCAGCAGGCTCCTTATCTGTGGGCGGAGGAACAAGGATAAATATACAGTTTTTATTCAAGGTTAATGCAAAATTGGTTGTTTTTTTTTTCTTTTACAAGTTTAGAAGAGAAACCAGATGGACATTCACATAAAGGAGACGTCGCTGACCCCACAGACACATGGGAATCTCTTGCATTGGTTACAAACAATTTCTTTGTACAAAAGTATCAGGAGTCACAGTAAATGATGGAGGCACAGACGGGCTATTTGATTGGCTCAGGAGGGGGTTGTCCCTTGGGGGGAACAAGGGGCTGATACTGAGGTCCCCAATACGTTCATTACATTGATTGGTTTTTTAATGTAGCAGTTTGCTCTTCTCTTCTCTGCTTTCCAGAATACAGAAACACTTCCCTTTAATTCCCACAATTCTTATGTTGCTGCTCCAGTCTGTGAATCAGAGAGAATGATGGGCATCAGCATTGGACTGGGGTCCCCCCCACACACACGGCCCCCCACCGCCCCAGACACAAAAGCTCCTCTTTTTTTCCCCAGCCCAGTCTGACCCTGCAAGGCATGATGGGAAGCAGAGGAGAGTGGTGGGAGTAGACGGGAAAGCATCAAACTGCTTTGAATGGGTTTTAAACCCAGTGAGAATGAGGAATGAATGGATATTGGGAAGTTGTATCAGGAGTCAGAAGCAGCAGTGCAGAGAAAGGGACAGACACAATGACAGTTACACAGAACTATAAACCCAGTGAGAATGAGGAATGAATGGATATTGGGAAGTTGTATCAGGAGTCAGAGGCAGCAGTGCAGAGAAGAGAAAGGGACAGACACAATGACAGTTACACAGAACTATAAACCCAGTGAGAATGAGGAATGAATGGATATTGGGAAGTTGTATCAGGAGTCAGAAGCAGCAGTGCAGAGAAAGGGACAGACACAATGACAGTTACACAGAACTATAAACCCAGTGAGAATGAGGAATGAATGGATATTGGGAAGTTGTATCAGGAGTCAGAACCAGCAGTGCAGAGAAGAGAAAGGGACAGACACAATGACAGTTACACAGAACTATAAACCCAGTGAGAATGAGGAATGAATGGAAATTGGGAAATTGCTCGGATTTAGATTTTCTGTTGTTAAAGGATAAGTAAACCTTAAAAATAAGTGAATGTAAAATTGATGAGGGGCTATTCTAAGCACTTTTGTAATGTACATTCATTATTTATTTATTTTTAATTCCAAGATATTAAGGGATACATGTACTGTTACTATGAATGAATTTTGTTACAACAGCGCCACCTGCTGGTCATTTTCCCACCAGTCTGACCAGCAAGTAGTCAAGGAAGTTGTCAGGAGAAAGAAAGAGACTGATGTTCTTCTGCTTAGGAAAGATGTGAGAAAGGTTTCTAATTTTATTCCTAAGCAGAAGAACATCAGCCTCTTTCTTTCTCCTGACAACTTCCTTGACTACTTGCTGGTCAGACTGGTGGGAAAATGACCAGCAGGTGGTGCTGTTGTAACAAAATTCATTCATATTAACAGTACATGTATCCCTTAATATCTTGGAATTAAAAATAAATAATGAATATACATTACAAAAGTGCTTAGAATAGCCCCTCATCAATTTTACATTCACTTATTTTTAAGGTTTACTTATCCTTTAAGGTAAACTTTATTTTTGGGTTTATTTCCCCTTTAATGAGTGAGATTACAGACAGGAAGTAGAACTATGACAAGCAGCCATTTCCTGTGCCTCCCGATGTTCGGTTTCAGTTCTGCTCCTGTGATTTTGCAGTTGGACCTTCTAGTCTGTATTTCTGGAAGGAACCCAAAGTGTCTGTAATGCTGAGAAGGGGCCAAGCGAGTGGCCAGTCCTGAGCTCAGTCGTTTGGGGGTCCCACTCTCAGTCGGGCCCCCCACGTATTTGTTACAAAGCTACGGATATTTGAAACCATTGGAACCTCTTGGCCCAGATGTGAGAGGGTAGAATTCAGTCGATTAGGGATCAGCCCCAGAGGTGCTTCAAACTTGAGTTAGAGGAACGTCTATGGCATCAATAAGCCCAAATTCCACCCAAATTGGACATCAGACTGGGGCCCCTTGGTCCAGTCCTGCAATTTGGAGCCGGTGGAGTCGTCTCTCTGCTCAGTAGAAGGTCCCCAGGTGGGTTCCCAGTTGCCCCCCGTGTTGCCTTGTGATGCCCTGGCCGGGGTACAGTCCCCCAGTGGGTGCTGAGCTGAAGTACTGGACTGGGATGAGGGTGGGGAGGGTGGGAGACTGAGGGTGATGGGAAGGTAAGGGCCCGGTTGGTTTGGCTTGGGGTGAATAATAGTTCCCTTCGGGGTATTTGGGGATGGGGGGGTCATTGTTATGTGACTGCTGCACCACCTGGATCCCCTGGAAGTCAAACCTGTAGGCGTATCTCTTCCCATGAACTTTACTCATGATGTTCTTGTCATAATAATAGCGCAGGGCCCGGCTCAGCTTGTCGTAGTTCATGTTGGGTTTACTCTTGCGCTCGCCCCAGCGCCGGGCAACTTCATCGGGGTCCGTCATCTTGAACTCCCCGTTCAGTCCTTCCCACGCGATGCAACTGGAATTGCAACTATCAGACAGGAGCTCCAATAGAAACTGCCACAACTGAATCTGTCCACTGCCTGCGGGAACACAGAGATGGGGTTAGGGGCAAATGGGACCCAGAATGGGGCAAAACAGAGAGAGGGGGTTGGGGGTAAATGGGACCCAGAATGGGGCAAAACAGAGAGAGGGGGTTGGGGGTAAATGGGACCCAGAATGGGGCAAAACAGAGAGAGGGGGTTGGGGGTAAATGGGACCCAGAATGGGGCAAAACAGAGAGAGGGGGTTGGGGGTAAATGGGACCCAGTCTGGGGCAGGAACACAGAGAGAGAGGGTTAGAGGGATGTTTTTGCCTTTGCTAAAGGATTGTGCACTTCCCTATAGGATATTTGTATATACAGTATGTGATTATTCATATGAGTGGGGGCAGCCATGATTGCTCGTATGAGTTACATCAGCCACGCCCTCTTCTAATACAGATCCCTGCAGTGGCCAAATCACTGATCTTCATTGTCCTATAGTTTAGGGACATCCAATACAGTAACAGAGCCCTCACCCCCTAATCGGCCTTTGGGAATGTCCCCTCTACCCACTATTTTGGACCCCCAGTGTAAGAACCACTTCTCTAACGTTGTCTTAACTATTGTATATTTATGATTATGACACGGGGCAAGTTGGATCTGATGAAAGCCTTTGCCTTTAAGGGGAATCATTGTGAAACCTGAACTTTAATATAATCTACTCTCTTTCTTAGTTCCCCTTTAAAGAAGACTCGCTGCATTTATGGGGGGGAGGACTCCCCATCAGAGATTACAAATTGCTGTCTGTCCGTCCATCGTTCAGTTAACGAGCTCTTGTCACATGGTCGCTAAGTGGCTTTGCTCCAGTAATTAAAACACTGGCACATTTGTCCCCTAAATCCGGGGATATTAAAGTGGCAGACGCACCACGTGGGGCAAGAATTAAGCACTCGCTGCCTGCTGGGCCCTTTATTCAGCTAATGGGAAACAAAAACACCAGGGGCCGACTGACTAAACACATTTGTTCAACATGAAGATGAGGGGGGGGGGGGGGTTGAAACCTGAGCCAGGAGGAAATAGGGAGATAATTAGGCAACTAATGAAATAATCAAGGTGCTTGTGCTTAATGGGGATTACACAGTTGTTTGTTTATAGACACGCTATTGGCTAATCCAGGGACGACATGGGGCCCCTGTAACGACCGTCCCTTAATTCCCTCCCCTGGGAGACAAGCAGCGTCCAGGCAGCTAATAATATTATTGGATTTCATTAAAAGGGCTGTTCTTCTTTAAATTAACTGTTAGTATAATGTAGAGAGGGATATGCTAACAATTTGCAATTGGTTTTCATTTTTTATTATTTGTGTTTTTTGACTTATTTAGCTTTTTATTCAGCAGCTCTCCAGTTTGTAATTTCAGCCGTCTGGTTGCTAGGGTCCAAATTCCCCTAGCAACTGTGCACTGATTTGAATAAGAGACTGGAATATGAACAGGAGAGGCCTGAATAGAAAGATGAGTAATAGAATTAAAAAAAGTGTATCCTTAATGAGCATTTGTTTTTTAGATGGGGTCATAACCCCCCATTTGAAAGCTGGAAAGATTCAGAAGAAGAAAGCAAATAATTAAAAAAAACTATAAAAAAAGAAAAAAGTAAGACCAATTGAAAAGTTGCTTAGAATGGGCCATTCCATAACATACTAAAAGTTAATTTAAAGGTGAACCATCTCTTTAACATTTGGGGCCCAATAAGCTAGGGGTGCACTGACTCCACTATTTTGGATTCGGCCAAACCCCCAAATCCTTCTAGAAAGATTCGAAATGTCGCTCGCGTCAAAACCGCCGCGCATCAACATTATTCGGAAGCCTATTGACTGTAAAGCCTGAAGTGATCGTCAGAATTGTTGCGGGTGTCAAAATTAACGTTTTGCAATTTGTACGCTGTTTTGCGAATTTCGTGGGAAATTTGCAAATTTTTTAGCAAAATGAAAAGGGAGACATTCGCCCATCACTAGTCACCACCAGGTTCAGCTTTTTGCCTCCCCCACTTGCCCCATTACATAAGTGGCCCCTGACTGATATTATAAAGGGGGTAAATGAACAGCCCTGCAAAACCTGAACTGGATTGGAAGCGATTGTGACTCACCTGGATTAGAGAGGCGACTGCTCGTGGGCCCGAAAACCTGGTAAGGATCTGTGGGAGAGAACGGAACTGGTTATTCTTTGTTTGAACAATAAGAGCAGAAATGATAGGGGTGTCACCAAAGCCCCCCTTTAGATTGGGTGTAATTTCAATACTCACCTTCAGTGCTGCGCCCAGTGTTAGTGGTACTTGTGATTCCTGGTGTAAGCGGAGGGGAAACTGTGAGATAAAACATTTCCCTTGAGATCATACAGTAAACTAATTATAAAAACACAGTATCACCCCATTGGGGTCACAACAAACATACCCCCCCTCCAATTTTGCTCATAGTCTGTACAGAGAGATCCCATAAAACTATGGCAGCATAGGTATTCCCTGTACTAAGCACAATTCAGCAGGAACAGCCCCCTAAGTTTGCTCATAGTCTGTACAGAGAGATCCCATAAAACTATGGCAGCATAGGTATTCCCCTGTACTAAGCACAATTCAGCAGGAACAGTCCCCTAAGTTTGCTCATAGTCTGTACAGAGAGATCCCATAAAACTATGGCAGCATAGGTATTCCCTGTACTAAGCACAATTCAGCAGGAACAGTCCCCTAAGTTTGCTCATAGTCTGTACAGAGAGATCCCATAAAACTATGGCAGCATAGGTATTCCCTGTACTAAGCACAATTCAGCAGGAACAGCCCCTAAGTTTGCTCATAGTCTGTACAGAGAGATCCCATAAAACTATGGCAGCATAGGTATTCCCTGTACTAAGCACAATTCAGCAGGAACAGTCCCTAAGTTTGCTCATAGTCTATACAGAGAGATCCCATAAAACTATGGCAGCATACTGTAGATATTCCTTTGTACTACTCATTAACCCTAGTAAAAGACAAATAGGTTGAAGGGCTGTATGTGTGTGTATGTGATATATTTAGAATATAGGATGAGACCAAATATTATTTGTACATAGTGGATAAGGATGATCAGTAATTATTTGGAGCTTAAACACATTCCTGGGGGTGTTCTGACTCCCTTCTGCTGCACACATGTTCCTTAGTGAGTATCTGGGAGGTACAAACTCTTCCCCTATAACAAGGTGTCACATAGTTCAGCCCAGGGATCAATCCTCAGACCCCTCATTGGTCAGACCTTGGGTTACAGGTGCTCAGCTGGGCAGTGTTTAATAGAATAATGATAGGAATAATAATTCTTTAGGATTAAGATTAAATATATTCATTGATTACTCATTGTCATTAGGTTAATTGTAATGTAAATTATGGAATTAAAGTCATGTCTATTCTCAGCCACTGCCTGTCCCAAACTATTCTGTGCACTGCTGGTTATGATATCTGAAACAATGTAGCAGAGAACAGAAAGGGTCGGTCAGATACTGCTCTCTGCATATTTATGTACAACTACCTGCCATAATTATAAAGCCAATGTATAGAAGAGGCCATTTTCCTATAAAGAAATGACATCTTACCTCTATGGACTGTACCACCCGACGAGCTCCAGCTCTGTCTCCTCACATCTTCATACAGGGGCTCTGTAATGTAACACAATAAAGTCAATAAAGGGCAACAAGACATTTACTTTTCCCCTGCTGCCATAGTTTTATGGGATCTCTCTGTACAGACTATGAGTAAACTTAGGGGACTGTTCCTGCTGAATTGTGCTTAGTACAGGGAATACCTATGCTGCCATAGTTTTATGGGATCTCTCTGTACAGACTATGAGCAAACTTAGGGACTGTTCCTGCTGAATTGTGCTTAGTACAGGGAATACCTATGCTGCCATAGTTTTATGGGATCTCTCTGTACAGACTATGAGCAAACTTAGGGGCTGTTCCTGCTGAATTGTGCTTAGTACAGGGAATACCTATGCTAACATAGTTTTATGGGATCTCGCTGTACAGACTATGAGCAAACTTAGGGACTGTTCCTGCTGAATTGTGCTTAGTACAGGGAATACCTATGCTGCCATAGTTTTATGGGATCTCTCTGTACAGACTATGAGCAAACTTAGGGACTGTTCCTGCTGAATTGTGCTTAGTACAGGGGAATACCTATGTGCCATAGTTTTATGGGATCTCTCTGTACAGACTATGAGCAAACTTAGGGGACTGTTCCTGCTGAATTGTGCTTAGTACAGGGAATACCTATGTGCCATAGTTTTATGGGATCTCTCTGTACAGACTATGAGCAAACTTAGGGGACTGTTCCTGCTGAATTGTGCTTAGTACAGGGAATACCTATGTGCCATAGTTTTATGGGATCTCTCTGTACAGACTATGAGCAAACTTAGGGGACTGTTCCTGCTGAATTGTGCTTAGTACAGGGGAATACCTATGTGCCATAGTTTTATGGGATCTCTCTGTACAGACTATGAGCAAACTTAGGGACTGTTCCTGCTGAATTGTGCTTAGTACAGGGGAATACCTATGTGCCATAGTTTTATGGGATCTCTCTGTACAGACTATGAGCAAACTTAGGGGACTGTTCCTGCTGAATTGTGCTTAGTACAGGGGAATACCTATGTGCCATAGTTTTATGGGATCTCTCTGTACAGACTATGAGCAAACTTAGGGGACTGTTCCTGCTGAATTGTGCTTAGTACAGGGAATACCTATGTGCCATAGTTTTATGGGATCTCTCTGTACAGACTATGAGCAAACTTAGGGACTGTTCCTGCTGAATTGTGCTTAGTACAGGGAATACCTATGCTGCCATAGTTTTATGGGATCTCTCTGTACAGACTATGAGCAAACTTAGGGACTGTTCCTGCTGAATTGTGCTTAGTACAGGGAATACCTATGCTGCTATAATTTTATTCTATTGCTCTTCTATATGTGATGTCCAACAAGCTCTTGAGATCTCTCACCTGTTTTCACTGGGTGCCGTGGTGCTACCTGGTGTGCGGGTGCAGCCGGTACGACTGAGTAGGTAAATGTTGGACTGTCTGTAAAATAAAATAAATAACAATATGAATCCAAACCCATAATGAAACCGATACTATATTAATAAATAGATTCTGCATTTCGCCACTAGGTGGAGCTTGCATTGAGAATTAACAGCAGGGCAAATATTTGTGCTTAAGGTGTTGGAATATGGCATTGCTGCAAAGGCTCCGGGTGCCAAAACTGAGCAGTTTTATTTCAGAGGAAAAGCCCATCTTTACCTGTCAGATCATTTAGGTTCAGGGGCCATTTAACTGCCCAACCAGGTGGGTTTAGGAATTATGACAATTACGTACTCTGACGCAGGTAGGCCAAGTGTGACATCAGCATTTCGGTGCTGTAAGACGAGGCCATTCGTAGGAAATCTTCGCGCGTCATACGACACAGTTCCTTCCCATCGATTCCCTGCATCAGAGAGGTATTTACATCACACAGTCCGTACTCCTTCACTGCCCAGTCCAACCACTGGGAGACATGGTCCTGACTCCACACCAGAGGGTCTGGGATTGGAAAAGGGAAACGTCATTAGTAGTCGGCCCTTGCGATTGGCTCTTAATCACTCTTTGATGGACCAATCCTGTTTCCCCACAACCTCTTACCTGCTGGCACTATCACTCTCTTCTCTTCATCCCCATTGGTGTGAGGTGGAGGGGCGGAGCCGTTGGTCGGGATGTCGGTGTAAGTGGAGTGGTAGGTTGAGTGCACCGCGTTGTCACCAACACCTTCCGTTTTATCAACTCGTATCGATCCCACCGTCTGGATCCTGAGGGGAGGGACAGAAAACGGGCAGTTGGACCGTTGCACTTTACCATATAGGCTCCCTCACTTTGGAGGTATTAGGTAAGGTTAGTTGGGTTCAGATTTGGGGTGAATAAGAACTTTATAAGATCACCTTAGAAAATGGATTCAGAGCATTGCATTAACCTCAGACATGCTGATAAAATCACAGCAGAAAACTGATTCAGAGCATTCACTTTAACACCAGTCATGCCAGTAAGATCACCGCAGAAGATAATTGAGTGCATTTAACCCTCAGACATGCCACATAAGTATATAGTATGTGCAAAATAAACAATGATTTTAATATAGTAAGTTAGGCAAAAATGTAATGTATAAAGGCTGGAGTGAGTGGATGTGTAACATAATAGCCAGAACACTACTTCCTGCTTTTCAGCTCTCTAACTCTGAGTTAGTCAGTGACTATAAGGGGGGCCACATGGGACATAACTGTTCAATGAGTTTGTAATTGATCCTCAGCATTCAGCTCAGATTCAAAAGCAACAGTTATGTCCCATGTGCCCCCCTCCCAAGTCACTGATTGGTTACTGCCTGGTAACCAATCAGTGGAAAGCAAGAGAGCTGAAAAGCAGGAAGTAGTGTTCTGGCTATTATGTTACACATCCAGTCACTCCAGCCTTTATACATTACATTTTTGCCTAACTAACTATATTAAAATCATTGTTTATTTTGCACATACTATATATATATATATATACCTAGATTTTATTTTTACACTGAACTGTTAAAGCAATGCACCTATCATGTTTTCTGCAGTTAAAAAAAAAGAGCACCACGACTATGTTCCTCTGGGAATTTGCTTCTGCAAACGTGGGTGGGGCGATTCTTTGTATTAGTTTTCTGCAGTGATCTTACTGGCCTATCTGGGGTTAATGCAGTGCACTGAATCAGTTTTCTGCAATGGCCTTACTGGCATGTCTGGGGTAAAGGCAGTACTCTGCAGTGATCTAATTGATCTGTTTACCCAGTTTTTTATTTTTACACAATTGAACAATTGGTTTAACCCCAGACAAGCCAGTGAGATCGATGCAACAAATGTATTCAGAGCACTACATTAACACCAGACATGTTAGTAAAATTGCTGCAGAAAACCAGTACAAATAATTGCCTCCCCCACATTTGCGCAAGCAGAGTACCACAAAGTGTTCCTCTATGCAAAACTCCCTAACACACAACCGAACTGCTAACAAATACACATTATAGATGGCCGTGGATTTCCCAGAGGAATATATATATATATATATATATACAGCAGAACCTGTATGTGTGACTGCAGGAAACTGATTCAGAGCATTATATTAACTCCATGCATGCCAATATGATCACTAGAGAAAACTGATTCAAAGCATTGCAATAACCCCATGCATGAAAATAAGAACACTAGAGAAAAACGATTCAGAGCATTTATTAACCCCATGCATGGCAATAAGATCACTATAGAAAACTGATTCAGAGCATTGCATTAAACCCAGACAGGCCAGTAAGATCAATGCAGAAAACAAATGCTAAAAAGTTCCTCACTGACATTTGCACGAGCAGAATACCACAAAGCTCTATTCTAAACTCTCCCAGAGGAACATATGTACTGTAGAACCTGTAATGTTGACTGCAGAAAAAAGGGAGATCTCTACAGAAAAAACTGATTCAGAGCATTACATTAACCCCAGACATGCCAGTAAGCCATGGCTGTGATATCACTACAGAAAACTGATTCAGCAACGATCCAGCCTCCTCCACCATCTCTAACATCACATTATGTATAAAACTGCTGTATGGCACGTAATAACCCCCCCCCCGCTTTACCTCCAAAGTTTCCTTGTTTATTTCTATTTATTTCTGTTCTTTTTATTTAGAAATCCAACAGTTTGATATAGAAAATGGGATTCAGATCATAGCAATAACCCTAGTCATGCCAGTAAAAGAACCGCAGAAAATGGATTCAGAGCATTGCCTTCAGCTGATAGGCTAGCTTTTAGCAGTTGCTGGTGGGTGCTGTGGGTGCTGTGGGTGCTGATGGTTGGAAATGAGTGCTCTACTGTTTTCTAGCTTCTAAGATCCTAATAAGGATGTACGGCACGTGGACAGGGTTGCCACCTTTTTCGGAAAAAAATACCGGCCTTCCTATATATTACGATTTTTTCCCTATTAATAACATTGGGGTCAAGCTTCATTTTTACCGGCCAGGCCAGTGAAATACCGGCCCCTAATAGTCTGTGGAACAGCTGCACAGAAACAACTACAGGTTGAAGCAGTAAAACCGACACAGACTCACCTTGTTCCAGGTATGTCCTCTGCCTCCTGCTTGATGCTATGATGCCTCTCTGTGGATGTCACCCAGGGGTGCTCCGTTATGGCTCCGCGCTCTTTAATGCGAGGTGAATAATCGTCTGGAATCTCCGTCTTGAGCGGCGGGTGAGAAAACATGGTGTGATCCTCACTGACCACTGACAGAGCCTCCTGGGAGGAAAGAGAGAGTCAGTGGTGAATCAGCCCTCGGACACTTTTCTCTTAGAAATGTTAAAATTGGTTCAACTCAAACTTCCCCTTGTGATGATGGGTGCTGGGAGTCACAGATAAACAAAAACAGTGGGAAACATTCATTTCCTATCCCAGTGCAATACCTCATATCTGTACTGAAACCGTTATCAACCAATCAGCAATTACCTCTCATCTCTCTAGTGGAGATAGAATAATGAAAGCAGACATCTGATTGGTTGGTAAAAGAGACCATTTAGTTTCAGGTACAGAACAGACTAACTTTAGAGTTCATTGTCCTGACCCATAAGAACTATGCTACCAAGATTTTATTGGAACTCTCTGTACAGGCTATGAGCAAACTTAGGGGCTGTTCCTGCTGAATTGTGCTTAGTACAGGGAATACCTATGCTGCCATAGTTTTATGGGATCTCTCTGTACAGACTATGAGCAAACTTAGGGGCTGTTCCTGCTGAATTGTGCTTAGTACAGGGAATACCTATGCTGTCATAGTTTTATGGGATCTCTCAGTACAGACTATGAGCAAACTTTGGGGCTGTTCCTGCTGAATTGTGCTTAGTACAGGGAATACCTATGCTGCCATAGTTTTATGGGATCTCTCTGTACAGACTATGAGCAAACTTAGGGACTGTTCCTGCTGAATTGTGCTTAGTACAGGGAATACCTATGCTGCCATAGTTTTATGGGATCTCTCAGTACAGACTATGAGCAAACTTTGGGGCTGTTCCTGCTGAATTGTGCTTAGTACAGGGAATACCTATGCTGCCAAGATTTTATGGGATCTCTCTGTACAGACTATGAGCAAACTTAGGGGAGTGTTCCTGCTGAATTGTGCTTAGTACAGGGAATACCTATACTGCCATAGTTTTATGGGATCTCTCTGTACAGACTATGAGCAAACTTAGGGACTGTTCCTGCTGAATTGTGCTTAGTACAGGGAATACCTATGCTGCCATAGTTTTATGGGATCTCTCTGTACAGACTATGAGCAATGCTTGGCCTATACAGAGACAGAATTAGCCTGTGTAGCAGAAGCCAGGAGTAAACAGAATTGGAGGAGAACTCACTTTTGCTACTTTGTGTCAAGAGTCAGAACCAGAAAACAGAAAGGGAAGGACTGACACAGTGACAAATGACCATAAGGCCAGTGAGAATGAGGAATGAATGAATATTGGGAAGTTGTATCAGGAGTCAGAAGCAGCAGTGCAGAGAAAGGGACAGACACAATGACAGTTACACAGAACTATAAACCCAGTGAGAATGAGGAATGAATGGATATTGGGAAGTTGTATCAGGAGTCAGAGGCAGCAGTGCAGAGAAGAGAAAGGGACAGACACAATGACAGTTACACAGAACTATAAACCCAGTGAGAATGAGGAATGAATGGATATTGGGAAGTTGTATCAGGAGTCAGAGGCAGCAGTGCAGAGAAAGGGACAGACACAATGACAGTTACACAGAACTATAAACCCAGTGAGAATGAGGAATGAATGGATATTGGGAAGTTGTATCAGGAGTCAGAGGCAGCAGTGCAGAGAAAGGGACAGACACAATGACAGTTACACAGAACTATAAACCCAGTGAGAATGAGGAATGAATGGATATTAAGAAGTTGTATCAGGAGTCAGAGGCAGCAGTGCAGAGAAAGGGACAGACACAATGACAGTTACACAGAACTATAAACCCAGTGAGAATGAGGAATGAATGGATATTGGGAAGTTGTATCAGGAGTCAGAAGCAGCAGTGCAGAGAAAGGGACAGACACAATGACAGTTACACAGAACTATAAACCCAGTGAGAATGAGGAATGAATGGATATTGGGAAGTTGTATCAGGAGTCAGAAGCAGCAGTGCAGAGAAGAGAAAGGGACAGACACAATGACAGTTACAGAGACTGAGGAATGAATGGATATCGGGGAGTCATTATATAAATGAGAGGATTATATATTGAGTATGGGGGAGACGGATGACTGGGTGAAAAACACTTCCCCTTCTGTTTCCCTGGGGGGGGGGGGCAGAAGTCGTGTATGAGAACAAGTTCCTATAGGGAATTATCAGTGGGTCGCAGGCAGTGCCGCATCCTTGAGTTTAACTGTTTCTCGTATTTTATCAGCCAGAAATAGCTGTGAGTGTCAGTGCTGGGCTGATCTATAGACTGCATGGAACCCCCATAAACAGGAAGAGGCGACAGATGTGGCTGCTGCACCGACCCTCCTCATACGACCCTACACTGTATCCCGACCCTCCTACTGTTTTACTCCTCTCACCTCATACATTGTACCAACTCCCCCTGACTGTCACCTCTGTGCCCCTCTGATCTCTTTCTGGGGTTCATTGTCCTGGGACCATTTATTATAAAAATAAATCTAATTCTGAGCAACTTCCCAATATCCATTCATTCCTCATTCTCACTGGGTTTATAGTTCTGTGTAACTGTCATTGTGTCTGTCCCTTTCTCTTCTCTGCACTGCTGCCTCTGACTCCTGATACAACTTCCCAATATCCATTCATTCCTCATTCTCACTGGGTTTATAGTTCTGTGTAACTGTCATTGTGTCTGTCCCTTTCTCTGCACTGCTGCTTCTGACTCCTGATACAACTTCCCAATATCCATTCATTCCTCATTCTCACTGGGTTTATAGTTCTGTGTAACTGTCATTGTGTCTGTCCCTTTCTCTTCTCTGCACTGCTGCTTCTGACTCCTGACACAACTTCCCAATATCCATTCATTCCTCATTCTCACTGGGTTTATAGTTCTGTGTAACTGTCATTGTGTCTGTCCCTTTCTCTTCTCTGCACTGCTGCTTCTGACTCCTGATACAACTTCCCAATATCCATTCATTCCTCATTCTCACTGGGTTTATAGTTCTGTGTAACTGTCATTGTGTCTGTCCCTTTCTCTTCTCTGCACTGCTGCTTCTGACTCCTGATACAACTTCCCAATATCCATTCATTCCTCATTCTCACTGGGTTTATAGTTCTGTGTAACTGTCATTGTGTCTGTCCCTTTCTCTGCACTGCTGCTTCTGACTCCTGATACAACTTCCCAATATCCATTCATTCCTCATTCTCACTGGGTTTATAGTTCTGTGTAACTGTCATTGTGTCTGTCCCTTTCTCTTCTCTGCACTGCTGCTTCTGACTCCTGACACAACTTCCCAATATCCATTCATTCCTCATTCTCACTGGGTTTATAGTTCTGTGTAACTGTCATTGTGTCTGTCCCTTTCTCTTCTCTGCACTGCTGCTTCTGACTCCTGATACAACTTCCCAATATCCATTCATTCCTCATTCTCACTGGGTTTATAGTTCTGTGTAACTGTCATTGTGTCTGTCCCTTTCTCTTCTCTGCACTGCTGCTTCTGACTCCTGATACAACTTCCCAATATCCATTCATTCCTCATTCTCACTGGGTTTATAGTTCTGTGTAACTGTCATTGTGTCTGTCCCTTTCTCTGCACTGCTGCTTCTGACTCCTGATACAACTTCCCAATATCCATTCATTCCTCATTCTCACTGAGTTTATAGTTCTGTGTAACTGTCATTGTGTCTGTCCCTTTCTCTTCTCTGCATTGCTGCTTCTGACTCCTGATACAACTTCCCAATATCCATTCATTCCTCATTCTCACTGGGTTTATAGTTCTGTGTAACTGTCATTGTGTCTGTCCCTTTCTCTGCACTGCTGCTTCTGACTCCTGATACAACTTCCCAATATCCATTCATTCCTCATTCTAACTGGGTTTATAGTTCTGTGTAACTGTCATTGTGTCTGTCCCTTTCTCTTCTCTGCACTGCTGCCTCTGACTCCTGATACAACTTCCCAATATCCATTCATTCCTCATTCTCACTGGGTTTATAGTTCTGTGTAACTGTCATTGTGTCTGTCCCTTTCTCTTCTCTGCACTGCTGCCTCTGACTCCTGATACAACTTCCCAATATCCATTCATTCCTCATTCTCACTGGGTTTATAGTTCTGTGTAACTGTCATTGTGTCTGTCCCTTTCTCTTCTCTGCACTGCTGCCTCTGACTCCTGATACAACTTCCCAATATCCATTCATTCCTCATTCTCACTGGGTTTATAGTTCTGTGTAACTGTCATTGTGTCTGTCCCTTTCTCTTCTCTGCACTACTGCTTCTGACTCCTGATACAACTTCCCAATATCCATTCATTCCTCATTCTCACTGGGTTTATAGTTCTGTGTAACTGTCATTGTGTCTGTCCCTTTCTCTTCTCTGCACTGCTGCCTCTGACTCCTGATACAACTCCCCAATATCCATTTATTCCTCATTCTCTTCTCTGCACTGCTGCTTCTGACTCCTGATACAACTTCCCAATATCCATTCATTCCTCATTCTCACTGGGTTTATAGTTCTGTATAACTGTCATTGTGTCTGTCCCTTTCTCTGCACTGCTGCCTCTGACTCCTGATACAACTTCCCAATATCCATTCATTCCTCATTCTCACTGGGTTTACATTGTTTATATTCCCTGCACTGCTGGTTCTGACTCCTGAAACAGCAGAGCCGGCTGGGGAAAAACGGATTTATTTGTTTATCTGTGGTCTTTCTCTTGCTCTAAACTGGCCCCACCCAAAGGTGCCACTAAGAATGTGAGGAGGGGGGGGAGTGGGTGTCATAGAAACTGCAGCGTTTGCTGATACGACGCTTTGCCTTTATCTTGTGGGGAAATCTATAGAGCAGCTTTTATTTTCCTGCAACATCTCTCCCATGAGCAGAACATTAACTATTTATTCTACCACCCCCCCCCCCAGTTCTGCCCAAAGGCCCCAGAATAATGTAATTTAGAGCACAATAACGACAGTTACAAGCTGTTCCCCCCTCTCTCTCTCTCCCGCCTGGGACTCGTATTCGTCTCGACTTCTGAAATCTGGGTAACCACATGCAGCGTCCCACCCATGCACCCCACCCTGCGATCTGTCTGCCTCCTCCAGACGTTACTGATATTACAGTCAGAGCTGGGAAATAACAATGAGATACGGCACAATCTGAGGCAGGGGGGACCCTAACCTTGTGGGAAAAGTTTGTAGTTGGGACAACAATGTTGGATGTTGGTGGGGAGGGGTCACTGACCCTAAAAACAGGGCTGTGGTTCACTTAATATGTGCACAGGGTCCCCCAATAAGGAGTCTGTATGTCACTCCACCTCCTCCCACTGCACCCATAGGAATTCTGTGCTTCAGTCTCACTTAACTCCACTGCTGCAACAATAAGTTCTCCCCTTACCCCACAGTAATACACCCCAGGGACACTTACCCCTCCTGAACCAACAGCAGGACCTTCTTTATTGTGCATTTAAATTACTCCCTCTCCTACTCACAGTCGCTTCTACCCCTAGTGCAATTACACCTGCTGCACCCGCATTGGATCATCCCCTAAAACTCTCGCCCTTCTTCAAAGGGGTTGTTCACCTTTAAATTAACTGTTAGTATGATGTAGAGAGGGATATTCTGAGACAATTTGCAATTGGTTTTCATTTTTTATTATTTGTGGGTTTTGACTTATTTAGCTTTTTATTCAGCAGCTCTCCAGTTTGTAATTTCAGCCATCTGGTTGAAGACCAATTGAAAAATTGCCTAGAATTAGCCATTCTATAACATCCTAAAAATTATCTTAAAGGTGAACCAGTCCTTTAATTAAGGCAGATAAGGACAGGAGAAATGCATTTAATTATATGTACATATGGGTGCATTAACTAACCTCTACATGGATTCTTTAACCACTTCCCAACACCTACGTGCACTGCTCTGTCTGCCCAATGAATTGAGAAACACCTTTGGGTGAAGCAGTAATGGCCCTTATCTGCCCAAAGCAACTTCCTCTTGTCTGTTACTTCTCCTTTAACTCGACTCTCTCAGCTCTGAGCCAACCCACCCCCAATAGGAGAGTAGGACACCTTCAAGTTAACTTTTAGTATATTATAGAATGGCTAATTTTAAGCAACTTTTAACTTTTTCTTTTTTATTGTTTTTGACTCATTGGCCGTTATCTACTCTTTCTTGCTTTCCTATAGAGGTCACTGACCCCATGCAAATTGTTATTGCTACTTTTTATCCCTCATTTTTTTATTCAGGCTTCTCCTATCTATATTCCAGTATCTTATTTAAATCAATGCATGGTTGCTAGGGGAAATTTGGACTCTAGCAACCAGACAGCAGAAACGGAAGAGCTGCTGAATAAAAAGCTAAATAACTCAAAAACCACAAATAATGAAAAATTAAAACCAATTGCAAATTGTCTCAGAATATCCTCATACTAAAAATGACTGTAAAGGTGAACAACGGCTCTCTGTTGCATTGTTTCAGGAGTCAGAACTAGCAGTGCAGAGGAGATAAACAGCCAGAGGGATCATTAATTCAATAGATTTAAAACGAGTGAGACAATGGAATGAATGTATATTGGAAAGTTTCTTAGAATTACATTGTCTTTTTCAGGATTACATCCTTAGGGCTGGGACACACTGGGCGATTTGGGGAGATTTAGTCGCCTGGCGACTAATCGCCGCGACTTTTCTCCCCGAATGCCTCCCATCGCTCTGCGCCTGGATAAAATGAAAAGTCGCCGGCGCTAATCACACACAGCAATTAGTTTTCCAAAGTCGTCTGAAGTTGCCTCATGAGGAAACTTCAGGCGACTTCGGAAAACGAATCGCTGCGTGTGATTAGCGCAGGCGATTTTTCATTTTAGCCAGGCCAGAGCGAGGGAAGGCATTCGGGGAAGATTGGTCGCGGAAAGTCGCAGCGATTAATCGCCAGGCGACTAAATCTCCCCAAATCGCCCAGTGTGTCCCAGCTCTTAAAGGGAAAGACACGGCTTTGACAATAATATAAAGAAATATGGCCTGGGGCCTCTAGAGGGCTCAACATGTAGCTATTGTAAAACTGCAACTCCCAGCATGTTATGGTAGATTTTGCACCTGCAATTCCCCAGCCCACCAGCTGGGGGCCCAAGTGTACCAGGCTGTACATTATACCGGTGCTTTATATAAAAGTTTATAGTAAAAAGTAACAAGACGCTGATTTCCTATAAACAAGTCCCTGGATAAGGAGGGGGTCGAGGGCCAGTTGGGGGTTTGGGAGGGTGGGTGCCTGGTAGAGACTCAGGATGCTGAGCCGGAAGTTTCAGGTCTTCTGGTGCTTGTGATAAGCTCAGATAATGACTGTCACCCTCCTGCTTCCTGTACTGGGGGCGGCAGTTGGGGATGGGGAGGCTCTGGCTCGATTGAAAATAAGGAAAGATTTAGAAGAGAATAAAAATAATCATTAGTAGAAACTCTCTTTCCCAGAGAGAAGTAAATTTCACTTTAATTAGTGACAAAAAGTGAGATTATTACGACCAAAATTCCTATTTTATAAATCCTAGCTGAGTGGGGAATAGAAAATATATTGAAAATAAAACAGGGGATAGTAAAATGCTATACACCTTCCTCGGCTGGAGCTGTCATATTGCTTTCCTCAACCAATACAGCTTATTGTGTGCCCAGAACTTCTCTGTATTGTAACATTTATAACTACAACTTCAAAGTAATTGTATCCTAAACTGACTCAATGGGCACAACTAAATATCACACTCAGTGGGAAGAGTGTCATTAGAGAGAAGCCGCATGGCAGCTCCCACAGGTATAATCAGTGACCTGCAAGTTATGCTCAGGGTATGGAGTTATGCAACATATTCACAAGGCTGCAGGCTGAGTTATACAGGGAACTCTGAGTATCACTCATGTATTATAAGGGATACTGTACCCCCTACTGTAAATGATAAGGATATTAGAAGTCACTGAGGGGTTGTTCTGTGACCATATAAAGGCACAAGGCTTCAGGCTGAGTTATACAGGGAACTCTGAGTATCACTCATGTATTATAAGGGATAATGTACCCCCTACTGTAAATAATAAGGATATTAGAAGTCACTGAGGGGTTGTTCTGTGACCATATAAAGACACAAGGCTGCAGGCTGAGTTATACAGGGAACTCTGAGTATCACTCATGTATTATAAGGGATAATGTACCCCCTACTGTAAATAATAAGGATATTAGAAGTCACTGAGGGGTTGTTCTGTGACCATATAAAGACACAAGGCTGCAGGTTGAATTATACAGGGAACTCTGAGTATCACTCGTGTATTATAAGGGATAATGTACCCCCTACTGTAAATGATAAGGATATTAGAAGTCACTGAGGGGTTGTTCTGTGACCATATAAAGGCACAAGGCTGCAGGCTGAGTTATACAGGGAACTCTGAGTATCACTCATGTATTATAAGGGATAATGTACCCCCTACTGTAAATGATAAGGATATTAGAAGTCACTGAGGGGTTGTTCTGTGACCATATAAAGACACAAGGCTGCAGGCTGAGTTATACAGGGAACTCTGAGTATCACTCATGTATTATAAGGGATAATGTACCCCCTACTGTAAATGATAAGGATATTAGAAGTCACTGAGGGGTTGTTCTGTGACCATATAAAGACACAAGGCTGCAGGCTGAGTTATACAGGGAACTTTGAGTATCACTCATGTATTATAAGGGATAATGTACCCCCTACTGTAAATGATAAGGATATTAGAAGTCACTGAGGGGTTGTTCTGTGACCATATAAAGACACAAGGCTGCAGGCTGAGTTATACAGGGAACTTTGAGTATCACTCATGTATTATAAGGGATAATGTACCCCCTACTGAAAATTCCAAGGATATTAGTAGTTACAACAGGAATTTCATGCCCATATAAAATAATTCATACATAGGTCATGGAACAAAGAGGTGATTTCTATTGTTATTTGTATATTTAAATGTAATGTAACGTATTTCTGATATTACACAAGTTTCAGCAAACAGAATTCTCATTAAATGGCAGTTGTCAGTGACAGGTTAAAGCTGAGCCCAAACTGCCAGATCAACAGATTGTGAGAGATTCTTTTCTGTCGAATTTAACAAAGACATTTCCTGCAATTGTTCAGGCTGGGAGAGGCCTCTGCTAATTAGGGTCATGAAAATCAACCAAATACTTGTGGTTTCTTTATGCAAAGCTACATTTGCATTATCAGAGCAACCTTGTGTAAGTGATGGACAGAGCTGTGTCCACTGTGTAAATGGTGGTGATAAGTACTAAATACTATATATTCACTATTCCCTAATGAGACAGTTAGAAGAGAGATAGGGAGATAAGAGGCAAAGTTGGGCAAGAGAGGGACAGTAGGACAAGATGGAGACAGTAGAACAAGATGGACACAGTAGGGTGAGATGGAGACAGTAGGACAAAATAGAGACAGTAAGGTGAGATGGAGACAGTAGGACAAGATGGAGACAGTAAGGTAAGATGGAGACAGTAGGACAAGATGGAGACAGTAGGACAAGATGGACACAGTAGGGTGAGATGGAGACAGTAGGACAAGATAGAGACAGTAAGGTGAGATGGAGACAGTAGGACAAGATGGAGACAGTAGGGCAAGATGGAGAGAGAAGGGCAAGATGGAGACAGGAGGACATGATAGAGACATAAAGGCAAAATGGAGACAGTAGGACAAGATGGAGACAGTAAGGTAAGATGGAGACAGTAGGACAAGATGGAGACAGTAGGGTGAGATGGAGACAGTAGGACAAGATAGAGACAGTAAGGTAAGATGGAGACAGTAGGACAAGATGGAGACAGTAAGGTAAGATGGAGACAGTAGGACAAGATGGAGACAGTAGGACAAGATGGAGACAGTAGGGTGAGATGGAGACAGTAGGACAAGATAGAGACAGTAAGGTGAGATGGAGACAGTAGGACAAGACGGAAACAGTAGGACAAGATGGAGACAGTAGGACAAAACGGAAACAGTAGGACAAGATGGAGGCAATAGGTTGAGATGGAGACAAGATGAAGACAGTAGGACAAGATGGAGACAGTAGGGTATGATGGAAACAGTAGGACCAGATGGAGACAGTAGAACAAGATGGAGACAGTAGGGTAAGATGGAGACACTTGTGTCACTGCCAGCACCCAATACCAGAACAAATGCCAAGGACCCTGGTCTCGGCTCGGCTTCACCAGTAGTGTGACCACCTTTGGGCTTCGGGAGGAGCCCTCAGCTTACTTGGGTGCCACCCGGACTTAACGAGGGGTACAAGGCGAGGTGTTCTGGCTGGCAAAGGGGCACGACCAGATAGCAAGAGTCTTTGGGCAGAAGGTCAAGGACAAGGCGTCAGGTGGAAACGGAACAGACCAGATCAGGACAGGCAGATAACAGAATCGTCAGGCAGGCAAGGGGTCAAAACCAGATAATCAGACAGACTGGATCAGGCAGAAGGATGGTCAGACAGGCTGGGTCAAGGCAGGCGGATATCAGAATCATCAAACAGGCAAGGGGTCAAACCGGGTGATCAAGCAAGGGGTTAAGCAGGAAGAGTTGTCGTAGGCAGGCGAGGGTCAGGATATAGATTGCAGAATAGTCAGGAACAGGCTGGGTCAAACACGGATAATCAGTCAGGATAGCAAATTCAGAAACAGGTAGCAGAAAGCTCAGGAAACCACAGGATAAGATCCTATAATGGGCACTGGCTACAGGTCTTTACAGGGCCTTAAATAGGGATCCAATTGGCAACAAAACGTGCGCAATTTCGCGCCGTTGCGCGCTGGCGCAATCACGCCAGCACACCTGCGCCTTTAAGAGGCACGCCCTAGTAATCCAAGATGGCGACGGCAAGGGCAGGATAGGAGCGGCGCAGCGGGCATCCACGCCAAGTACGCAGCGTGTACCCCGCTGCCTACTAGACCACCAGGGTAAGTTTCTTACAAATAGGACAAGATGGAGACAGTAGGACAAGATGGAGACAGTAGGACAAGATGGAGACAGTAGGACAAGATGGAGACAGTAGGGTAAGATTGACAAGATTGAGAGAGAAAGCAAAGACAAACAAAGAGGAGTTACTATGCGAAACAGAGATAGGGCTGAGTGCTTAATAAGTTAGAAGAGGAAGAGGAGGGAGACAGAAGGGCAGGACAGAGATATTTCTTCTTTTAGGTTTAACCATTGGGGCACCCAAGTGTAAAACATTTGTAAGCTTAAATAAATAAAACTTTATATATATATATATATATTAATAAAGAAGATGATTTTATTTTCTTGGGTTGCTCCACCTTACAGTGGTGTAGGATGTTACTGGTGCAGACATACAAGTTATTTTATTGCCCTCCCAGGGGTCTTTTTACTGAGCTCTGAAATACTCACAGACAAGTGCTCATTCGTTTTTACTGCTGCAAGTGGGAATTGGAGTCCTTAGTGAGTGTTATAGTTCCCCTGTCTGAGCCCATATATATCTGTCTGTCTGTCCATTTATCCTTATGTCCAGCTTTACACAGGAGGGTTCAGGAGAGATTTTGGCTGATTCTTCCAGGTACATTTGCTCCATGTTGTTTCGTTTGCTCAGAAAACACTTGAGCGCCTTGGTTTTTTTCTATAGTCCCAAAGATTCTTGGTTGGATGAAGACAAGGCTTTGATGATGCCACCAGCACTTTAGTGTAAGACGTGTGGGGAGTGTCAGTGCCATACATATATATATATACAGTATATACATATAACCTTGACCTTGGACATCTTCTTATAACAGAAGGAAGAATGGATGGGGCAAGAGAACATGTTTCAGGTTACTCCACGCTCAATGCTCTCAGCAGGACAATGGTCCAAACACAAGGCAAAGTAACAATGGAACAAAGTTAATCCTACAATGGCCCAGTCACAGGCCAGATCTAAATCCAACTGAGAATCTGTGGCCCAATTGGAAAATAGAGGTGCACGAGCAGGACCCAACCCACCTGAATATCCCAAAGCAAATGAGAACACCCCCCCCCCAAACAGTGTATGAAGTTGGCACAGCCCATGTTTTATCACCGGAGATATAAAATGATGCCTGTGTTGTTCTACGACCTGCACCCACCTCCCTACAACTCCGAGCAGGGCACGTTACTATATCATTTTAACAATCCCCAATAAAGCGACTGCTGCTTCTTTACAATATTTTCCTTCTCGCCAGACGGAGAGTTAAACCCGCAATGTTTTCTTTTAATTTGGGAAGCAAATAAAGTGAACTTTAAAGCCTCTTTTAAGCTGAGCCATTAAAAGGAAACATTTTGGTTAATCTGTTGCTGCCTGGATCACTTGTTACTCTCCCACCAGCCAATCTGCTAATAGTTCCAGCTGACACTGCAGAGATGTACAAACCACACTGAGCAGCTTCTTATGTTCTCCTACTACTGGTTTCACTTCTAACGGCTGCACTGAGACTCCTTCCAACCTGAAAACTACTGCAGCCGATCTTACACTTACTGGAGCCCCCCTATCTATTAACCCTTTCTGTGCTGTAAATCAAGCTGCCCTGCATCTGTGTAAAGGTTCATCATACATTCACCTCTTTACTATGCCGAGCAGCACCTAGAGTATCACTTTAACAATGGGATAGCAGGTATAGTAGGGAGAGATGTGTCTATAGTAACAGTGGATAATAGTCTCTGGGAAGGGAGTGTGACTGTGGGATAGCAGGTATAGTAGGGAGAGATGGTGCCTATAGTAACAGTGGGATAATAGTCTCTGGGAAGGGAGTGTGACTGTGGGATAGCAGGTATAGTAGGGAGAGATGGTGCCTATAGTAACAGTGGGATAATAGTCTCTGGGAAGGGAGTGTGACTGTGGGATAGCAGGTATAGTAGGGAGAGATGGTGTCTATAGTAACAGTGGGATAATAGTCTCTGGGAAGGGAGTGTGACTGTGGGATAGCAGGTATAGTAGGGAGAGATGGTGCCTATAGTAACAGTGGGATAATAGTCTCTGGGAAGGGAGTGTGACTGTGGGATAGCAGGTATAGTAGGGAGAGATGGTGCCTATAGTAACAGTGGATAATAGTCTCTGGGAAGGGAGTGTGACTGTGGGATAGCAGGTATAGTAGGGAGAGATGGTGTCTATAGTAACAGTGGATAATAGTCTATGGGAAGGGAGTGTCACTGTGGGATAGCAGGTATAGTAGGGAGAGATGGTGCCTATAGTAACAGTGGATAATAGTCTCTGGGAAGGGAGTGTGACTGTGGGATAGCAGGTATAGTAGGGAGAGATGGTGCCTATAGTAACAGTGGATAATAGTCTCTGGGAAGGGAGTGTGACTGTGGGATAGCAGGTATAGTAGGGAGAGATGTGTCTATAGTAACAGTGGATAATAGTCTCTGGGAAGGGAGTGTGACTGTGGGATAGCAGGTATAGTAGGGAGAGATGGTGCCTATAGTAACAGTGGATAATAGTCTCTGGGAAGGGAGTGTGACTGTGGGATAGCAGGTATAGTAGGGAGAGATGGTGTCTATAGTAACAGTGGATAATAGTCTATGGGAAGGGAGTGTCACTGTGGGATAGCAGGTATAGTAGGGAGAGATGGTGCCTATAGTAACAGTGGATAATAGTCTCTGGGAAGGGAGTGTGACTGTGGGATAGCAGGTATAGTAGGGAGAGATGGTGCCTATAGTAACAGTGGATAATAGTCTCTGGGAAGGGAGTGTGACTGTGGGATAGCAGGTATAGTAGGGAGAGATGTGTCTATAGTAACAGTGGATAATAGTCTCTGGGAAGGGAGTGTGACTGTGGGATAGCAGGTATAGTAGGGAGAGATGGTGTCTATAGTAACAGTGGATAATAGTCTATGGGAAGGGAGTGTCACTGTGGGATAGCAGGTATAGTAGGGAGAGATGGTGCCTATAGTAACAGTGGATAATAGTCTCTGGGAAGGGAGTGTGACTGTGGGATAGCAGGTATAGTAGGGAGAGATGGTGCCTATAGTAACAGTGGATAATAGTCTCAGGGAAGGGAGTGTGACTGTGGGATAGCAGGTATAGTAGGGAGAGATGGTGCCTATAGTAACAGTGGATAATAGTCTATGGGAAGGGAGTGTCACTGTGGGATAGCAGGTATAGTAGGGAGAGATGGTGCCTATAGTAACAGTGGATAATAGTCTCTGGGAAGGGAGTGTGACTGTGGGATAGCAGATATAGTAGGGAGAGATGGTGTCTATAGTAACAGTGGATAATAGTCTATGGGAAGGGAGTGTGACTGTGGGATAGCAGGTATACTAGGGAGAGAGTAGGTGCCAATAGTAACAGTGGTTAATAGTCTCTGGGAAGGGAGTGTGACTGTGGGATAACAGGTATAGTAGGGAGAGATGGTGCCTATAGTAACAGTGGATAATAGTCTCTGGGAAGGGAGTGTGACTGTGGGATAGCAGGTATAGTAGGGAGAGATGGTGCCTATAGTAACAGTGGATAATAGTCTCTGGGAAGGGAGTGTGACTGTGGGATAGCAGGTATAGTAGGGAGAGATGTGTCTATAGTAACAGTGGATAATAGTCTCTGGGAAGGGAGTGTGACTGTGGGATAGCAGGTATAGTAGGGAGAGATGGTGCCTATAGTAACAGTGGGATAATAGTCTCTGGGAAGGGAGTGTGACTGTGGGATAGCAGGTATAGTAGGGAGAGATGGTGCCTATAGTAACAGTGGATAATAGTCTCTGGGAAGGGAGTGTGACTGTGGGATAGCAGGTATAGTAGGGAGAGATTGTGTCTATAGTAACAGTGGATAATAGTCTATGGGAAGGGAGTGTCACTGTGGGATAGCAGGTATAGTAGGGAGAGATGGTGCCTATAGTAACAGTGGATAATAGTCTCTGGGAAGGGAGTGTGACTGTGGGATAGCAGGTATAGTAGGGAGAGATGGTGCCTATAGTAACAGTGGATAATAGTCTCAGGGAAGGGAGTGTGACTGTGGGATAGCAGGTATAGTAGGGAGAGATGGTGCCTATAGTAACAGTGGATAATAGTCTATGGGAAGGGAGTGTCACTGTGGGATAGCAGGTATAGTAGGGAGAGATGGTGCCTATAGTAACAGTGGATAATAGTCTCTGGGAAGGGAGTGTGACTGTGGGATAGCAGATATAGTAGGGAGAGATGGTGTCTATAGTAACAGTGGATAATAGTCTATGGGAAGGGAGTGTGACTGTGGGATAGCAGGTATAGTAGGGAGAGAGTAGGTGCCAATAGTAACCGTGGTTAATAGTCTCTGGGAAGGGAGTGTGACTGTGGGATAACAGGTATAGTAGGGAGAGATGGTGCCTATAGTAACAGTGGATAATAGTCTCTGGGAAGGGAGTGTGACTGTGGGATAGCAGGTATAGTAGGGAGAGATGGTGCCTATAGTAACAGTGGATAATAGTCTCTGGGAAGGGAGTGTGACTGTGGGATAGCAGGTATAGTAGGGAGAGATGGTGCCTATAGTAACAGTGGATAATAGTCTCTGGGAAGGGAGTGTGACTGTGGGATAGCAGGTATAGTAGGGAGAGATGGTGCCTATAGTAACAGTGGGATAATAGTCTCTGGGAAGGGAGTGTGACTGTGGGATAGCAGGTATAGTAGGGAGAGATGGTGCCTATAGTAACAGTGGATAATAGTCTCTGGGAAGGGAGAGTGACTGTGGGATAACAGGTATAGTAGGGAGAGATGGTGTCTATAGTAACAGTGGATAATAGTCTCTGGGAAGGGAGTGTGACTGTGGGATAACAGGTATAGTAGGGAGAGATGGTGTCTATAGTAACAGTGGATAATAGTCTCTGGGAAGGGAGTGTGACTGTGGGATAGCAGGTATAGTAGGGAGAGATGGTGCCTATAGTAACAGTGGATAATAGTCTCTGGGAAGGGAGTGTGACTGTGGGATAGCAGGTATAGTAGGGAGAGATGTGTCTATAGTAACAGTGGATAATAGTCTCTGGGAAGGGAGTGTGACTGTGGGATAGCAGGTATAGTAGGGAGAGATGGTGCCTATAGTAACAGTGGGATAATAGTCTCTGGGAAGGGAGTGTGACTGTGGGATAGCAGGTATAGTAGGGAGAGATGGTGCCTATAGTAACAGTGGATAATAGTCTCTGGGAAGGGAGTGTGACTGTGGGATAGCAGGTATAGTAGGGAGAGATGGTGTCTATAGTAACAGTGGATAATAGTCTATGGGAAGGGAGTGTCACTGTGGGATAGCAGGTATAGTAGGGAGAGATGGTGCCTATAGTAACAGTGGATAATAGTCTCTGGGAAGGGAGTGTGACTGTGGGATAGCAGGTATAGTAGGGAGAGATGGTGCCTATAGTAACAGTGGATAATAGTCTCTGGGAAGGGAGTGTGACTGTGGGATAGCAGGTATAGTAGGGAGAGATGTGTCTATAGTAACAGTGGATAATAGTCTCTGGGAAGGGAGTGTGACTGTGGGATAGCAGGTATAGTAGGGAGAGATGGTGCCTATAGTAACAGTGGGATAATAGTCTCTGGGAAGGGAGTGTGACTGTGGGATAGCAGGTATAGTAGGGAGAGATGGTGCCTATAGTAACAGTGGATAATAGTCTCTGGGAAGGGAGTGTGACTGTGGGATAGCAGGTATAGTAGGGAGAGATGGTGTCTATAGTAACAGTGGATAATAGTCTATGGGAAGGGAGTGTCACTGTGGGATAGCAGGTATAGTAGGGAGAGATGGTGCCTATAGTAACAGTGGATAATAGTCTCTGGGAAGGGAGTGTGACTGTGGGATAGCAGGTATAGTAGGGAGAGATGGTGCCTATAGTAACAGTGGATAATAGTCTCAGGGAAGGGAGTGTGACTGTGGGATAGCAGGTATAGTAGGGAGAGATGGTGCCTATAGTAACAGTGGATAATAGTCTATGGGAAGGGAGTGTCACTGTGGGATAGCAGGTATAGTAGGGAGAGATGGTGCCTATAGTAACAGTGGATAATAGTCTCTGGGAAGGGAGTGTGACTGTGGGATAGCAGATATAGTAGGGAGAGATGGTGTCTATAGTAACAGTGGATAATAGTCTATGGGAAGGGAGTGTGACTGTGGGATAGCAGGTATAGTAGGGAGAGAGTAGGTGCCAATAGTAACAGTGGATAATAGTCTCTGGGAAGGGAGTGTGACTGTGGGATAACAGGTATAGTAGGGAGAGATGGTGCCTATAGTAACAGTGGATAATAGTCTCTGGGAAGGGAGTGTGACTGTGGGATAGCAGGTATAGTAGGGAGAGATGGTGCCTATAGTAACAGTGGATAATAGTCTCTGGGAAGGGAGTGTGACTGTGGGATAGCAGGTATAGTAGGGAGAGATGGTGCCTATAGTAACAGTGGATAATAGTCTCTGGGAAGGGAGTGTGACTGTGGGATAGCAGGTATAGTAGGGAGAGATGGTGCCTATAGTAACAGTGGGATAATAGTCTCTGGGAAGGGAGTGTGACTGTGGGATAGCAGGTATAGTAGGGAGAGATGGTGCCTATAGTAACAGTGGATAATAGTCTCTGGGAAGGGAGTGTGACTGTGGGATAACAGGTATAGTAGGGAGAGATGGTGTCTATAGTAACAGTGGGATAATTAATCTCTGGGAAGGGAGTGTGACTGTAGGATAGCAGGTATAGTAGGGAGAGATGGTGCCTATAGTAACAGTGAGGTTAATAGGACAGAATAGTTATAGCAGAGCAAGATTGCACCAGTAGTAGTTTATATCATTTGCTGTTACAGTTTCTCAGGCAGTGCTACTATTAGTATTACAGATACAGTAACTGTGGTTGATATACAGTGTGAGTAACCCATTGTGTGCTTTTAGGAGGACTATATATATATATATATATAGATGAATGAAAGAAAACCTTAATGCAGATGGTTGGGTTCCCTACTACTATGGTATCCCAGTATATAATAAAGCCAGGAGCACTTTTTTCTCTACTTTCAAAGCAATTTTAGTTTGTGGGTGGATTTCTGTTTTTTTGTTCCCCTTTTGAGAGAGGCTATAAATACCCGACATTATCACCTCGCAGTATATGTGACCGGGGGGAGATGGAGTGAAACACGAAGCAGCGAGCCAAGGGAATAGAACTGGTTAATTCCATTAAGAAATCCTATTCAAACCCTATTTATGTGCACCTATTAACCCTTTATACATGCCCATGAGCCCACTGGCACTGAATTAGTCCCGGGCCTATGGCCTGTGTTGACATAAAACATCTTGTGCCCAATATAGAGAAGTTCTTCACTTTTCTTCTGCTTTAACCCATGCAGCGCCAGGTTCCCTCTCGCCAAATGCCGCCCATTCCTCATTGTGTTGGCGTGGGAGTGAGAGAGTTAATATGAGACATGGCAGTTAGTGCAGGGCTTCTCAGCATGGCAAGGGTTACTCACTTCACTTATGAAAGTGGCGCTGATAAATAGCTGCAAAGCATCATGGGTAACTAACCGCAGAGCAGGAGGGAGCGAGCGTGAAAGAGAGTTTCATAAGAAAAGTGCAAATACACAAGCACATATACACACTCACCCTGTATCACACTTTGTATACACATGTTCATATACACACACATATATCTATAATCAGCGATATACACCCAGCACTAGTGATGGGCAAATTTATTCGCCAGGCACGAATTTGTGGTGAATTCCCACAATTCGACGCCACCTGTTGACAGGCTGTTGCTTTGGACCCATATACAGCCCAATAATTAACCAAATTGTTCTGGAGGGGCAGAGGCAGACCCAGTATATAAGTCCTATATCTATTGATTTACATTGATTTGTGCCAGGGCCTGGCTATATATGTGTGTCTTGCGACAATTAGGGGCAGATTTATCAAAGCTCGAGGTGAATTTTCGAATGAAAAATGTTTTTTTGTCTACTTCGACTGGGGAATAGTCCAAATTTAATTTGAATTTGAAAAAAAATCAAAAATTCGAATATCGAAATTTATCATGTACTGTGTCTTTAAAAATTCGACTTCGACCATTCGCCATCTAAAACCTGCCGAATTGCTGTTTTATCCTATGGGGGACCTCCTAGAACCTATTTGGAGTCAATTGGTGGACTTTGAAAAATATATGTTTTTTTTTTGGGAAAAACTTAGAATCGAATTCAATCGAATGCGGTTTTCCTTCGATTCGTATGATTCGAATTCAACCGAATACGTACCTATTCGTACAAAAACAGACCTATTTGCCCAAAAAATAAACTTTGACTCAATTTTGGTTGGTCTACTTGAATTCGAATTTCGAAGTTTTTTCAATTGAAAGTTCGACCCTTGATAAATATGCCTTTAAGTGTGTGATTGTGAAAAATCAGCATTATTCCTGTGTTGACTCAGTCCCTGGTTTGTGACATAGTTATAGTTATGTGCAATAGGAAGTTTAACCAAAACAACATTTCTTTAAAGGACCAGTAACACCAAAAAACATGTAACTTTTTTTTGTGCATTTGAAAACCAGGCCCTGTTCCCCAGCAGGGGTGTCAGCCATGTGTAGGATTTAAAAAATGTAAAAACTAGTTTATAGGAAAAGGGTTGCTTAGTAACCAGGGGGTTCTATTGAAGATTAAACAGGTTATAGGGGCCACACCATAACTGAAGCTTTGCTGAATACAATGGGTTTAGTTCATGCTCAAATTCTATTTCTATAACCCTAGAATAAAACCCTCTCATGTAAAATAGAACCAGTGTTGCCAAGAAATCGTTTAATTGTAGGTCTTAAACGAACTTTATGGGATTACTGCGCCTTTAAAAAAAAAAAAACGAAACCAAAACAAAAATTGTACTCGATATAAAGTAACAGGAGAGGCTGATACATAACGAAATTTAATAACTAATAACTATTTTACCTGTCCGGAATCAATTTACTCTCATTCTATTCAATTCCAGCCAAGATCTAGCGCCACATTTAGCCCCTTGCGCCTGAAATTAGCGTCACATTCCTGATTCAATACGAAGAACTGACGCCCCGCCCTTATTTTCTTTATTAAACGGAAAATATTTATTTTTATCTTTGTTTAAACTGTATTGCGCTGATCTGTTTTAAAAAAAATTGGCTTTTCATGCGAAAATTCGTTCTACTTATTAATATCGAAAAACTGTAATTGTTTTAAAACCAAAAACTGCTCCAAATATTGTGAACTAAGGAAACTGCGCCAATTCTGCGTTAAATGAGTTTTTATGCTTAAAAACTGCAATTCTAGCAAAATGTACGGCAAATAATGTTATGAAAATGTACAGTTCGTTTTGTAATAATTAGTGACATATATTATAAATAAAAATATAAATACACATTTACCTCCCTAGAAAACGCGGCTTAAAACATTAGTTTTTTTACGCGCCTATTTATATAGTTTGATTTATTCTTCATAAAGAATCGGAAATATCGGTGTTACTGGGCGTTACACAATTGTAATTATTTATTTTGTATTTATTTCTTTTTATTCAGCCCATTTTATGATTCAGATTTTTCTTAAACCCAATAATATTCGAGTTATTGAATTGCCGTGAGGAAGTTTTCGATGCAATTAATTATATATTAAAACTGTAACTTAAATGAAAGGGTAAAATCGAATCGAAAAAAGTAAAAAAATCAGTTTCTACATCTGCAGAAGGGGGAAATCAAATAATCTGAAAAAAACTTGGTTCATAAAAATCCAAATTTAATCGCAGAAAGATTGTTTTTTAAAAATAAAATGTGTGTAGGGCAGTGGATTGAAACGAAAAGACTGGAGGAAAAAATGAAAAGTAGAATTAATGGGATTGGTAGAACTGGATTTCTTATAAACACACTCTCCCATACACACAGGGGCTTCCCAAAAAGGCACAGGGGTCTCAGATACCCAGAGAGGAGTCAGTCTGGGATGTGAATTTGTTATTTTGTTACGAATTATCGGTTATTTTGTGGTTTAGATGTTCCAGTTGCAACATTGAAAAACAGAACCCACAATCTGAGTGGGGGAGGGGTAGAGAGAAGTGGGGGGTCATAAAGGCGGTAGATGAGACCAAGATTTTTTGGGGGGGGCAATTCTGAATGTGTGTTAGAGGGGACACTAGACTCCAGGAGTGTATTTGGGGGAGCTGAGATATTAATAAGGGGTGCCATAGGATTAAACACGTTGGTGTGATGGGGAGGGGAGATGTTGAGAATTTGAAAATAAACAAAAAAAATTATATATATATATATATATATACATCAAGATAATTATACACCGGCCAAACCAAATGTAGATAAATAATTTGTATAAATAACCAATAATTAAACTTTAGAACAAAAGAGTTAAACATAGTAAATAAATATATAGTAAATAAATATATAGTAGTTAAATATATAGTAGATACATATACAGGCCCACTATTGATTTATATATATCAGAGTAATTCAAGATTCATTTTGAGAAAGGGAATTATAAATAGTAGATAAATATATAGTCAAGGTGAGAAAGGCCTTGGAATAGGCCGAAACGTTGGTCCTTTTTATCAATAAACAAATCTAAGATTTTATAAGACCTGAGAGTGTGGATCTTTTCTGTTGGACTCTCTCTCTCTCTCTCTCTCTCTCTCTCTCTCTCTATATATATATGTATATATATATATATATATATATATATATATATATATATATATATATACAAATAAATCATGATTCATCTTGAGAAAAGGGGATTATAAATAGAAGATAAATATACAGGCCCACTATTGATATATATATATACGAATAATTCATGATTCATCTTGAGAAAGGGGATTATAAATAGTAAATAAATATATAGTAAATAAATATACAGGCCTACTATTAATATATATATATATATATATATATATATATATATATATATATATATATATATATATATATATATGTATATGTATATATACATGAATAATTCATGATTCATCTTGAGAAAAGGGGATTATAAATAGTAGATAAATATATAGTAGATCCATATAGATACACAGGCCCCACTCCTGCCATTTGCTTATGAGTAGCACATAAATGTGTTGGGGGAATATCTCAAATAGAGAAGATTTGGGTCCCCCCCCATAGAGATTGTCACTGTGGTGCCTGTTCTCACATAACACATAATTCTGTGACCTGATAGAGTTACAGAGAATTGGTTTTAGGAAAAGTTCTACACCCCCCCCCCATTATTCCCAACTCCCCCATTTCTCCCTATCTAATTTCCCATCATCATTACCCACCTGTACATCTAGTGATTATCTGAGCCAGGGGATGGGACCTTCCTCCTCCATCATCTCCTCCTCCTCTATCAGCAGGTGGTTCCTGGGGACCCCACTGAGGAGAAGACCCCCTAATCAGCCTGAAGTCCCCCATTGTAAGTCCCAGGCTTTGTCAGGACTCCCCCTGTCTGTTCGCTTTTTCTGGTGGTTTCGAGTGTTATTTAAGCTCAGACATGAACCACCAAGGGGAAGGAAGAGGAAATTTGGTACCAGAAGGAAAGAGTGGGGGCCCGGATTACCGCCCCAAGCCTGAGTGTGAGAAGAAGGGAGGGGGGATCCTGATCCAATGTCCAACAGACACAAGGGGTACAGGGGGTACAGGACTTACCTTGATAGTACAATCCATAGTACCTGCTGGAGCTGCTCTCCTGTGTAGGAGCCTCCCTATGCCATGATAAAGGTGCAGCTGAGTGTGCAGAGAATGGGGCCGGATGAGAGGCTGCGAGTGTGTGGTGTGTGTGTGTTAGTGTGTGTGAGTGTTAGTGTGTATCAGTTTGTGTGTGTGTCCCCTCTAGTTTTGGGAAGTGAGGTCACAGGCTGGTTTCCTTTGGTGACAGATGTTGCAAAATGAAACTTTCAGCTCATTGTTGCTCTTCTCTCTTTGGCTCTGCTGCTCTGTTAGAAGAGGGGGTGCAGGCAGCAATGTGGGGGCAGGTAAGGAGTGTGTGTGCGTAGGGGGTGATACAGAGAATTTGTAATAAAGGGGTAGTAACATTCTGCATAAAGACTTGCAATCAGCATTCTTTTATTGTGCCAAATCGCATACTTGGGTTTACTTCCCCTTTATTTAAAGGAACAATAAGTCTTGCTTGTGTCTCTTGGGACATGTCTGGGTAGCAGGTGCTTCACTAGGTGGGGAAAGTAGATAAAGGGATCAGGACATATATTCCTTAGTATGAATTCTCCCCACTGACCAATCAGCAGCTACCGTTAATCAGTTCAATTGGAGTTGAACAAGAAATGCAGGAGTTGATTGGCTGCTCTTAGTGACTGCAATGTGGCAATGGGGCGGGCCTGTCTCTGGGGAGGGGCGGGGCCACATGGGGTGGGTGGTCCCTGTTATTAGAGATTTCTGACTTTTTGGGAAAGGGGCTGCAATGGACAAGCTGTTGCTGAACTTCACTTTAGTAGCAGCTGTAGTGCCCCAAATCTGGGGGGAGAAATGCCTCTGATAAAAATGTCAGGATTACTATATTTTTACTATAATATTAAGTTAACTTTTAGTGTGTTACAGAAGGTCCTATTCCTAACAACTTTGCAATTGGTCTTCCTTCACATACATATACAGACTATATACTGTTGTATGTGCTCAAAGGGATTGTTCACCTTTAAATTAACTGTTAGTGTGATGTGGAGAGGGATATTCTGAGACAATTTGCAATTGGTTTTCATTTTTTATTATTTGTGGTTTTTGAGTCATTTAGCTTTTGATTCAGCAGCTCTGCAGTTTGCAAATTCAGCCATCTCGTTGCTAGGGTCCAAATGGCCCTAGCAACCATGAATTGGTTTGAATAAGAGACTGGAATATGAATAGGAGAGGCCTGAGTAGAAAGATGAGTAATAAAAAGTAACATTAACAATACATTTGTAGCCTTACAGAGTATTTGTTTTAGATGGGGGTCAGTGACCCCCATTTAAAAAAGCTGGAAAGAGTCAGTAGAAGAAGCCAAATTTTTTTTTTAAATATACCCTATAAATAAAGAAATAATGAAGGCCAATTGAAAAGTTGCTTAGAATTGGCCGTTCCATAACATACTAACGTAACTTAAACTTGGGTGACCCACCCCTTTAAATATCCTCATGAGAAATGTGGGACCTACAGAGACACACACAAATATACACTCGGTTACACACAATATAATTATACACACACACACACATTCCGAATTTACACAGGAACTTGAGCTCTGTGGCAAAAACCTCTAGATTGTAAGCTTTTTGGGTTTCCCAACAGTTGCAGTACAGTGCCTCAGAATACATTGGTGCTTTAATAAATATACTATAATAAACAGTAAATAAGAGCAGCACATTAGAAAGGGCTTCTTGAAACCATAGTGAATTAACCCCGGCTTGGGGGTTAATTTAGGACCCGTTACCGAATCTGGTCTATGAAGTGAGCAAACTTAGGGACTGTTCCTGCTGAATTGTGCTTAGTACAGGGAATACCTATGCTGCCATAGTTTTATGGTATCTCTCTGTACAGACTATGAGCAAACTTAGGGGCTGTTCCTGCTGAATTGTGCTTAGTACAGGGGAATACCTATGCTGCCATAGTTTTATGGGATCTCTCTGTACAGACTATGAGCAAACTTAGGGGGCTGTTCCTGCTGAATTGTGCTTAGTACAGGGAATACCTATGCTGCCATAGTTTTATGGGATCTCTCTGTACAGACATAAAAAACATGTCTTTATATTTAATGTGATGTTTATTTCAGATATTGTTCTGTGTAATAACAGACCTTGCAGATGTGGGGGACCAGGGGTAGGAGGGGTTTAGTCAATACATGTAGTAGAAGGGGCTGTTTTGGTAACACTTAGACTGTATTATTCTGGGACAATCTGCAATTGGTCTGTATTATTTTTAACCTCTTATTCTGTATCCAGTTTGCAATCCGGTTGCTAGCATTACAGACCCTAGCAACAAGGTTGGATTAGGAAGTCCATGAGTTGAGCAGCAGAGAGGGATGTTACGAGGCGCAGGGGGGTGGGTGTGGCCCTTGTTTGTGGTTAATATTTTTGTTTGTGGTTAATATTTGGTGATGCAGCTGTTGGCTCTGGGGGTGAATATTATTGTTTTGATAAATAAGTGACCCCGGTGCAGCCGCAGAGGCAACAACATCTGTGTCACAACAAGGAGACGCACAAACACAATGTAACAATGTCACAACTATAAGTTACAGGGCCTCACAACAAACTCATTTTAGGGTTCCTAATATTAAAGGGTTAAAACAATGTTCAGGAATATGAGACACAGGTGTGGCCCTTGTTATGCAAATTGTTACCTGATAATGCTCCGCCCACTGGCTCTTATTGGCCCCAACAAAGATCAATAAATTTACCTATTTTACCAATTAACATTGACAATGCTGATTAATTAGTGCTTCCTCAGCCTCTGTGCACCCCACTGCACAGAAAGCAGCAGTTGTGGGGTAACAAACAGGGCGTTTGCTCGGGGCCCCAAGAATCAAAGGGGAAAGTGAATCAGAAATTCTATGTAAAGAATAAACTCATATTCCTTTTGGGAAACTGATGACGGGATTGGGAGCCTCTGGGTGACACCTTTCCATGTAGGTCAATGTAATTAGTGTAATTAAGGGCTAAAGTAGCAGAATGGGAGAATATTTGTTTGTTCCCCTTTAAATTAACTGTTAGTAGGATGTAGAGAGGGATTTTCTGAGACAATTTGCATTTGGCTTTCATTTTTTATTACTTGTGGTTTTTGAGTTATTTAGCTTTTTATTCAGCAGCTCTCCAGTTTGTAATTTCAGCAATCTGGTTGCTAGGGTCCAAATCACCCTAGCAACCATGCATTTGAATAAGAGACTGGAATATGAACAGGAGAGGCCTGGATAGAAAGAGGAGTAATAAAAAGTAGCAATAACAATACATTTGTAGCCTTACAGAGCATTTGTTTTTTACGATGGGGTCAGCGACCCCCATTTGAAAGCTGGAAAGAGTCAGAAGAAGAAGAAGAAGCCAAATAATTCATAAACTATAAGAAAGAAATAATGATGACCAATTGAAAAGTTGATTTGCATTGGCTATTCTATAACACTGAAAGTTAATTTACAGGCAAACCATCCGTTTAATAGAAATATTGACATTTAGGTAAATTAAGAACGTGAATGAATAGGACACTTCTATTTTTTTATGAACATTTTGATTAAATTGTTCAACTTTGTTAGCCTTTTAGCTATTTTATGTGTGAGACATGTGCATATATATATATATATTGTTTCCCATACTTATATGTTTGTGAAGCAGCTCTGGGAGCGGGGTCAGCGACCCTGTAACTAAACTGATCCATTAGTTGATACATTCCTTATCAGTTTCAGTAAAGGCAGCTTTTAGAATTGATACAATAGTTGCACTTATATTCCCCATAGATCCTACTGAGAAATGGATCAACTAATGGATCAGCCGATTGGAACACAATCTGCACCCGTATCACTGCCTCACTCACACTCACACTCACACTCACACAGGCACAAACATTACACTTTACACTTCAGTTTTGGGAAAATGCTAAAAAATAAAAGATGGAAAGCAAATGAAAAAGAGTCTGTATTTCTGGCGACTAATCTGAAAACAACAGAAAAAAGTGTTTAGAAAGTGAGCAACCCCTTTAACATGATAAATATCAGTCCCCTGAGACTTTCGGTTTTTAGGAGCAATGTTACAAAAATGAATGAAGAGCTACAGGTTGGGACAAAAATGATGAAGACTTTTGCCAATTTACCCTGTTGTCTCCAGCTTGATCTACTGTTGCAATTTTGCCATATTGGTATCATCTTTTCTACTGTTGTCCTACTATCTCCATCTTGTTCAACTGTCTTCATCTTGTTCAACTGTCTCCATCTTGCCCTACTGTCTCCCTTTTTCCTAGTATCTCCATCTTGCCCTACTGTCTCCATCTTGTCCTACTGTCTTCATCTTGCCCTACTGTCTCCATCTTGCCCTACTGTCTTCATCTTGCCCTACTGTCTCCATCTTGTCCTACTGTCTCCATCTTGCCCTACTGTCTCCATCTTGTCCTACTGTCTCCATCTTGCCCTACTGTCTTCATCTTGCCCTACTGTCTCCATATTGTCCTACTGTCTCCATCTTGCCATACTGTCTCCATCTTGTCCTACTGTCTCCATCTTGTCCTACTGTCTCCATCTTGTGCTACTGTTCCCATATTGTCCTACTGTCTCCATCTTGTCCTACTGTCTCCATCTTGTCCTACTGTCTCCATCTTGTCCTACTGTCTCCATCTTGCCCTACTGTCTCCATCTTGCCCTACTGTCTCCATCTTGCCCTACTGTCTCCATCTTGCCCTACTGCCTCCATCTTATCCTACTGTCTCCATCTTGCCCTACTGCCTCCATCTTGTCCTACTGTCTCCATCTTGCCCTACTGTCTCCATCTTGTCCTACTGTCTCCATCTTGCCCTACTGTCTCCATCTTGCCCTACTGTCTCCATCTTGTCATGCTACACCTACAACGGATGCTCTTCAGATCCCCACTTTGTGCAGGGCCATCAGCATTCAATTCAGGCAATTTACACCCCATACAAACATGTCTGTTCTTCCTTGATATGAAGCTATTTATGTTTGTTATTGTTATGCAGCCCCCATGCTCAGAGAGAACAGGTCTGGGTCACAAGATCTAGGCTCAGAACTGTCTAATCTCGCAATCTTTAAAGTGGCATCACCACTTCCTCTTCTCTGTCATAACATCGCTCTGTGAGGCCAACTTCCTGCTTGCCCCCTGCCCCCACGTCCTGCCTTCAAATGGCTCCCCTTCAGACAATGGAGCAGCAAACTCAATATTCCAGCTTTGTTTGAACACTCTGCCTATCTAATTATTAGAGATTGTGTCCCCCATCCTGTTAGGCCATTAAATCTCTGCAGGATTCTGTCTTCTACTTCCTCACCAGGTGACACTTGCTACTGACAGTGAGTGATGCCTCCCCTCTCCATCCCTGGGCTCCTTATTGCCATTTAGGGACTGCAAATTTCCATGTATTCCATGTTTAGCCAACGTGTACATATATATTCTGCTTTCCCATCTTCCCATTGTGACATCACTCCCGTCCTGTAATGAACAATATACACCCATTGAAGTATTCATATTTATTAATGAGAGAGGGGGAGGCAGCAGAGGGTATAGCATCAGAGCATCAGAGTGGTATAGTATCTGAGGATGAGGAAAGACACGCCAGTTTGTCCCAGGATCAATTCTGCACTAAGGGTTTATGTCAGTAACTTTGTAACTCTGACATCATCAATCACAGTTGTGACGTCACTCATGCCAGCAGGTGCTTATTCACACATTGCATTCATGATTAACCCTTCTCACCAAGCGTGTTGTCAGTATATGGATCAGTAGAATAACTTTTGAGCTTCGTATTCCCACAGGGCCTATAGTAACCAGACCTATAAATAACTATGATATTAAACCATATAAATAGCCTTTACTATACGCTTTTTCTTTTTATCCTTTATACTTCGGAATTGAATTCTTCTGCTTTTTATTAAGAAGGTAAAAGATGCTCGGGCTTCTTCTTTCTGAAGAATTAATTGTAAAATCATGTAAAACCCAATGATTGCACAGGAATGATAAAACATTAAAGGGGAAGTTCTGCATTATGTTAGCGATAGTTGTGTTATAAACCTATTCTGAACAACTGTTTGTTTGTATTGGTCCTTATTATTTCTTTTGTATGGGTTTTGGTTTTTTTCAGCATTCTGCTTTATTCCAGCATGTAGTTAAAAATAATATCTGGTTGTTGGGGGGGTCACAGACCCCGGCAACCAATAAAAAAAACATAAAATGAAATTCATTGGAAGTCTTCACATTTATTGTTATTTTTAGGCCTCTACTATTCCATTCTATCTTGCAGCCTCTTCAGCCACTCAAAGCAGTGCATGGTTGCTAGGGTAATTTAGACCCTAGCAACCAGACGGCTGAAATTGCAAACTGGAGAGCTGCTGAATAAAAAGCTAAATAAGTCAAAAATCACAAATAATAAAAAAATGAAAACCAATTGCAAATTGTCTCAGAATATCCCTCTCTACATCATACTAACAGTTAACTAAAAGGCACTCAGCTCCTTAAGGCCAGAGACACACACTCAGATTTGGGGAGATTAGTCGTCCGGCAACAAATCTCCTCTTCTTCGGGCGACTAATCTCCCCGAACTGCCTTCCTGTCAGCTAGAATGTAAATCGCCAGCGGGATGGCACTCGGAGCGCTTCGTTTCGGGGTGACTAATTTCCCACAAACTGCCTTCCCGTCGGCTAGAATGTAAATCGCCGGTGGGATGGCACTCAGAGTGCTTCGTTTTCTGAAGTCGCCTGAAGTTGCCTTACGAGGAAACTTCGAAGTCGCCCGAAGTTTCCTCGTAAGGCAACTTCAGGAAAATGAAGCGCTCCGAGTGCCATCCCACTGGTGATTTACATTCTAGCCGACGGGAAGGCAGTTCGGGAAGATTAGTTGCCTGAAGAAGAAGAGATTTGTCGCCAGGCGACTAATCTCCCCGAATCCGAGTGTGTCTCTGCCCTTAGCACATGACACTCGTGAACTTTTGACAAAATGATCAGCAATGTCAGGCTTCATTAACTCCCAAAAATGTGTCCCTTGCTCCACCTGGGATAACCCTATTAGTCGTGCCGTTTATCATCTACTTGCCCTTTGTACAATCACTGCCAGGCAGACCAGCTCTGCATTTACCGATCACCCCTCTTTGTTATCCTGCGCCCCCCAATCACACCATTCACATGCCAAAAAATGCCAATAAGAATTTTGCTAAATATTATCAAGTCCCTTTGTCAGAAATCAGAACAGCATTTCCTGGTATCAATAATATACAGATTATTGGAATTTGTTTAATTAAGGTACATGTATGGGAACTATTATCCAGAATGCTTGGGAGCTGGGGTTTTCTGGATAACAGGTGGTTCCATAAGTTGGATCCCCATACCTTAAAGGGGTTGTTCACCTTTAAATTAACTGTTAGTATGATGTAGAGAGGGATATTCTGAGACAATTTGCAATTGTTTTTAATTTTTTATTATTTGTGATTTTTGACTTGTTTAGCTTTTTATTCAGCAGCTCTCCAGTTTGCAATTTCAGCCGTCTGGTTGCTAGGGTCCAAATTACCCTAGCAACCATGCACTGATTTGAGTGGCTGAAGAGGCTGCAAGATAGAATGGAATAGAAGAGGCCTAAAAATAACAATAAATGTGAAGACTTCCAATGAATTTCATTTTATGTTTTTTTTATTGGTTGCCGGGGTCTGTGACCCCCCAACAACCAGATATTATTTTTAACTACATGCTGGAATAAAGCAGAATACTGAGAAAAACCAAAACCCATACAAAATAAATAATAAGGACCAATACAAACAAACAGTTGTTCAGAATAGGTTTATAACACAACTATCGCTAACATAATGCAGAACTTCCCCTTTAATGTTTTAAATTACTCTGAGACAATTTGCAATCGTTTTTAATTTTTTATTATTTGTGATTTTTTGACTTATTTAGCTTTTTATTCAGCAGCTCTCCAGTTTGTAATTTCAGCCATCTGGTTGCTAGGGTCCAAATTACCATAACAACCATACATTGATTTGAGTAAGAGACTGGAATATGAATAGGAGAGGCCTGAATACAAAGACGAGGAATAAAAAGTATCAATAACAATACATTTGTAGCCTTACAGAGCATTTGTTTTTTAGATGGGGTCAGTGACCCCCATTTGAAAGCTTAAAAGAGTCAGAAGAAAAAGGCAAATAATTCTAAAACTATGTATAAAAAAAAAGAATGAAGACCAATTTAAATATTGCTTAGAACTGGCTATTCTATAAAATACTAAAAGTTAACTGAAAGGTGAACCACTCCTTTAAGAAACAAGAAAGTGAACTCCAGTTTGCAAACTGTGAGTGTATTTTAGACTCAATTGTTTTCCCTTATAGTTCTCTCCTCTCTTCTTCCCCTGTGTTAATGAAATAGAACAGCATATAAATACGAATAATAGTTCACAGTCGCAAATAACTAAAGGTCAATTCTAATTACAGGCGTGGGATCTGTTATTTGGAACTCCTTTATCCAGAATGGCTGCCCTTTTATTAGACACCAGTGGGATCACCTGACTATAGCTGGTAAGGGTGGGAGCTACAACAAGGAGCTGGTCACTGCTCCTGTATAACTATAACAAACAAGGGAAAGTTGTGCTCACCACTAAATTTTAAACCATTAGGCGGGGGTGCAATGAGGCTGTGACCACAAAATACATATAGTCAAATACAAGAGGCCTAATGGTTTTAAAAATTAGTGGTGAGCACAACTTTCCCTTGTTTGTTATAACCCTGGAGGCAGGCCAGGGGCGATACAATAGGGATTACAAATTTACCGGCTAATACATTGACGGTAAATTTGTAATAGCGGTAAGGTTCCTACCTGGCCGGTATTTTGCCGGTAAAAATGATGGCTGATCCCAATGTTATTAATAGGGAAAAAAGTTAAATACATAGTAAGGCCAGTATTTTTTTTCCAGAAAAGGTGGCAACCCTAAATACTGGCCCAGACCTTGGCTGGTATTTTTCCAGCTAGGCCTGTGAAATACTGGCCAGGTGGCACCCGTAGTCCCCAATCTTTTTTCCCCATGAGCCACATTCAAAGATAAACACAGGCATGCAAAAAGTTCCTGAGGTGCCAAATAAGGGCTGTGATTGGCTATTGGTAGCCCCTATGTGGACTAGCAGCCTATAGGAGACTCTGTTTGGCAGTACATCTGGTTTTTATGCAACTAAAACTTGCCTCCAAGTCTGAAATTCAAAAATAATCACTTGCTTTGATGCCACTGAGAGCAACATCCAAGGGGTTGGAGAGCAACATGTTACTCACAAACTATTGGTTGGGGATCACTGATGTAGAAAGTGATATTCTGTGATAATTTGCAATTGGTTTTCATTTTTTAGTTATTTAGCTTTTTATTCAGTAGCTCTCCAGTTTGTAATTTCAGCCATCTGGTTGCTAGGGTCCAAATTAGCCTAACGACCATACATTGATTTGAATAAGAGACTGGAATATGAATAGGAGAGGCCTGAATAGAAAGATGAGGAATAAAAAGTAGCAATAACAATACATTTGTAGCCTTACAGAGCATTTGTTTTTAGATGGGGTCAGTGACCCCCATTTGAAAGCTGGAAAGAGTCAGAAGAAGAAAGCAAATTAGTAAAAAAAAAACTCTAGAAAATAAATGTTGAAGACCAATTGAAAAGTTGCTTAGAATTAGCCATTCTATAACATACTAAAAATCAGAGGCAGGCCAGCTCACCCTCACTTCCCCCGTCGCTTGCGCAGTGATGACACGCGCAAGCGCGTTGATGGGCGCCATGACACGCAGACTATAGAAGAGTATGTGCTGTGTGACACGGACGCTCGCGTAAGTGAGTTAAGTCTGGCGAATAGTAATGTCTGATCTAGGGGTAGGCAGAAGAGGTAGCTGCCCAGCGCCCCTCAATTGTTGCGCCCAAGGCAGCTGCCTCTTCTGCCTACCCCTAGTTCCGGCCCTGCTAAAAATTAATGGGATACTGTCCTGGGAATAAAATTTTTTTTTCAAAATGAATAAGTTAATAGTGCTGTTCCAGCAGAATTCTGCACTGAAATCCATTTCTCAAAAGAGCAAACAGATTTTTTTATATTCAATTTTGAAATCTGACATGAGGCTAGGCATTTTGTCAATTTCCCAGCTGCCCCCAGTCATGTGACTTGAGCCTGCACGTTAGGAGAGAAATGTTTTCTGGCAGGCTGCTGTTTTTCCTTCTCAATGTAACTAAATGTGTCTCAGTGGGACCTGGATTTTACTATTGAGTGCTGTTCTTAGATCTACCAGGCAGCTGTTATCTTGTGTTAGGGAGCTGCTATCTGGTTACCTTCCCATTGTTCTTTTGTTTGGCTGCTGGGAGAGAAAAGGGGGGGGGGATATCATTCCAACTTGCAGTACAGCAGTAAAGAGTGATTGAAGTTTATCAGAGCACAAGTCACATGACTTGGGGCAGCTGGGAAATTGACAAAATGTCTAGCCCCAGATTTCAAAATTGAATATAAAAAAATCTGTTTGCTCTTTTGAGAAATGGATTTCAGTGCAGAATTCTGCTGGAGCAGCACTATTAACTGATTCATTTTGAAAAAAAAATTTTTTCCCATGACAGTATCCCTTTAACTTAAAGATGAACCACGCCTTCAACCAAAATGTCCACAAAAGCTGGTTACTACAGCAGGGGCCCCAGAAGGAGTGTGGGTGCCCCCTGGGGAAGCAGTATCGGTGGGCCACCCACTTCCCAGTCCAGCCCTGGGTGACTCTATGTAGAGAATACAATATGGCCGCCAGGATGAAATGACTGATGTTCCCTGTGTATCCGGCACGTTTTCTCTGTATTTGGTTCAGTGGCCAGTGGAAAGTCCTGTTTTCTCTGCACTGAACAGCCAGAAAAAGAAACAAAGTTTCTAATTTAATTGGCTTTTGGCAGTGAGCCCCGAACAGCCACCGCTTCAGATAAGATACTTTTGTAACAATTTTGAGATAAGCAAATAAGTAATTGTAACAATATAGTCCCTTGGGAGAAGTTAGACTTGCAGCTTAAAGGGCAATTCACCTTCGTTAGCAAAACTGTAACAACTGGAAAAAAAAAACCTCAGAAATATGTTCAAACTTTCAGAACCAGCCAAATTTTGTAAAATGAACATGGTAATTAGGGGGTGTGACCACAAAATTGGTGTGTTTTTTTGCTGTGCTACACGCTGCAGCTTTTTTTTTTTGTTTCCAAAATGTTGGGAGGTATGATTAGTAACATTGGGATCAACCATCATTTTAACCAGCCAGATGGCAACCCTAGCTGTCACCCGTCCCTCTCCCCCTAAATAATGTTCCCCTTGAGCAGTTGGTTTGGCCCCCTCACGTCACACTTCTGCCTCTCAGACACGGGGTAGAGGCCACAGGAGGGAGGCGAGAGGTGAGGGGTCACTATTATTACTGATGGGGTATAAGGTGTCTGTACAAGTGATGGAGGAGGAGGAAGGGGGCAGCTTTATGGCTCATTTTCCAGCCTCTTCGCTTTTTGTTATTTCAGCCGAAAGTTTCCAAATCAGAGTCCCTTATCAGTGAGCCCCAGTCACACTCGGGCCAGTCCTCTGGGGGCTCTGGAAGTTCAAACAGAAGAGTTTAAAATAGCCACAGACTGAGGGTCCGGGGGGGGGGGGAGGAAACAGGTTAAAGCCCTTCACTTTGCTGTTATTCTATACAGTAACACTGATTGATGTGACTGTGCTGCCCCCCTGTAACTGGATCCCCAACTTGTTATACAACATGTAACATTACAGCTACCGGCCCCGCAGGGGGGCATTAACTCCTACACTGGCCCCTTTAACCCATTTTTACTGAGCGAATGATGGTGCAAAGCGACTGTGTAATGTACAGTTTTCACTATTCTAACTGCACCCAGCTGAAAACTGGAATTAGGAAAAAATGGGCCAATTAGATGAAAATAGTTTTTACAGTATATAATAAGCACTTAAACTACTGCCAGACATTAAGGGTCAGGGCACATGCTCAGATTCGGGGAGATTCGACGACATATTCTTTGGGGGGGGGCTAATCTCCTCAAACTGCCTCTGCCTGTAAATAGCCGGCGCTACAGTTGCCGTAGTCACCCAAAGTTTCCTTGTGAAGCAATTTCATGCGACTTCAGAAAACAAATCGCTCTGAGTGCCATCCTGCTGGCGGTTTCCATTCTAGCAGGCAGGAGCAGTTTGGGGAGATTAGTCGCCCCAGGAGACAAAGGCGACAAATCTCCACGAATTGGATCGTGTGTCCTGACCCAAGGGTTGCGACCTGGCTGGTATTTTATATATTATATGATGGTTGATCCCAATGTTATTAATAGGGAATAAAGATAAATATATAGGAAGGTCAGTGATCCCAATGTTACTAATAGGGAATAAAGATAATTATATAGGAAGGTCAGTTTTTTTTTCAGAAAAGGTGGCAATCCTACCTGACCCTACTCCTTCCAACACTTTCCTCTTGTCTCTATATATTAGGTACCTATCTAGTGCTACCAATCCCTATTTCTGTAGGGAAATGAGAGAGAGCAGACAGTAACCCTTCCAACACTTTCCTCTTGTCTCTATATATTAGGTACCTATCTAGTGCTACCAATCCCTATTTCTGTAGGGAAATGAGAGCAGAGCAGACAGTAACCCTTGCAACATTTGCCCCCATTTCCGTCCCTGTATATTAGCCCTGTTGTTTTATTTCTAATGTACCAGACACACAGCCATGTTCCAGGCTGTAAAATTTACCCCCAAACCAGTCAGCTTTTTCTATGACTCTCCCCAGGCTGCAGCACAGAGACAAATATCCCAACGAATACATAAGATTTGGGCTACTGAGCTCACAGAGAGACAGGGCCCCGTTTTATCTGCCCATGAAATGCCTTTGCTCAGCACTGTCTGTGATATTGATAAGGGCCCGAGGGACTGGGCTGCACAGATAACAAATTATTTCACAATTCTCTCTGCCAGACCGTCGCTATCATTTTTATAAATCTTTAATGTTTATCACCGTATCCCAGTCAAATCTCTGGCTTGGGCTCGGCCACACAAGCACAGATTTCCCATTCCATGACTTTCCAGCTGAGGCTTATGGAGGCCAGAGCATGTGGAAACCCCAAAAAAGCAAATATATGTGTGTGTGTGTGTGTGTGTGTGTGTGTGCCATTGCATCAAAGCCAAACAAAATCCTGATCATGTAATTGCTACTGAAAGCCGTGTCTCTCTGTCTCTATCTGGTTCTGACTCTTGATATAAAGTAGCAGGAATCAGTCCTCTTCCAGGTCTGTTAATTATCTCGCTTTTGCTTTGTTGTTTCAGGAGCCAGAACCAGCAGTGCACCCTGCTCTCAATAACATTAAAACAAAAAATAAAAAAACTGTGAGAATGTGCAATGAATGTATATGGGAACATTGATATATATATATATATATATATATATATATATATATATATATATATATATATATATATATATATATATATATATAACGAAAGCTACAGAATTCAGTCTCGGGGGCAGTCAGGAAACTGTTGCTGAATGACCCCAGGAATGAGGGGGTCGCCTAAAACAAACAAAAGCTCCTTTCCATAAACAGACTGCTCAGTGCTCACCCCCTGCTGCCCCCACTACTTATTCATTTACAAGTTGATATTAAGAGGGAACATTTATAGGCCCGGGTGCTGTTTATTGGCTTTTCCATCATAGCATTTCGGGCTTTTCCTCAACCAATAAAAGGATCATCTTTACCCGAGTTTGTTGTTTTTCCCTGTAACTTAATAGCATTTCCTGATGCTCTCACCCTCCCACCCCCCTGGGACCCCTGTCCACTTGTTGTTCTGTTTTATGGCTTCTGTGCCTTTAGAATGGACCCAGCTCTCCCAATTGCCAAATTGTAATACCTGTTACCTGGTCTCTACTTCTTTGTGCCAGTGCAAATATGTGGCATTTTGGGTATGGCTAAAGTAATACTGGAGAATAAACAGACACACTCTGATTTGAAGAAATAGGCTCTTAAATGAAGGTTTCCCTCGGGGGCAGGATTTAATGGGTGCACTGCTGAGTTTATAGGTAATAAAAGGAAGCCTGAAGAAATATTGTACAGCAAAGTGGGGGCTTTAACACCAAGTCCATAAAATCTGTGTCCCAATTTGCACCTCCGACACAAGCAACATAAATACATAGTAACAAAGTTAGGTTGAAAAAAGACACACGTCCATCAAGTTGAACCTTTTAACTTTTTTTTAACCTGCCTAACTGCCAGTTGATCCAGAGGTATCTTTATACCTTAAGTCTACTAGAAAATCATATAAACATGAAATAAACCCAATACGCTGCTTTTGCTTCCCAGGAATGGGATCTGAAACCCTTTATCCACAAAAAAGCTCCGAATTACGGAAACACCATCTCCCATAGACTCCATTATAATCAAATAATCCACATTTTTTTTTAAAAACAATTTCCTTTTTCTGTGTAATAATAAAAGAGTAGCTTCTGCTTGATCCCAACTAAGATATAATTAATCCTTAAAAAATTGAGCAATTCGGGAACAGAGTCCAAAAAAAGTAGGATTCGGAATTTTCGCCCGATCCGATTTATTCGAGTTATTTTATTAATGAATAAGGCAAAATCGGGGTTGAGCTTTTTTATTTAAATTATAAAATAAATACTTAGGGGCCGATTCACAAAGGGTCGAATATCGAGGGTTAATTAACCCTCGCTATTCGACTGGGAATTAAAATCCTTCGACTTCGTATATCGAAGTCGAAGGATTTTAGCGCAAATAGTGCAAGCGAACGATCGAAGGATTTTAATCCAATGATCGAAGGAATATCCTTTGATCAAAAAAACGTAGGAAAGCCTATGGCGACCTTCCCCATAGGCTAACATTGGGTTCGGTAGCTTTTAGATGGCGAACTAGGGGGTTGAAGTTTTTTCTTAACGAGACAGTACTTCGACTATCGAATGGTCGAATAGTCGAGCGATTTTTAGTTCGAATCTTTCGATTCGAAGTCGTAGTCGCAGTCGAAAGTCGAAGTAGCCCATTCGATGGTCGAAGTAGCCCAAAAAACACTTCGAAATTCGAAGTTTTTTTACTTCGAAATTCGAAGTTTTTTTACTTCGAATCCTTCACTCGAAGTTAGTGAATCGGCCCCTTAGGGTCACCACTTTTTCTGGTAAATAAATTCCTATATATTTTTTTATATCTCCCCTGGCACCAGGTATCATTTTTACTGGCCAGACTGGTCAAATAGTGGCCAGGTGGTAAACTCTCTGCCGTTGCCAAATTGATAAATAACTTTTCTCTCAATAGCAATTGGAATGGGAAGGAAGAATACTGGTGTTTCCACTTTACAGTAATATTTCCTGGCTTCTGGAGGATTATTGTCTGAACATGGAAGTCCTCGTGAGGTCTCCTGATCTTCCCAAATCTACAGGTTTTTTTTTTAAAGGGTAAATCATCTCAGTTTGAGCAGATGCACAGACTTTTTTTTTCACATTGACTGATATTGACATGATTGCAGGAGACGGTTCAATTTGCGATAAAATCAAAGGTTTGGCCCCTACTGACCCAATCCGATTCCTTGGCAGCTAGTTCTGATCTAATTGTACTGGATTAGGATTGTAACATATTGCAATGTGGGTAGAAGTCAAGGACGTTGTCGGGTGAAAGAAAGAGGCTGATGTTCTTCTGCTTAGGAAAGATGTGAGAAAGGTTTCTAATTTTATTCCTAAGCAGAAGAACATCAGTCTCTTTCTTTCTCCTGACAACTTCCTTGACTACTTGCTGGTCAGACTGGTGGGAAACTGACCAGCAGGTGGCGCTGTTGCAACAAAATTCATTCATATTAACAGTACATGTATCCCTTAATATCTTGGAATAAAAGCAAAATAAATAATGAATGTAAATTACAAAAGTGCATAAATTTTACATTCACTTATTTTTAAGGTTTACTTATCCTTTAAAAAGGGGTTGGATGGTGTTTAGCAAGTGAGGGAATACAGGGATAAGGGAGTAATAATATGGCAGTTGGATTAGCTCAGGGATCTATGAAACCCAGGCAAGCTTTTTCTATGTGATTAATTGTGCTTTATAGCAGGGACGATCCATGCCATAATATGATCAGGGGTGGAATATCTTTGTTTTTGGAAGGTACTTCTGCTGTAGTGCCAGTCATTGTGGGTCTTTGGTTCAGCTCCCAGGCCTGTGGTTCACACATACTCACTGACTGCTGTCAATTAATTTTATAAGTTATATAATACACAAAAGCCATGAATATCTTATCAATTATATCCTTATAAACGGTGAGTTCTGATGTCATCAGTTATAAACGGTGAGTTCTGATGTCATTTCTGTCACATGACTCACTGAAACTTGTGTATTATAATAAATGGTCATGAAACTCCTCAGTAACTTATAATATCCTTATAATTTACAAGAGGGGGTACTTTATTCATTATAAATAAAGTATATATTGTAAGTTATAGTATACAGGTCATGTAACTCTGAGATTACTTCTGATATCCTCATATCTTTCAACAGGGGATACATTATTTTACAATATAAATATTTTTAATACACAGTGGGGGACTTTATAGACACTGGTCAAATTTTCACCTGGGCAATTACTTATGGCAACCTTTCAGCGTTCAACCGGAAGCTGACTGAAAAAAGCTAATCACTGATTGGTTGCTATGGATTACTGCCCAAGTTCAAATTTGTCATGTGACAGAAATTACATCACTAAACTCCGATTATAAGGATATCATTTAGAGGCTATCCATCCTGTAGAAAATGACTTGTTCCCTGTATAACTCAGCCTGCAGCCTTGTGCCTTTATATAGTCACAGAACCCCTCAGTGACTTCTAATATCCTTATCATTTACAGTAGGGGGTACATTATCCCTTATAATACACGAGTGATACTCAGAGTTCCCTGTATAACTCAGCCTGCAGCCTTGTGCCTTTATATGGTCACAGAACAACCCCTCAGTGACTTCTAATATCCTTATCATTTACAGTAGGGGGTACATTATCCCTTATAATACATGAGTGATACTCAGAGTTCCCTGTATAACTCAGCCTGCAGCCTTGTGCCTTTATATGGTCACAGAACAACCCCTCAGTGACTTCTAATATCCTTATCATTTACAGTAGGGGGTACATTATCCCTTATAATACATGAGTGATACTCAGAGTTCCCTGTATAACTCAGCCTGCAGCCTTGTGCCTTTATATGGTCACAGAACAACCCCTCAGTGACTTCTAATATCCTTATCATTTACAGTAGGGGGTACATTATCCCTTATAATACATGAGTGATACTCAAAGTTCCCTGTATAACTCAGCCTGCAGTCTTGTGTCTTTATATGGTCACAGAACAACCCCTCAGTGACTTCTGATATCCTTATCATTTACAGTAGGGGGTACATTATCCCTTATAATACATGAGTGATACTCAGAGTTCCCTGTATAACTCAGCCTGCAGCCTTGTGCCTTTATATGGTCACAGAACAACCCCTCAGTGACTTCTAATATCCTTATCATTTACAGTAGGGGGTACATTATCCCTTATAATACATGAGTGATACTCAAAGTTCCCTGTATAACTCAGCCTGCAGTCTTGTGTCTTTATATGGTCACAGAACAACCCCTCAGTGACTTCTAATATCCTTATCATTTACAGTAGGGGGTACATTATCCCTTATAATACATGAGTGATACTCAGAGTTCCCTGTATAACTCAGCCTGCAGCCTTGTGCCTTTATATGGTCACAGAACAACCCCTCAGTGACTTCTAATATCCTTATCATTTACAGTAGGGGGTACATTATCCCTTATAATACATGAGTGATACTCAAAGTTCCCTGTATAACTCAGCCTGCAGTCTTGTGTCTTTATATGGTCACAGAACAACCCCTCAGTGACATCTAATATCCTTATCATTTACAGTAGGGGGTACTTTATTTGCTATATAATGGGGTCCGATCATTATTACAGTGTGTCAGGGTATATGTTTCACAAAGTGGATAAATAAGTTGTTTTGTCTCCCAAACTCACCAGGGGGCTACGAGCTTGACCAGGTCTGTGGCCTCTTTGGCTGCCGCTGCAGAAGTGTGGCTTTCACTAGGAGGGAATGTGCTAATGACTAGAGCCCTGATACAGTCTCCCCTGATATACCGGTAGTCGCACTGCAGTCTCCCAAGATAAAAGCTTATGTGGCTGTTGTGTCTGCGGCTGGTTAATGACGTCCTACTGGGAGAACAGGGGCCACGGCAGTGAAAGGGCCGTCTAGTGACTAGTGGTTGCCCTGCATGTAAACAGTATCAGGTTGAAATGTCTAGTGTGGGCACACAGCATTCTGTATTTATACATATGAGTAGGGGCTGCCATAATGTCCATAGTAAAGGGGTTGTTCACCTTTAAATTAACTGGTAGTGTGATTTAGAGAGGGATATTCTGAGACAATTTGCAATTGGTTTTCATTTTTCACTATTTGTGGTTTTTGAGTTATTTAGCTTTTTCTTAAGCAGCTCAACTGTTTGCATTTCTAGCAATCTGGTTACTAGGGTCCAAATTCTCCTAACAACCATGCACTGATTTGAATAAGAGACTGGAATATGAATAGGAGAGGCCTGAATAGAAAGATGAGTAATAAAAAGCAATAACAATACAGTTGTAGCCTTACAGAGCATTTGTTTTTTAGATGGGGTCAGTGACCCCCCATTTGAAAGTTGGAAAAAGTCAGAAGTCAGGCGACTTCGGAATACGAATCGCCATGTGTGATTAGCGTGGGCAATTTTTCATTTTAGCCAGTGCAGAGTGAGGGAAAGCGTTTGGGGAGATTAGTCGCCACAAAGTCGCGGTGATTAGTCGCCAGGCAACTAAATGTCCCGAATCACCCAATGTGCCCATACCCTTAATGATAGGAGCTGCCCTATGGCTTGCCTCTACAGACCTGTATAAGTACAGTCACTCCCTGGAGAGTCCTAGTCAGTCTGACAGACTCAATTATGATTTATACCTGCCATTTTCTTTAGCAGCATCAACTGGATATATTTCTTTTAACTAAATGGCTAAGCTGTAATGGTAAGGGCACACGCTGCTATTTTGGGAGATTAGTCGCCCAGCGACAATTTACTTCTTCGGGCGACTAATCTCCCCGAACTGCCTTCCCCTGCTTTCCCGCTGGCTAGAATGTAAATGGTCACGGGGTGGCACTGGGACCACTTTGTTTTCCAAAGTCGCCCGAAGTTGCCTCACGAGGAAACTTCTGGCGACTTCGGAAAACCGAAGCAATCTGACTGCCATCCCACCAGCGATTTACATTCTAGCCAGCGGCAAGGCAGTTAGGGGAGATTAGTCAACCAGAAGAAGAATCTATTTTTCGCTGGGTGACTAATCTCCCGAAATAGCAGCGTGTGTCTCTGCCCTAAAATTACCCTCCTCAGTGTCCGCATCACTAATTGGAGGAGGTGGGATTTATGTGTGTAATTAAAAGCAGCATAGGTATTCCCTGTACTAAGCACAATTCAGCAGGAACAGTCCCTAAGTTTGCTCATAGTCTGTACAGAGAGATCCCATAAAACTATGGCAGCATAGGTATTCCCTGTACTGAGCACAATTCAGCAGGAACAGTCCCTAAGTTTGCTCATAGTCTGTACAGAGAGATCCCATAAAACTATGACAGCATAGGTATTCCCCTGTACTAAGCACAATTCAGCAGGAACAGCCCCTAAGTTTGCTTATAGTCTGTACAGAGAGATCCCATAAAACTATGGCAGCATAGGTATTCCCTGTACTAAGCACAATTCAGCAGGAACAGTCCCCTAAGTTTGCTCATAGTCTGTACAGAGAGAGCCCATAAAACTATGGCAGCATAGGTATTCCCTGTACTAAGCACAATTCAGCAGGAACAGTCCCTAAGTTTGCTCATAGTCTGTACAGAGAGAGCCCATAAAACTATGGCAGCATAGGTATTCCCCTGTACTAAGCACAATTCAGCAGGAACAGTCCCTAAGTTTGCTTATAGTCTGTACAGAGAGATCCCATAAAACTTTGGCAGTATAGGTATTCCCTGTACTAAGCACAATTCAGCAGGAACAGTCCCTAAGTTTGCTTATAGTCTGTACAGAGAGATCCCATAAAACTATGGCAGCATAGGTATTCCCTGTACTAAGCACAATTCAGCAGGAACAGTCCCTAAGTTTGCTTATAGTCTGTACAGAGAGATCCCATAAAACTATGGCAGCATAGGTATTCCCTGTACTAAGCACAATTCAGCAGGAATGGTCCCCAGTTTGAGTCTTCTATTTGTTTGCCTGGTAGGCTTGCAATCAGTCCATACTGGGGAGGGGGCAGTAAAAGACAAATGGGATATTTTATTGTACAGAGAACTGGCAGAGAGTTGCCCCAAACTGGTGGCTGGTATCTCTGCTAATGCCGAAGGTGCAGCTTTAAGTCCAAAAACCATTAAGTAGAAATAAGCCGGTGGATTGTCTGTATAATGTTAATTTAAATCAAATGAAATGTGTTGAAATGGAATCTCTAGGGGGGAGTAACTTTCACTGATTAACCAGCCCCAGTAACTCAGAAGCCTCACTTGAAACCACTTCCACCTCATTTGTCAGTGAGAAATGTTCCCAAATAAAAGATCCGTCTCGGGTCGGCTGGAAATATCAATCAAACTGCTCTTTGCTGCACTCACTGCTGGAGAAACCTGATCTAAACAGCAGCCCCTGGGGTTGTGGGGTCAGAGGGGGCGGGGTCAGGGAGGGGGCCCAGCGTGTGCCGGGGGTGGGGCTGCTGAGAGATTTAGTGACGCCACAATGGGTCCCAGGTGGGCTGCACATTCACAAACACAAGGGACTGCAGGCAGATCTGGCCAGGACTAAAGGGAAACTAAACCTACTAAATACATTTATATGTAACAAGTCAAGTAATAAAGTCAGGGAGTCAGGTGGCAGCTAAGGTTGGTAAAATGACAGTCAGTCCTGTGTATAGAGAGAAAGGCAGGAGCCCCTGAATCTGCGTCTCACATAGATGTGGTTAGTAGATAGTTAGGGCGTGGGTGCCACTGAGCTGCACTTCTCTTACTATTTGGGTGCAGATACTGGATCAGATATACACTCTATATACACAGGTCTCATCTGTTATATGGAAAGACCTCTGTATAACCAACCCGAGGCTAAAACTGCCTATAAGGGGCCAGCCAGCAAATCCCTTGCCCATGTGGTAACGCTGGGTATTTCCCTAATCACTGCATTAAAGGGTGGTTCATCTTTAACTTAACTTTTTTTAATGTTATAGACTGGCTCATTCTAAAGCACCTTTTCACTTGGCCTTCATTATTTAGTTCTTTTTATAGTTTTTTCCATTATTTGCTGTCTTCTTCTAACTCTTTCTAGTTTTCAAATGGGGGCCACTGACCCCATCTGGTACTTTTTATTCCTCGTCTTTCTATTCAGGCCTCTCCTATTCAAATAGATTCTTCTTCTGGTTGACTAATATTATTGGACCCTAGCAACCAGACGGCTAAAATTACAAACTGGAGAGCTGCTGAATAAAAATAAGTCAAACACCACAAATAATAAAAAATGAAAACCAATTGCAAATTGTCTCAGAATATCCTTCTCTATATCATACTAACAGTTCATTTAAAGGGGAACAACCCCTTTAAAGGGGGGCGCATCTGTAAGTTAACTTTCAGTATGTTACAGAATAGCTCAATCTAAGCCACTTTTCAACTGGTCTTCATTTTTTTATAGTTTTTTAATTAATTTGCTTTTTCTTCCGACTCTTTCCATCTTTCGAATAGGGGTCACTGAACCCATGAAGTTTTTTCCATTATTTGCTGTCTTCTTCTAACTCTTTCTAGTTTTCAAATGGGGGCGAATGGGGACTGACCCCATCTGGTACTTTTTATTACTTATCTTTCTATTCAGGCCTCTCATATTCATATTCTAGTCTCTTATTCATATCAGTGCATGGTTGCTAGGGGAATTTGAACCCTAGTAACCAGATTGCTGAAATTACAAACTGGAGAGCTGCTGAATAAAAAGCTAAATAACTCAAAAACCACAATTAATAAAAAAATGAAAACCAATTGTCTCAGAATATCCCTCTCTACAGCATAGTAACAGTTAATTTAAAGGTGAACATCTCTCTTTAACACTTCTTTATAAAGAGTTGGCCACCCTCCGCAAACCTACATGGCATCTCCTGCACGACTATCTATGTATAACTGCTAGGGATGCACCAAATCCAGGATTTGGCCTTTTTCAGCAGGATTCTGATTCGGCCGAATCCTTGTGCCTGGCTGAACCGAATCCGAATTTGCATATGTAAATTAGGGCCGGGTAGGGAAATCACATGACTTTACGTCACAAAAGAAGTACTTTTGTCCTTTCCTGCCCCTAATTTGCATATGCAAATTCGGATTTGGTTTGGTATTTGGCCAAATCTCTCACCAAAGATTTGGGGATTCAGTCAAATCCCAAATAGTGGATTCAGTGCATCCCTAATAAATGCCAATAATTCAGACTCGCAGTGATGTGAGTTGTAGCAGGGGGTTACTGTGTGTCCTTACTTTTCTACTTCCCTCACTATTACTTTAACTCTTACTTCTTTGCTGCAGTCTGTAGTCTGGCTTGTGCCATAAACCACAATGTTACAAGTTACTCATGTGGCTGAAAGAGTAAAGAAGTAATAGGGGAGATCAGCCTGAAATGGGAAGGAATTGAGATGTATTAAATCTTTTAGTAAATCTGGGGCAGATGAATTGGCCAGGGTTCTGCAGGAGGGATCCCCATAGACTCCAGTAGCTTATCAGCCCGGCCAGTGATGGGATCAGCAATTTCTTATCTCCACTAATTGGATCTTCATCAGGTCTGAGCCCAGGAGACTCGCTGATAAGGGACAGATTTAACCCTTTTATCTCATTCCAATAGTCAGGGAAGAGATTCCCCCCACCATGTTCTACCCACCTGCCTGGCTTTCGAAATCAGTGTCTGCCCAGTTGTTTATAGTCTATGCACTGCCAGTTCTGACTTGGGAAAAAAAGTAGCAGAAGCCAGCTGAAAGAGAACCGACAGCTGTCGATAGCAATGGCGTGTACAAATAATATTAACACCAACAAGAATGAGGAATGAATGAATATTGGGAAGTTGCGAATTAATTTACAATTATATTTGCTTTCATTAAAGGGGTTGTTCACCTTTAAATTAACTGTAAGTATAATGTAGAGAGGGATATTCTGAGACAATTTGCAATTGGTTTTAATTTTTTATTATTTGCGTTTTTTTTAGTTATTTAGCTTTTAATTCAGCAGCTCTCCAGTTTGCAATTTCAGCAATCTGGTTGCTAGGGTCCAAATTATCCTAGCAACCCTGCACTGATTTGAATAAGAGACTGGAATATGAATAGGAGAGGCCTGAATAGAAAGATGAGCAATAAAAAGTAACAATAACAATACATTTGTAGCCTCACAGAGCATTTGTTTTTTTAGATGGGGTCAGTGACCCTCATTTGAAAGCTGGAAAGAGTCAGAAGAAGAAGGGAAATAATTAAAAAACTGTAAATAAATAATGAAGACCAATTGAAAAATTGCTTAAAATTAGCCATTCTATAACATGCTAAAAGTTAACTTTAAGGTGCAACACCGCTTTAATTAAAGGAACAATAACACCAAAAAATTAAAGTGTTTTAAAGTAATGAAAATATCATTTACTGTTGCCCTGCACAGGTAAAACTGATCCGTTTGCTTCAGAAACACTACTATAGTTTATGCAAACAAGCTGCTGAGTAGCAATGGCGGAAATTGAAAAAAGTCTATATGGCACAGGATAAATAGTGGATAACTGATAACATTATGTTCTACAGAGCTTATCTGCTGTGTAATCTGAGCCTTTTCTCCTTTGAATGGCTGCCCCCATGGCTACACAGCAGCTTGTTTATATAAACTATAGTAGTAATTATCTGTTATCTACTGTGTATCCTGTGCTTGAATGGCTGCCCCTATGGCTACACCACAGCTTGTTTATATAAACTATAGTAGTACTTATCTGTTATCTACTGTGTATCCTGTGCTTGAATGGCTGCCCCCATGGATACACAGCAGCTTGTTTATATAAACTATAGTAGTACTTATCTGTTATCTACTGTGTATCCTGTGTTTGAATGGCTGCCCCCATGGCTACACAGCAGCTTGTTTATATAAACTATAGTAGTACTTATCTGTTATTTACTGTGTATCCTGTGCTTGAATGGCTGCCCCCATGGCTACACAGCAGCTTGTTTATATAAACTATAGTAGTACTTATCTGTTATTTACTGTGTATCCTGTGCTTGAATGGCTGCCCCCATGGCTACACAGCAGCTTGTTTATATAAACTATAGTAGTACTTATCTGTTATCTACTGTGTATCCTGTGCTTGAATGGCTGCCCCCATGGATACACAGCAGCTTGTTTATATAAACTATAGTAGTACTTATCTGTTAACTACTGTGTATCTTGTGCTTGAATGGCTGCCCCCATGGCTACACAGCAGCTTGTTTATATAAACTATTGTAGCGTTTCTGAAGTAAACACAACCGTTTTACTAGTGCAGGGCAACAGTACATTATATTTTTATTACTTTAAAACACTTTTGTTTTTTGATGTTACTGGTCCTTTAAATGACCCCACCTGAAAAAAACCATTAGACCTGGACCTAAAGCTTTATGGCTGGTGCCAATGCTCCATAGAACCAATGCTGATTCTGAAATAAAGAATTATTGTTTTCTTTTACCAAAAAGTCCCTTTTCTGGCCATTGGCCGTCATTATGCCGGACTTTTAATCAAGATCCAGAGCAACATGAAGCAACATTGGAATTGTTTCTGAGTATCCGTCTTCCAAGGAAACAATGTCTTGTGTAATTGTTGCACTGTCCGTTCCCCCGTCTGTACGAATGTATCAAATTGTATAAAGCTACTGTATGTATGTATGTATATATATTTTTATATCTGTACTGGGGACACGGTGAATGTGCTTCATGGATATACAATTATTTGGGAATTAATTTGGGATATAAGAAGTGTGCATGGAGGGAGGGGGGATGTATCTGGCTAATAACCCCACTATCAGTTATACCATAAATATTTAGAAATGGAATCTGAATGGAAGTGATATTTTTAGCCGGTTAATGAGGGCTGGAGGCTATTTTTGTCCCTGATCCCTTCTTCCTCCCTCCTGAGTGATGGATTGCAAGCTGTTTGTCCACCCCTCCCTCTCCTGGTTGGTGTCAGGCTCCCATGTCACCCCCCTCTCAAGGTGGCTCAAGTGGGCTGCTCTGATTTGACCTCCTCTGTGATGTCACGGAAACTCACTCCTCTAAGTCCCTAAAGATGTCACAGTACAATCAGCCAATCAGAGAGGAGCTGGGTGTATATAAGGGGCAGGAGACTGGGGCTGAAGCAACAATCAGGATTGTCCTGTCCAAAAACTCCTTGAGAGAAGAGATCGGAGATTTGGTGCAAGCAGAGCCTGTCCCGAAATTCAGCAAGGTAAGTGAGCTCCTTAAATGGGTTGTTCCCCTTTAAATTAACTGTTAGTATGCTGTAGAGAGGGATATTCTGAGACAATTTGCAATTGGTTTTTATTTTTTTATGATTTGTCTTTTTTTTTTAGTTATTTAAGCTTTTTATTCAGCAGCTCTCCAGGTTGCAAATTCATCAGTTTGGTTGCTAGGGTCCAAATTCCCCTAGCAACCATGCACTGATTTGTATAAGAGACCAAGCATATGAATAGGAGAGGCCTGAATAGAAAGATGAGTAATAAAAAGCAGCAATAACAATACAGTTGAAGCCTTACAGACCATTTGTTTTTAAGATGGGGTCAGTGACCCCCATTTGAAAGCCAAGTTAGAAGAAAAAGGCAAATACTTAAAAATTATACAAAAATAAATAATGAAGACTTATTGAAGAGTTGCTTAGACTTAATCATTCGATTATATACTAAAAGTTAATTTCCCTTTTAACTACCTAGTAACCCCAATATCCCTACCCCCAACTAACCATTATCCTTATAATCCAGATAGACCCCCATTACCTACCCCCACATACTGTACCTCTTGGCTATACCCATTATCCTCACACCCTACCCAGATCCCACTAACTATCCCTTGTACCCCAATGTGACCGAATTAACTACCCCAGAATATTTAGATCCCATTTAGATTCAAGGCAGTATCATGTTTTATCATTTGTGGTTTTTGAGTTATTTAGCTTTTTATTCAGCAGCTCTCCAGTTTGTAATTTCAGCCCTCTGGTTGCTAGGGTCCAAATTCCCCTAGCAACCATGCATTGATTTGAATAAGAGACTGGAATATGAATAGGGGAGGCCTGAATAGAAAGATGAGTAATACAAATTAGCAATTACAATATATGTGTAGCCTTCCTGAGCATTTATTTTTTAGATGGGGTCAGTGACCCCCATTTGAAAGATGGAAAGAGTCAGAAGAAGAAGGCAAATAATTAAAAAATAAATAATGAAGACCAGTTGAAAGTTGGTTAGAACTGGCTATTCTATAACATTCTTAAAGGGGAACTGCCCCGTTAATAGAGCAAAATGACATATATATATATATATATATATATATATATATATATATAATAGTGTTGCCATAGAGATTTTCTTTTGCAAGCATGGAGGGATTTATCTGCCCTGGAGGTGGCAACAGACTCTTATGTTGGTTGTCAAGCATAGTGCTGTGTGCCTGACCCCCCAGCGGGGCCCTATCTGCACCAGACAGAGAGGTAGATAAGTGAGGAGAGAGGCTGAAGGATAAGTGAAGTGAGCGCTGAATGTGCAAAGTGCCAGATGATGATGTTTATCTTCCTGTCTCCCCCTCCTGCAGATGGATCCCAGTATCTACTACTGCCCAGAGCTCGCCCCGCAGGAGGTCCCAAGCCTGGAGGGAAGAACAGAAGGTAATTCTCTCTCTCCTGCTTTCTGTGTGCCATATAGGGGGGTCATATTAAAGGGGAAGTAAAATGAAGTCATTCACTGATTTGTACAATTCTACAGCTATCAGCAGCCCTGCACTCTTATTTCCAGCTCTTTGCATGCCACACTGTAGAGCTATAAAGTGGGGACCAATGTGCATTATGGGGTACCCGAAGGCAGGAGGAGGGGGTGCATTAAGGATAACCAGGCTGTTTTTTTGCAGATTTATTATATGATGACTCTGGCTTTCTCCATGACTCTGACCTGAGCGGCTTTCAGCTGAGTGCAGGGAAGGGACTGTACCCCGAGAGCCTGAGAGCTGCAGTGGGTCAGAACAGCTCCACCCCCTCCTCAGGGCCCTTCCCCCAAGAACAGTCTCTGTATTACTGGGAGCACTACACCGCAGGTAGGGGGTCTCTGCCTTTGTTTTATGCAGTTTTCTCTGTCCCTTTCTGGTTCCGACTCCTGAAACAATGTAGCAAATGTCAGTTCTCATCAGTTTGCTTCTGCTACATTTCTTCAGGAGTCAGAACCAGTAGTGCAGACCATAAAAAAAAAAAATGCTGGCTTTCAACAGCAATTAATGTAAACAGAGGAGTGGGTGGTACATAAAAATAAGCAGAAAGAGTGGAAATATGTAAAAAAAATTAAATCTTATTTTTTTTTTTATACTCTTTAAGGTTCAGGCACCCTCCCGACTCCCGGCAACTCCCTGCCATGTGATGAATTCCTGCCCTCTTTCCAGACGTTGTTACCAGCACTAACAGAGCAAATACAGCCGGGGCAGCAGGAGATGATGATGCCCCCTACTGGGGATTTGCTGTATCACACTCCGCACCAATCTCCCTTCGCTGCTATGGATGAGAGCTACTCACAGGGCGCAGGCTCGGTTGGGGATCAGAGTTTCTCGTGGGCATCACAGGAATGGCACAGCTGGGACGAAGCCACCTGGATGGGCTGCAACTCTTTTGAGGCTTCAGTTCCTCCATCACCACTTGTTAATCCTGGAAGTCAACACTCAGCAGCAAACAGAGCTCCCCCTGCAGGTGAGAAATTCCCTTCTAATATAACTTCCTTTTCTGGCAAAAAAACAGCAACTCTGCTTTGCTTTACGGCAGTGATTCTACATGTATGTATATATATATATATGTGTATATACACAGGCCCACTGCAGGGAGCTTTATGTTGCTGGATCTGGAAGTCTGACTTTGCCTTTATTTTGCAGCCTTTCCTCTCAATGACTCTCCTCACCATCAAGCCCTCAGCTCGGGCTCCCGCCGCTCCAGTACAGATAATGAGAGATACCATCACCCCTATAGACTGAACAGCACAGGGATCAAGGACAAGAAACCACTGCCAACAGGTGAGTCACACGTAGGTTTCCCTGCACATTATATCTATCTATGTCTATATCTCTATCTACCTATCCATCTCTCTCTCTCTCTCTCTCTATCATCTCTATTTCTATCTATCTATCTATCTATCTATCTATCTATCTATCTATCTATCTATCTATCTATCTATCTATCTATCTATCTATCTATCATCTATCTATTGGGGGCAGTTTCCATTATCTGCCTCTCACCCTCACTGATCCTGTTGTTTCTTTTCTGTCCAATAGCAAGCTCCGGCCCAATTCAGCTCTGGCAGTTCCTCCTGGAGTTACTGCAAGATTCCTCCTGCCAGAAGCTTATCAGCTGGACTGGGAATGGCTGGGAGTTTAAACTTTCTGACCCCAACGAGGTAAGGAAAATCATCATTATCTTTTGCATAATTCAGCAGGAACAGCCCTCTAAGTTTGCTCATAGTCTGTACAGAGAGATCCCATAAAACTATGGCAGCATAGGTATTCCCTGTACTAAGCACAATTCAGCAGGAACAGCCCCTAAGTTTGCTCATAGTCTGTACAGAGAGATCCCATAAAACTATGGCAGCATAGGTATTCCCCTGTACTAAGCACAATTCAGCAGGAACAGTCCCTAAGTTTGCTCATAGTCTGTACAAAGAAATGCCACAAAACTATGGCAGCATAGGTATTCCCTGTACTAAGCACAATTCAGCAGGAACAGCCCCCTAAGTTTGCTCATAGTCTGTACAGAGAGATCCCATAAAACTATGGCAGCATAGGTATTCCCTGTACTAAGCACAATTCAGCAGGAACAGCCCCTAAATTTGCTCATAGTCTGTACAAAGAATCCCACAAAACTATGGCAGCATAGGTATTCCCTGTACTAAGCACAATTCAGCAGGAACCTAAGAGGTGTATAGTTAATTACAGAAGTCTCTGTCTTTGGTTCGGGCAGGTGGCCAGGCGATGGGGCAGACGTAAGAACAAGCCACGGATGAACTACGAGAAGCTGAGCCGTGGGCTGAGGTATTATTATCACAAGAACATCATACATAAGACTGGAGGTCAGCGCTACGTGTACAGATTTGTCTGTGACCTCCAGGACCTTCTGTCCCGACCCACTCAGACATCACAGCCTCCCACCAAAACCCAGAGACCCAGGATTCAATAATCATGCGAGGGGACCTGGAGCGGGTTCTGGACTTCTGAGAATGAGCCCAGGGCTGCTGCTACATCACAGTCATGCACTAAAGCAAATATCTGCTCTTGCTGAACTAGAAGTCTTACGTTGGAGACAGTTGCAGCCTGAGGGGGCGGTACAAGCAGACAGTGACTGCACTAGGCTCCACCCACTGGGCAGCGGTTGGATCCAGTGGAAAAGTAAAAACACTATTGAGCCCCAAAGCTTCTGCTTCTAAATTCACTGACGAAAAGTCTGGAGCAAATCCATTAACTCTAGAAGCAAAAAGGCCTCAATTGTATTGTACAGAGAACAGCACAGGCATCACTTACACTTGTATATTAAGGCAGGAGAACATGTGGCCTCCTTCTATTATGAATTAAAGGGCCACACATACACCGATGAGGACAGCCATTACTGGAGGCTGCTGGGGTTAGAATTCAGCAACAAACAGAGGCTCCCTGATAAAGCACTGAATAGAAATAGTGATTGGCTGCCTTTCTGGGTTCTGTGAGCACCCATTGGTCCAATCCTAAGGAAGTGGGCGGGCACACTGGCTGGAAAGCAGGTTACAGCCCCGCCTTGTCTTTATAAGATGCTCTTTCTCAGGTACAAATCTACCCAGTGTTTTGTAAATAGACAGATGTTTTCTTATATTTGTATTTTCCTATTAATAAATAATTTTATTTACTGAGAAACGTCTAAGTCTTTCTTGAAAATGAAAGGGAAAAGCTCTGAGGCTCATTTCTCCCTAATTACAGTTTTGTGAATAGAAACACACGACTTATTGCTTGTACAACATTCCTACTCTCTATATTTGTATTTATACAATAAACTGGTAACTGAGTTAGTTACAGGACAGGGTGTAAGTCAGAACAGTCTGTCCCCTAGTGGTTATTAGAACTGCATGAGACTTTGCATAAACCTGAGCCAACTAAATCCAACTAGTATGTGATTTTAAACTAAAACTCAAAATGAAGCCTCTCCTATATTATGTATCACTCATGTATTATAAGGCATAATGTACCCCCTACTGTAAATGATAAGGATATTAGAAGTCACTGAGGGGTTGTTCTGTGACCATATAAAGGCACAAGGCTGCAGGCTGAGTTATACAGGGAACTCTGAGTATCACTCATGTATTATAAGGGATAATGTACCCCCTATTGTAAATGATAAGGATATTAGAAGTCACTGAGGGGTTGTTCTGTGACCATATAAAGGCACAAGGCTGCAGGCTGAGATATACAGGGAACTCTGAGTATCACTCATGTATTATAAGGGATAATGTACCCCCTACTGTAAATGATAAGGATATTAGAAGTCACTGAGGGGTTGTTCTGTGACCATATAAAGGCACAAGGCTGCAGGCTGAGTTATACAGGGAACTCTGAGTATCACTCATGTATTATAAGGGATAATGTACCCCCTACTGTAAATGATAAGGATATTAGAAGTCACTGAGGGGTTGTTCTGTGACCATATAAAGGCACAAGGCTGCAGGCTGAGTTATACAGGGAACTCTGAGTATCACTCATGTATTATAAGGGATAATGTACCCCCTACTGTAAATGATAAGGATATTAGAAGTCACTGAGGGGTTGTTCTGTGACCATATAAAGGCACAAGGCTGCAGGCTGAGTTATACAGGGAACTCTGAGTATCACTCATGTATTATAAGGGATAATGTACCCCCTACTGTAAATGATAAGGATATTAAAAGTCACTATGGGGTTGTTCTGTGACCATATAAAGGCACAAGGCTGCAGGCTGAGTTATACAGGGAACTCTGAGTATCACTCATGTATTCTAAGGTATAATAAGGCTGAGTTATACAGGTCAGTCAAATTATCACTAAGCACCATTTATAAGGATATATTTTACAAAGGAGACTGATCATGAAATATACATTATATCACAATACAAAAGTGTTACTATTCTATAGAATTACATTTGTATAGATGTTGTGCTGCTCTGGAGACGTTCAGGCATGATCTGACTTTAGAGTAAAATAGTGTGTGTTGCACCAGTTAAAGCAGATTCTGTAGGATTAAATGTGGGGTCAGACCACAAGACATAAGAATATGTGACATCCTGTGCTATTCGCAGAAACTTTATTTTAGACACATCACAGGCCTGTCTGTGCTATAGAGGCAGAATTGTTGCAGCTATCATGTGGAAAATGTCTATGCACCGCGCTGAACCCTTCTTATTAGACAGTACAGTATATAGTATATACAAGAGACATCCGGATTGTGCAGAGTTACTTATTAGTGATCATGTCCCCAATACATTCACATCTGTATAGAAAGAGGAAACAGATCAGATAGAACGTTTCTTGTATAAGGGGGTTCTATTTAATGAGCAACAAGTCCTCCCATGTAACATAGAGGCCTATTTATCAACATTATAATACAGGTACGAGACCTGCTATCCAGAATGCTCAGGACTTACAGAGCATTTGTTTTTTAGATGGGGTCATTGAGCCCATTTGCAAGCTGGAGTCAGAAGCAGTAGGCAAATAACTCGAAAACTATAAAAAAAAAATAAAATAATGAAGACCAATTGAAAAGTTGCTTAGGATTAGCCATTGAAATAATACACTAATAGTTAACTTAAAGGTGAACCACCCAGTTAAGTCTACTAGAAAATAATTTAAACATTAAATAAACACAATAGGCTGGTTTTGCCTCCAATAAGGATTAATTATATTTTAGTTGGGATCAAGTACAAGCGACTGTTTTATTGTTACACAGAAAAAGGGAATCATTTTTAAAAATTTCGATTGCATGTAAAATGGGAGTCTATGGGAGGCGAACTTTCCGTAATTCAGAGCTTTCTGGATAATAGGTTTCTAGATAACGGAGTCCATACCTGTATCTGTTCAGAGGCTGAATAAATTTGTTTTTTAAAAAAAAAAAAAAACTGAATGTTTGCTTATTACTTAAAATAACAATATAATAAACGTGATTGAATAAAATCATGGGGAAAAAAAAAACTTGATTTCTACAAGGTAAAAAAAAAAATCAAATTGAAAAATTGCTTAAAATTTGCCTAGGACTACTACATGAACCTGGGATCTTTTAGATGCTGAATTTTTATATTCTTGATAGGGATACACCGAATCCAATTTTTTTGGATTTGGCCGAACCCTTGAATCCTTTACACAGGATTTGCCCGAATACCGAACCAAATGCTAATTTGCATATGCAAATTAGGGGTGAGAAGGGAAAACATTTTTTACTTTCTTGTTTTGTGACAAAAAGTGACGCGATTTCCCGCTCCGTCCCTAATTTGCATATGCAAATAAGGATTCGGATTAGGTTCGGCTGGACAGGAGGATTTTGAATTTGTGAGTTTTTATCTAAAAAAAAAAAAAAAAAACTGGAACCAAGAATTTTTCTTCCAGGTGCAAATAACGTACTTGACTTGTGATACCTACAACCGATTACTCCAGCTAGCAACTGCCACTCAGCACAGGTAAGGACACGGGTTACTGGCAGCTGCTTTAGCCTGATCCCTATACAAGACCAAATATTATATATTCTAGGGCGTGTGAGCTGCACTGAAGCACAAGGAAACCACAGCGTGAGGGCAACAAAGCTGATCATGGTACAAAGACAATGGAAAGAAGTTTATTAACAGGTAAAATGCTGGAACTGGAATATTACATTGTAGCGAGAGAGGGAAGTGAGCAAAGTGGGCAATTATAGCCAATGTAAAGGGCAATGTAACTACAGGCACAATGTTTGCTCCACCCGTAGCAACCAATCAGAAATTCACTTTCCAAATAGTAGAGCAGTTAAAGGATAACTAAACCTGGAAAATAAGTAATGTTAAATTGATGAGGGGGCTATTCTAAGCACTTTTGCAATGTACATTCATAATTAATTTATTTTTAATTCCAAGATATTAAGGGATACATGTACTGTTACTATGAATGAATTGTGTTACAACAGCGCCACCTGCTGGTCATTTTCCCACCAGTCTGACCAGCAAGTAGTCAAGGAAGTTGTCAGGAGAAAGAAAGAGGCTGATGTTCTTCTGCTTAGGAAAGATGTGAGAAAGGTTTCTAATTTTATTCCTAAGCAGAAGAACATCAGTCTCTTTCTTTCTCCTGACAACTTCCTTGACTACTTGCTGGTCAGACTGGTGGGAAAATGACCAGCAGGTGGCGCTGTTGTAACACAATTCATTCATAGTAACAGTACATGTATCCCTTAATATCTTGGTATTAACATAAATAAATAATGAATGTACATTGCAGAAGTGCTTAGAATAGCCCCCTCATCATTTTTTTTTTTTTTAAAGGTTTACTTATCCTTTAATGCTGCTTATCCATAGGTTGTTAGAGATGAGCAGAACTGGCTCACACTCTGCACCTCAATAAGTGACTTGTTTTCACCTCGGAGGTTGGGAGGTAATCCAATACAACATACAATGGAGAAGCCCTAAAGCTAAATACCAAGAGTGCTCATTTACTGGACAGCTTTTTCCATTCACAAATCCAGTCGTGGGGTAAAGGCACATTAAATTAAGAGACTCCCCCATTTATTAAGTACAGTGCAAAGGTAGAGCTGTGTAATCCCACAGGGAGAGTCAGAGCTTTCATTTCGGCACCCACTTCAGATCAGGAGACATATTCGAAACACGGGAAGTCACGTTTATCAAAGGTCGAATTTCGAATTCATGCAAGTTTTTAAAAACGCCGCTAAACTCGAAATCCGATCAATTGAAATTTAATAAAAGTAGTTATTTTTTTAAACTCAGATTCATGGAATGCACCCCGAAAACTTGAACCAAATTCGATTCGAATTTTAAAAACTCGATTTGAGTTTTTTTCTCAAAAATAAACTTGAATGTCAGGAAGGCTGCAAAGAACTATTGAGCCCTGGACCTCTTCCATTGACTTAAACAGCAATTCGGCAGGTTTTAGGTGGCAAATAGTCGAATTAGAGTTCTTAAAGGGCCAGAGTATGATAAATCTCGAATATTTTTTTTTAAAAGAACTCAAATTGAATTTGAATAACTCCCTAGTCAAATTTGATGGTAAAAAAAAATTTGAGTTTTCAATTTGTCCCTTAAGAATTGGCCCTCGTTCAGTTCAATGGCAAAAGCAAAGTCTTGGACGCAATAAGCAAAGCCTTGTCACCTATCAAGAAAAAAACAGAGCTGTGCTGCTCTCTTACACACTCAATCTGACAGCTAGAAACCCCAGGGCTTGCACACAAGATCACAGTGTTCCACTATACACAAAAACTGAAAAACTTGCCTTATTCATCACACCCACCCTGTTTGTGAAATCCACTCACACAAAATGCTTTGATAAAATATACGGAGGGTCATTTATTAACACTGGACAAATTTGCACCTGGCCATTAACCCATTGCAGATGATTGCTTTCAGTATTCAACCTGCAGCTGGCTGACAAAAAGCTTGTCACTGATTGGTTGCTATGGGTTACTGCCCAGCAGCAAATTTGCCCAGTGTTAATAAATGAGCTACAAACAAACCCAAGTGCGCCATCTAGTGTCTGTACTGCAGGTGACTTTCTGCCATTGGATTTTAACTTCTGCTGCCTGTAGCTCTCTGCAGGGCTGTCACTGCAACGGTCCATCTTTCTCTCCACTGGCGCAGAGTTAACCCTCCTCTCTCCTCCGAAGGTAAGCACAGTTGTACAGGCTGTTCCCACCTGCATAGATATAGAAAAGTAGCACTGGTTAAAGGTAAAAGCACTGGTTAAAGGATAACTTTAACTGTAAAATTAACGAGGGGGCTATTGTAAGCACTTTTGCAATGTATGTTCATTATTTATTTTGTTTGTAATTCCGAGACAATAAAGAGATCCTGTCATGGGAAAACATGTTTTTTCAAAAACACATCAGTTAATAGTGCTGCTCCAGCAGAATTCTGCACTGAAATCCATTTCTCAAAAGAACAAACAAACTTTTTTTTTTATATTCAATTTTGAAATCTGACATGGGGCTAGACATTTTGTCAGTTTCCCACCTGCCCCCAGTCATGTGACTTGTGCCTGCACTTTAGAATGGAACGGCTTTCTGGCAGGCTGTTGTTTCTCCTACTTAGTGTAACTCAGTGGGGCCTGGCTTTTACTATTGAGTGCTGTTCTTAGATCTACCAGGCAGCGGTTATCTTGTGTTAGGGAGCTGCTATCTGGTTACCTTCCCATTGTACTGTTGTTAGGCTGCTGGGGGGAGGGGTGATATCACTCCAAATTGCAGTACAGCAGTATAGAGTGACTGAGGTCACATGACTGGGGGCAGCTGGGAAACTGACAATATGTCTAGCCTTGTGTCAGATTTCAAAATTGAATATAAAAAAATCTGTTTGCTCTTTTGAAAAATGGATTTCAGTGCAGAATTCTGCTGGAGCAGCACTATTAACTGATGCGTTTTGAAAAAAAACATGTTTTCCCATGACAGTATCACTTTATACCTGTACTGTTACTATGAATGAATTTTGTTAAAACATCGCCACTTGCTGGTCAGTTTCCCACCAGTCTGACCAGCAAGTAGTCAAGGAAGTTGTCAGGAGAAAGAAAGAGGCTGCTCTGATGTTCTTCTGCTTAGGAACAATTTGTTAAAGGTTTCTAATACTTTAAAGGAGAACTAAAGCAGTAGCTAGAAATGTTGTACATGATGTTTTGTGCTTCTGTACCAGCCCAAGGCAACCATAGCCCTTTAGCAGTAAAGATATGTGTCTCCAAAGATGCCCCAGTAGCTCCCCATCTTCTTTTTTGCTGATTCACTGCACATGCTCTGTGCTGCTGTCACTTACTGAGCTTAGGGAGCCACTCACAATATACAGTACACATAGAATAGAAATGTCACAATATAAGGCTGATTAGTAATTAATACACATAATTACTACATGGCAGCACAGAAACCAGTGCAATTAGCATTAGAATTTAATAATCAGCAAACCTGTAGCATCAGCTTATATTACAGCCAGGGAAGCTCATTTTCTGCTGGATAATTAGTGACGAGCCCTAAGCTTAGCTTCTCAACAGCCAATCAGAGCCCACTGAGCATGTGAGTGTCACAGACACTTTCCAAGATGGTGACCCCCTGTGACAAGTTTGAAGTCCTGGATCATTGCTGCTATTGACAAGCTCAAACTTTAGATTGATGCAATTCAGTTCAGTATATCAAATATGCAATTTTTAGCTACATTCATTTTTAGGGTTTAGTTCTCCTTTAAAGGTAAATGCACTAGCCAACAAAAAGGTTTGTTTACACAGCACAATAGTGATGTGTGGGTCTGGTTTTTCTCGACCTGCACCCGCCCTCCCTCCACCCTGCCCAACTTCCAGTTTCCTTTTATAGACCCGCGCTGTCCCGCCAATGACGTCACAAAAGGGGCGGGCTAACAAGCGCACATCTATAAAAGTTCAACCTGGAAATCGGCTTTTGTTAGGTCGCAGGCAAGGAGAGCAGTCAGAAGAGCTCAACCTGTACCCGCCCGTGACCCAGAAAGGGGGGTGTGAGGTCGGGTTTGGGGTGGGCCGACTCATGGGTTTCGTGTCGGCCCGCACATCACTTCAGCACAAGACTCAACACAAAGTAAATCGCATATAATCAGCGTATGCCAACTGGGGATCCTACAGATGTTATGCTACTCAATGCAATTACTTAAAGGGGTTGTTCACCTTTAATTACATCTTTTGTGAGTGACATTTTGAGACAATTTGCAATTGGTTTTAATTTTTTTTTATTATTTGTGGATTCTGAGCTATTTAAAGCGTTTTATTCAGCTTCGGCAGTTTACAATTTCTGGATGCTAAGGTCCAAATTCCCCTAGCAACCATGCATTGATCTGAATAAGAGACTGGAATATGAATAGGAGAGGCATGAACAGAAAGAGGAGTAATACAAATAATAAATGTGTAGCCTTACAGAGCATTGTTTTTTTTAGATGGGAGTCAATTACACCTATTTGAAAGCTGGAAAGAGTCAGAAAAAGATCAAACAATTAATAAAAAACTATAAAAAAGAAACAATGAAGACCAATTGAAAAGTTGCTTAGAATGGGACATTCTAGAACACACTAAAAGTTAATTTAAAGGGGAACCACCCCTTTAACTAAGTTCCCACCAGTCATAATTTGCCATCTATGTTACTATTGTTCACACTGTGCTAGATTACTCACCAGTCCATCACAGTGGCTTGCACTTCTTTTCCATACTCCTGGTGTTTCTCACATTGCTGTATAAGGCGCTGCATCTTGGGAACCATCTCATCAAGTTCAAGAGAGTAATGGTCAGAAAGGGACTTCAATAAAGCTGGGGAGAAACAACAAATAAGGTAAAATTGTAATCTCGGAATGCAGCCTAGCAGGGAAAATAATTTCTTTACCCCTTGGACAACAAAAAAATAATCAAACGATGAAAGATTATTTATTATGCTGTTATACTTTTATCTAAGCTATTTGCTGTAAAAATAACTAGAATCCCAGCCATAAAGCAGGACAGGACTGCTGCTTACAATGGGGATCAGATAGGATCTGTGCAGCCACTGGGACAGAATGTTCTGTTATACAGGTCATGTCAGACGAATTTGATTGCTTTTTATGATGTGGTAAGTAAGATTCTGGACAGTGGGGGGCAGTAGAGGTGATGTATTTGGATTTTGCCAAAGCGTTTGATACTGTGCCCCACAAACGACTGCTTTCTAAACTAAGGTCTGTTGGGCTTAATGAAGTCGTTTGCACGTGGATAGGAAACTGGCTACAGGATCGGGTACAGAGGGTGGTTGTTAATGGGACATTCTCTACTTGGAGTAAGGTTCTTAATGGGGTCCCCCAGGGCTCAGTATTGGGTCCACTTTTATTTAACTTGTTCATTAATGACTTAGGGGAGGGGATTGTAAGTAATGTATCAGTGTTTGCAGATGAGACAAAACTATCAGCCCAATTAATTCCATCCAGGATGTGGCACTTGCAACAGGATCTTGACAAACTGGCAATCTGGGCAGCTAAGTGGCAAATGAGATTCAATGTTGATAAATGTAAAGTCCTGCACCTCTGATGTAACAATATCCACTTATACCCTTAATGGGACTGCACTAAGCAAATCCATAATGGAGACAGAGCTTGGAGTCCTTGTAGATAATAAACTTGTCTGTAGCAAGTAATGCCAGTCAGCAGCATCAAGGGCAAATAAGGTCTTGAGTTGTATTAAATGGGGCAGAGAGTCACGGGAGGAGGGGGTCCCACTGTATAGAGCACTGGTAAGGCCCCATCTAGAATATGCCGTACAGTTTTGGTCTCCATCACTCAAACAGGACATTATTGTATTAGAGAGGGGACAGAGAAGGGCAACTAAGCTGGTAAAGGGAAAATCTTAGCTATGAGGAAAGACTGGAAAAATTGGGGATGTTCACTCTGGAGAAGAGGCGCTTAAGGGGTGATATGATGACTATGTATAAATATATAAGGGGATCATATAATAATCTCTCTAATGCTTTATTTACCAGCAGGTCTTTCCATCTGACACCAGGTCACCCATTCCGATTAGAAGAAAAGAGGTTCCGCCTAAATATTCGGAAGGGGTTTTTTACAGTGAGAGCTGTGAAGATGTGGAATTCTCTCCCTGAATCAGTGGTACAGGCTGATACATTAGATAGCTTTAAGAAGGGGTTGGATAGCTTTTTAGCAAGTAAAGGAATACAGGGATATGGGAGATAGCTCATAGTACAAGATGATCCAGGGACTAGTCCAATTGCCATTTTGGAGCCAGGAAGGAATTTTTCCCCCTCTAAGGCAAATTGGAGAGGCTTCAGATGGGTTTTTTTGCCTTCCTCTGGATCAACTGGCAGATAGGTAGTTAATAAAAAAAAAAAAGGTTGAACTCGATGGACATGCGTCTTTTTTCAACCTTACTTACTATGTTACTGTTACAGATAGCTAGAATCTCAGCTGCCATAAAGCAGGACAGGAGTGCTGCTTACAATGGGGATCAGATAAGATCTGTGCAGCCACTGGGACAGAATGCTCTGTTATACACATAGCTAGAAACTCAGCCATAAAGCATAAAAAGATTGCTGCAATAATCTCTCTAGCTTCCTGATACTGCACACCATTTACAATGTTTCTTGCACTAAGCTCACCATCTGTATCGGGATTGGTGTTCTTTTGCAGGGCCCTTTGTGTTTTGCTTATTGCTTCACTGCGGCTACTGAGCTGGGAACGCAAGAAAAAGAGCTGCTTCTTCATATCGGCAACATGGCTGAGCACACTCTCCGGCGCCTGTTAGAGACACAAAAGAAAAAACACAATGAAGGCAAGTAAGTGGGATTTCTCACATCAACAGAAGGCACATTTGTTTCACCCTTACATTTAAAAACAATACAACTTGAAAGAAGTTATTCTCAAGGGGAAAATGTGTTACTCATTTAAATATAAAAAAGGCACTTTTAACTTATGTTATAGATTGACTTAATAGGAAATTTTTAACTGCCCCTTCTTATTTATTACAAATGGTGTTTGAATGATTTGCCTTCCTGCTCTGCCAATTTACAAGCTGCAAATACAACTGTCATCTGGTTGCAATAGCCAGTGCCCCCAGCAACCAAAAAGACATGGGTTTCAATTTAATTTTCAAGCGATATATCTCCTTCCGATATTCTTCAAAAAGGACACTTGGTTGCTATAATTAAGTCCTAGAAACTGCAGAACAAAGAAAATGAAAATTTTAAACTTTAAAATCGATAAGTCTACATTAAGAAAGAACGTACCGAATCTCCGCTTGCGCTCCGCTTCAGAAAGAGCGACAATCCATCGTGTGGCGCTCAATTTCTCCTGGCTATTTCCTATAAGGAAGGCAGGGAGGAGAAATGGAGGGATCGCAGAATGCTTTTACTGAAGAGGAGCGCAAGCGGAGTTTCGGTAAGTTATTTCTTAATAAAGACTTTCAAGTTTAATATATGTGTTGGCATCTTTTTTTGTAGAAATTTAAGAATTTTTTTGCTGTTACTGGTCCTTTAACAACAACTCACTGCAGTCATTGATCAATAAAGCTTTTATTTTTTTTTAGTACTTTGTATACACAACAGTAGCATAAAGGCAGGGAGTTCTCAAGCTTGAACAGCAGCCAGGTGCTTACCTTATACAGTGGCAGGCGGACACTTTCGTAGATGCCCTTGAAGATGCCATAGTAGGGAGCGTGTGTGTTTGACATACGGTTAATGGAAAGCTCACAAGATGGAAGCAGATTAAATCTGCAAGGGATAGAAATTCTCTTCGGATTAGTAATCATAGAATAAATATTTTCATTCTATTAGCGGAGTGCAAGTTATAGGTTAGTAGGAAAGAGTAGCACAAAAACAGGAAGTACAGAAACCCCTGGGAAAGTACCAGGGAGCTTAAGGAACAGGCATATGGAATTGAAACAAGTGCCAGGGGGAGAGAGGACTTACCCTGGGGGAATTCCTAGTTTGACTAATGGGTATAGGCACAGATTTCACCCATTCAAAGACAGGAGGGATTCTGTCATTATTTTTATGATGTAGTTTTTATTTCTAAATTACTCTGCAAATAATTCACTCTACAATATAAAATTTAATTCCTGAACCAAGAAGTGTATTTTTTTGTTGTAATATTGGTGTGTAGGTGCATCTCAGGTCATTTTGCCTGGTCATGTGCTTTCAGAAAGAGCCAGCACTTGAAAACTGCTTTCTGGCAGGATGTTATTTCTCATACTCAATGTAACTGAATGTGTCGCAGTGGGACCTGGATTTTACCATTGAGTGCTATTCTTAGATCTACCAGGCAGCTGTTATCGAACTGCCTTTTGCACAAATTCTGCATGTAGAGAGACAGGATGTCTGGTGAGTTAAATAGAGTGAGCTCTAATACATCTTCTAGGCAAAAGGAGCCCCCCCTATAAGATATATTGGATCTAACTGCCAATGAATATCTGACAACCAATTGCTGCATGAAGAGAAACAGATGCTGAGAAAGGAACAGTGAATATAAACTTGATTTCAGAAACAATGCAGAATTTTTAATTGATTGTATTTAGAAAACGTCTTATTTATGTATGCTGAGCTTATATTAAATTAACATTTTTGCGATAGTCCCCTTTAAAAAGGCCATCCGCTGCATAAATACACATGCGAGTGTATTAAAACAAACGGTACTTTGTAACAGGTACGTTTTTAGGATGGCGACCTTCTGGGTTCATCCCATTTCCCCATTCCTGATTGGCTTGGATAAGATGATGCCCTTACCCATCAGTGGACACTTTCAGCAGTGCTGGCAGAGAGATTGCAGAAAAGTGTTTGACCTCCTTTTGAATGGAGTCCTGTAGGCGCTGAGATTCCTGTATGATTTCTTGGGGCCAGGGCAGCAGTTTATCCTGAACATATTTTTGGGCCTGGTGGAACATTCGGAAGATTAGAGACTAGATAAGTCGTCCAACAGCAAAGAGTCTGTTTTATTCTTCTTGCCCCAACGAGGGACCACTACTCACCTCTACACTGCTGCGCCGGATTTGCGATTTAGATGAAGAATTTCCCTTAATTAAGATCTGTATATGTTTTTGCTTCTTGTCCTGCAAAAATACCAATTAATGAAATTACAAAAACAGTAGCTGTATAAATCCCAATAAACAGGCGCACCCCTACAGTGCTTTCCTTACCAGGAGAAGACAAGCCTCTTGTATGTTTTGCTGCTGTTGCTGTAAAAGCTTCATTTCCTGCTTCTTGCCTGCAGCCTCTTCCTGAAGCATTCGGCACTCCTGCATCAAAGCATCCCTGCATCCTCGTAGAATCACGCAACGAAGCTCTGCATCAAATGCCGCCCTGTAACAATATCAGGGAGGAAGAAGTCCAGTTTCAGTATTCAGAGAAAACTCATTTGGTATAATACACTTGGAGCTTATTGGCGGGACACGAGCCTAATTATATTGGAAAAGATTTTCGATATTGATGGGCTCGTCAATCAGGCTGGTTGTAAAATTTTGATTGGGTGCCTTTGAAGGTTAGTGCTGAATAGACAGATACAGGTAGAATTCTATTGTTTCTACCTGTATATCGGACGATTCAGCTCTACACGTGTGTATTGAAACAAGCTCAATTGTTACATATATGGCCACCTTTAGTTCCACAAGGAAGTCAGTGAATCTATTTCTCCCAGAAGTTATTCAAATACAAAGTTCTGATTTTCTGTGCCGTCTCCTCCTGGGCTGCTTTTTTCAAGCACGACCATGGGAAAACAGTGGGAGCTTGCCCCCAGATGTTACTGCATAAACATCCATGGAAAGGAGTCTAACTTGAGCTCTTGCTCCATAAACTACTTGACTGCTTCATCTGGTCCACAGAAGAAGAAGAGGCCATGGGAAAAGATACAAGCCCAGGAAAAGGAAGCACAGATAAATCATAACTGTGCCTAAGTAAGTAGGTGGGATAACTGATTGCATTCACTTCACCCTAAAGCAGGCCATAGACACAAAGATACCATCATGCAAAACAGCGATTTTCAAACAGTGTGCGGAGTGTCCGGACATTTTTCATACTGGGACTGTAAGCTTTATGGGGCAGGGACCTCCTTCCCACTATGTCTCTTACCACATAGCACTTAAGCTCTTTGCCCTGATATTCGGTGCTTTGTACAGCGCTGCTGCTCCTTAACAGTTCTTTACAAATAAAGGTATACAGTTCATACATATTGGCAACCAGACAGGTTAAAAGATTTATATCGACTAACGATAAGATCTCTGCATGTATTGCCTAGCTGGTGATATCAATGATCAATGGGAGAATGCCACTATTTGTTTTGCAGTCTGCCAATTGATTGGCCTGCTGATCGTCTGTTTTATTCTCTTTACAACTTTATTTAATCTGAATGGTTAGTTGCAAGTCGGCAAATTGGCACGGACGATGATTCATTCAACATAGGCTAATCGCTAGGTGATGCGGAACCAGAAGGACAGCTCCTCACTAGGGATCAAATGATTCAGGCAAACCCAGGGGCATGGATTAGTAACATGAGAATTCCGGACCTTACATTGGAGGAGTGGGAGGAATCCACCTCTAAGGTATATCAGTATCTCATTGCAACAAGGGACAGGCTAATTCAATTTAAAATAGCACATCAGCTCCACATTACACCATTAAGGCTAAGTCGTATGGGAGATACAGACAAAGCGTACTGTCCCAAATGCCGACAGAGGGAGGTGGGATATCTCCATATGATATGGGCAGGGCCGCCATTAGAAATCACGGGGCCCCGTACAACAAAATTTTTGGGGCCCCCTGGGCCCCGCCCACACTGACGACCAAGCTCCACCCCATTTCCCGCCCACTCCACATCGCAGTTAAAAGACCACACAGACATCAGCGCTAAAAAAGTAACCCCCCCGACACAAGTTGTAAAAAGCTATTGATGGTCAGGGCCTCCTTATAAAAAATTGGGGCCCCAAAAAAAACATTGGTGGCAGGGGCCCCCTTATAAGTTAAAAAAAACTTGGGGCCCCAACAAAAAAAAATGTAAAAAAAACTAAAAAATAAACAAACATTGGTGGCAGGGGCCCCCTTACAAGTTAAAAACAAATTGGGGCCCCAAAAAAAAATTTAAAAAAGAAAAAAAATTTTTTGAAAAAAAAAAAAACATTGGTGGCAGGGGCCCCCTTATAAGTTAAAAACAAATTGGGGCCCCAAAAAAAAATTTTTTTTGAAAAAAAAAAACATTGGCGGCAGGGGCCCCCTTATAAGTTAAAAACAAATTGGGGCCCTAAAAAAAAATTTGAAAAAAAAACTGGTGGCAGGGGCCCCCTTATAAGTTAAAAACAAATTGGGGCCCCAAAAAAAAAATTTGAAAAAAAAAACAACTGGTGGCAGGGGCCCCCTTACAAGTTAAAAACAAATTGGGGCCCCAAAAAAAAATTAAAAAAAAAAAAAAATTTTTTGAAAAAAAAAAAAACATTGGTGGCAGGGGCCCCCTTATAAGTTAAAAACAAATTGGGGCCCCAAAAAAAATTTAAAAAAAAATAAATTTTTTTTTGAAAAAAAAAAAAAAACATTGGCGGCAGGGGCCCCCTTATAAGTTAAAAACAAATTGGGGCCCTAAAAAAAAAAAAAAATTTTTTTGAAAAAAAAAAAAAACATTGGCGGCAGGGGCCCCCTTACAAGTTAAAAACAAATTGGGGACCCAAAAAAAAATTAAAAAAAAAAAAAAAAAAAAATTTTTTTGAAAAAAAAAAAAAAACATTGGCGGCAGGGGCCTATAGAATATTAAAATAATACATTGGTGGCCAGGAGATTAAAAAAAAAAAAAAAATACACAAACTGGTGTTCAGTAGAATTGAACTCACGGCTTCAGTACTTCAACTTCACCTCCTTTCGTGACTTCGGGTCTTTTCACTGCTTCAGGACTTCGGCTTCGGCTGTTTTCGTGACTTCGGGTCTTTGCGCTGATTCAGGACTTCGGCTGTTTGCGTGACTTCGGGTCTTTTCGGCGCTTCGTGACTTCGGCTTTTTCCGTGACTTCGGGTCTTTTCGGCGCATGGGCTTCGGCTTTTCGGCACTTCCGCATTCGGCAGCACAGAGGCAAGACGTACGGCTCGGGCGCTCGTAAGGGGGGCCCGGATCTTCAAAAAATGCAGCGCTGCCGGGCCCCCCTTCATGCCCGGGCCCGGTACGCTTGTCCCCCCTGTCCCCCCCTGATGGCGGCCCTGGATATGGGAATGCCCTAAGGTGTATAGGTATCGGAATAGAGTGATGACCCATATACAAAAAAAAACGACCTTCCCTAACATAATGTCACCGCAAGTCTGTATCCTTGGAGTTGTAGACGAGGTAACCCCCTTAAGAGCAAAGAGAGATCTCTGGCGAAGCTTACCGTTTTACGCTAGAAAAGCACTCCTTATGAAATGGATGGACCCAAAAGTACCTTCCTTACAGTTTTGGCTAGACCTAATCAATAAAAATCTTCCGTTGATACAGATGACATATCTAGCTAGAGGGTGCCCCACCAAATTTGAGAAAACATGGGAGGAGTGGACGGAGGCCAACTCCTAAACAGCAGGGCTTCATAAAGTGGTGCACAGACTCCTGCTCAGAGATAAATATAGGAAGACCTGCTACCACAATGTCTATATGCACTTATTACTTTTTGTGTATACCATGAAATATGTACTGAGATGAGGTCTGATATTTCTGCAATTATACTGAATATTGTGGACTGAGTGGAATGTACCTGATACCCCCCCCCCCTTCCCCCCAACTTGAAAACAAAATAAACACTGTTAAAAAAAACATAGGCTAATAATCTATACGTCTACGGTCATCTTTAGGAAGGTTCTTGTCTGAGAGAGTTCCAAAGCCAGGATAAGAACTAGGTTAGAACACCGCAGTCACATTATGTGACAGTAGGGAGGGGTGTGTCTATGGATGCTGGGTTTTCATTTGGAGGGGTTGAACTTGATGGACTGTCTTTTTTCAACCCGATTTAACTATGTAACTAACTATGTAGAGGGAGTTTTTTTGTGAGAATAAAGCAATAGTGATTGAAGTGATGTTAATGAGAGGCAAGGCCTCTTGCCACTTTAAACATATCACCTGGTAAGCACAGACACTTCACTTCCATCTGAAAGTTTCTTGTGAATCTCTTGGATCCTTTCAGCCAAATGCTCAGACAGGGCCTGTGCTTGGCTCTGAACACGGCGCAGCTCAGACGATACTTTAACGGAGTTAGCCCAGCCTTCCTGAGAAGAGACCATAAAGACAAGAGTAACACACAGCCCACTCTTTGTTTCAATGATAATAAATCCCAATATCAACTTGTATAAATGTAATTATAATGAAATGTCTGGCCACGTTACATAAAAATTCTGGTACAGAATATAAACCTGGCTCTAAAACCAGAGTAATATTTAAATAACTTCTTTTGTGTTTTCTTTTTTTAATAAAAAAAAGGCTAGGAGCATCTTTGCATTATACTAAATCAAGCCAAGTCTGATTGTTTATTTTAAACAAAGGAATCAGAAAGAAGTAACAATAAACATTCCCACGATGGAATAATACACTAGGTGTGCCAAGATAAATGACATTGCAGTACAACAGTGCAAAGGGAGAGCTCACTTGTGAATATAACCTAAAAGCCAATGACCAATGATTAATTTTACTCCCGCTTCTTTAAATATCTGTAAACCATGTGGATAGATAATATACCAGTAAGTCAGAACTGCTCTGAAAGAAACCTTTATTAACAGTCTCTTTACAAGCTATAACATATGTTTGATGCATGAAGTTATCTTTGATTTAAGACTGGGATGAATTTGATTGGTGCACAGGACATTGTCTGTTGGAAGGTGGTGGAGATCAGAGGAAGAGGCAGTCAAAGTTGTTACACAATCCATCACATGAACTCACCTGGATCAGGCTGTGAAAGGATGGCAGAGTCTCTTGTGGATCTAGGTGGGTACTTTCATTACAAGACCTAGTAACAATACAGACAGTTACATGTTGTAGCTCAATTACATGTACAGGAAGTTAATGTTCTTAATACTTACGGGTATATTTATCAAAAAGTGAATTTAGAGATCGAAACAGAGTGATATTCTTATTAAGCTAAATAGGAATTTTAATATAGGCTTAAATAAATATGTGTATATTAACCCTTCCAGTTCATTTAACCTCTACAGATTGGAATGTCCATGGAAAACAACAGGCCATGACCAGGAATCAAAGAAAAGCTTGGGGTCTTTACCTTTGCTAGCAATGGATGTAAAACATCTATACTGGTTATCAGAATACAAAGAAAAGACTCCACAACCAAGATCACCTTGACTGTGTGATTGGCTCAGAGAATTCCTTTAACTGGCAAGAGGGTCCCTTGGATAGATCAGCTGCCTGGGAGAACTGCAATTTCTTTAGCTCATGGGTCGAGTTTAGAGTAAGTCGCTCTAATGCCGCCAATATGTGATTAGGGGTGTGGGTGTTCCAGACTTTCTGCAGAAGAAAGAAAAGACTTGTTTCAAGAATGGTAACTAGGCAACTATCAATTAATGTTTGCATTAAAGGGGACCTATCACATTAAAAAATAATTCCAAATTCTTTATTGTGTTAGCTGAGCAAAATAAAATTTACTTACAGTATATTATTTATTCAAATATGGTTGTGGAACTCACAATCACAGCAAGCAGGCACCATTTTCTAGCCAAATATAATACCTGTATTGCTGCAGTGGGGTATACCCAACTGGGAATACCCCACTGCAACCTTACAGGTATTATCATCTATGATTTATATGTGGGTATATAAACTGGCGGTGGAGGAGGCTAATCTACATACCTGCTTTCCCTTAAGCATTCATTATTATATGTGCCATTTTGTAGACAACTGTAATTAAGGCAATCTTTGTCTCATCTCAAAATCTTGTTTATATGCCAGAATGGGAGACCAGAAGCCCATGCCCATTTATACACAATTATAGACAGTATAATAAGAGAGGTGGAACGTGAAGAGGGCAGTGAAATAGAAAGTGTTGAATGGAAGTAAAGCTATAAATTCATGCCCTGCCACTATGTCTGAGGCAAAGAGGAGGGGCAATATATGACTGACAGCTGAGTTTTTTTTTTTTTTTTTTTTTTTTTTAAATATCTCATGTTTAATTTGAAAAGAACTTCTATTGTACAGATTTGTTATGTCTGTGTGACAGACTGCTCACCTCTGCCATACTCATCCACTGCTGGTGGGACAGGGATCGCAGATCCTCTTTTCCTGGGCTAAAGAAAGAACAAGAGTAGAAATCAGGTCAGTTAGGAAACAATCAGAACATGGCAGAATGATATTGCCAAACTCACTGTACAGAGCTGGAGATGGAATCATCGTGGAGTGACCGCAAAAACTTGAAGCGCAGTTTGCAAACTTCTCTCACATCTCTCTGAAGAAGGATGTTTAAAAAAAAAAAAAAGCACAAACAAATAAATACAATTATCTGCAGTAACAAATACTGCCATTTGTAGATTAGCTGACACCCAGCCTGCATGTGCCTGTCTGGAACCTACCTGCCACCATCTTCCATCTTAACAGAGTTGGAGGAAGGGAAGGCTGATATTAATAGAGATATACCAGTCTCTGCAGGCCTTTTTGCCATTTGTAAACAATAACAATTTACAAAAAGGCTACAATACCAATATACTGGGGAGACAAGAGCTATGGCTTGAGCTCATTTGGTTGGGTTACGTAATAATGTGAATAAACACTATCCAACTTCAAAAAAATAAATGAATATGACATTTTCCCGCCACCTTAGGCCCACAGAGGGACCAAAACTCTTCCTTGACTTGTTTCATTGTGAAGTGATGGATTCTGGTACTTTCCACAGTGGGTGGTGCACAGATACAATAGAAAGCAGTCCCAGTATTCATCACTTCACAATTGAATAATTTGATGGAGGTGTTGTGATCAAGGTTTCCTTTCAATATGCAGTATAAGGTATATCTGTGTAAAAAAAATATTAAATTTATATTTATTTCTGAAGTTCAGACGCTGTTTATGCAATTTTTTTTTTTTTTACAAAAGGTATCCATAACATGCCCTGAAAAAGAGGGTATATTTTCCCTTTAAAGGTGGCCATACATGGATAGATCCGCTCGTTTGGCGATGTCGCCAAACGAGCGGATCTCCCTCCGAAATGCCCACCTTGAGGTGGGCAATATCGGGCTGATCCGATCGTGGGCCCTAGGGCCCAACAATCGGATCCTATCGTTCGCAAACCGGTGGTCGGATCGCGGGACCTCATCAACGAACAGATGCGGCCGCGATCTGACGGGATTTTTAATCCCATCCGATCGAGATCTGGCCAACTTTCGGCCAGATCTCGATCGAGGAAGCCCGTCGGGGGGCCCCCATACACGGGCCAATAAACTGCCGACTCGGTCTGTCGGCAGCTTTTATCGGCCCGTGTATGGCCACCTTAAGACTGCCCAAAAGAAAGTACAATACATTTTTCTCTCACCAATACTTCTGGTTCCAAGAATGTAGAAGAAGATAAGTCAGGATCCACCGCAGAGAACATAACTTCTCTTTGTGATGCCCTGAAATTCATTCAGCAAGAGAAGTATATAAATAAAACAATTAAAATAATAAAGGATGGAATAACAAAGCGTGTAATAATAGGAATCTTTGTCCGTGGATTTTACACATTGACGGGCTGAAAATGAGAGAGGGCTTATAAAAGTAAACAGGGAAAGAAGGCAATGATATGCAGAAAACAACAGGCTGCTATAGTGACACTGTTTGCAAATGTGGGTTATTCACTTATGTGGCTAATTATCCTACATGTGGTCCCAAGGCCCTTCCACAGCCTCTTACCTGCGAATCTCTTGCAGCTGTTCGCAGCGGTACTGGATCTTTTTATTGCTTTGGCACAAGGCCTCGCATTCTTCCTCCCTTTTTTTGTTGAATGCGCGGAGCAGTAGTGAACGTTGACATAAATCTTGTGCACGCTCACAGTTCAGATCTGACAAGAAAGAGGATTGGTTTAATAACCACAGGGGTCAAGTAACAATGATCTCTAAATAAAAAAAAAAATACAAAAAACCTTTACATTATGATGTAGGTAGATTTAAATTGAGACAATTTGCAATTGGTTTTCATTTTTTTGATTTGTGGTTATAGAGTTTTTAGCTTTTTATTCAGCAGTTCTCCAGTTTGCAATTTCAGCAATCTGGTTACTAGGGTTCAAACTCCCCTAGCAACCATGTATTGATTTAAATAAGAGACTGGAATATGAATAGGAGAGACCCGCATAGAAAGATGAGTATTAAAAAGTAGCAATAACAATACATTTGTAGCCTTACAAAGAATTTGCTTTTTTTAGATGGGGTCACTGATCCCCATTTGAAAGCTGGAAAGAGTCAGACTAGGCAAATGATTCAAAAAGTATCAAAAAGGAAAAATGAAGACCAATTGAAAAGCTGCTTAGAATTAGACATTCTATAACATCCTAATAGTTAACCACCAATTTAAGTAACACAAAGTGATTCCATATTGCTGCACTAAACACAAAAAACAGCACCTCACCCTGGCTCACTATTTCCCGCTCTGCAGTCTGAATTTGTTCCTGTAAATGATGGAGTTCCGCTCGAAGCTCCAAAATCTCCTTGCACAGCTGCTTCCTGCGCTGCTGCTGCTCCTCCTCTGCTGTCCTCTGGGCCTGGTGCGTTGGGGAGAAGAAAGACAGGGTGATTTAAAATAGCCAGCATTTTTAACTTTACCATCACTGATACAGAAAGCCTTGCACTAGTGCAATGAACCCCCCTTACTGCTACACAAATGCTGGAACTGTTGCATGCCTCAACTTTCTTTATTTCTCAATTCTACATAAAGGAAGACTTGAACTACAACTTCTCTCTCACTGATATAGAGAACTTCCTCCTTAAAGCAGCGGTGCAAGGTTTGCTGCAGCAGTCTCTATAGTATCTCTTATTTCCACTTGTGTTATCTCACTAGTTCATACAGACACTGCATGATGAGAGTAAGGGCAGAGACATGTGGAGATTAGTCGCCCGGTGACAAAATCGCCTTTACTTCGGGCGACTAATCTCCCCGAATTGCCTTCCCGCTGGCTAGTATCTAAATCGCCGGAGTGATGGCACTCGGATCGCTTTGTTTTTTGAAGTTGCTCTTATAGGTAAAGACAACAAAGTCCCAAACTTTTTGTGATTCAAACAGACATCTCTCCTGTGTCTTTCCCCCAGACTGGAACGTTCCATTATGGCCTGATCTATATTATAATATCCACCTGAGGAGCCTCAGGTAGACAGTCAGTATTATAGTAGAAAGCAGGACAAATCCAAGGCAGTAGCTATGACTGCAAAGTGCTTTTAATGGGGAAAAATGCTCCATTTTTCTATGACTGCACTTTGCAGTCATAGCTACTGCCTTAGATTTGTCCTGTTTTCTACTATAATACTGACTGTATCAATTTGGGTGTGGACACAGGACAACTTGCAGTGGAATCCACCTACATGTACTAAAGGTGAGCTACAGCCTATTTATAATTGATTTGCCTCAGGTAGACAAACACATCTGGGCTGGGGTAGCAGTCCTGGAACCACTCTGTTAGGAACCTGGGAGATATGTAAGCTCCGTCCTGGATTTTCTCATGTATCTGGATAGAGACCACAATATATTAAAAGCTTACCTCTGTGTGCTGGAGCTGCTGATACCTGGGGAGGATGTTAAGGCATTAAAACAATGAGCAAACCTGGCATCTTATGCCCCTCCCTTTTATTGCCCCATGTATATGGCCCTCCTGAATATCCAGCAGGTTTGAAATGTCAGACAAGAACATTGGAGTAATCACACAGTCTTATCCTGGGCATTAGCCTGACTTGGTCCTGTATGAGAGTGGCCAAACCAGGGGAGCTTAAGTGTCTATGTAGTATCATATAAGGCATCAGCACCTTGTTCATTAATGTTATATACAGGCCCTGGCAATGTCTTTGCACTGTAACTGCTCTGCTGGAGTTTTTGCAGTGTTCCCTACTGGGGAATAGATGCTGGTTCCTATGAGCTCAGGAGCCCCAGTGGGCATGAATAATTCTTCACAGATGAAGTATACAAAGAATTTTTAGCAAGGGACCAAACTCATGATCTAACGTTCAGATGTAGGTGAATGGCACATAGGGAGTATGCATTAAAAGGGGAACTAAAGTCTTAAATAGAATAATGCTAGAAATGCTGTATTTTGTTTACTAAATATAAACATGAACTTACTGCACCAGAAGCCTCGTTAAACAAATGATTTGTGCTTTCAAAGTTGGCCGCAGGGGGCTGTGCTCTTGTAACTTTGTTAACAATCTTTGCAAGACCAAGACTGTGCACATGCTCAGTGTGGTCTGGGCTTCAGTTGGGAGGTTAAGTGTAGGGATCATCATAAATGATCAAAACAGCACAAATCAAATAATATCTGCCATAGAAGCCAATACAACAAGATTGATTAATAATCAGAATATACAGACTGCACTGGGTCTGCGGATACAAATCTCTACGCGGTCGCCAGCAGCTCTACAGGGAAACAAATAAAGCTGCTCGAGTTCTGGGAAGTGAGGTGGGGGGCTACCCCTTGCCATTTGAATGTATGATCATTTCTCTGCAGAGCAGTTAGGGACGTCTGAAGTCAGTAAAACGAAGGCGGAATTTTACTGCACACAGTCAGGTTTCTTATAAAAACTATAGACATTTTTTAATTAAAGTATATTAGAGATAGATTTATTTTTCCTTTAAAGGAAGTAAAAATGGAATTTTATTTGTTGGGCCTTTGCATTCCCTCTAAAGGGTTTGTTTACCTTCCAAACACTTTTTTCAGATTCTTCCCCAGAAATATACTTTTTTTCAGTTACTTTCCATTATATATTTTTTACAGTTTTTCCAAAATCTAAATAAAAAGTTGAATGTCCCTGTCTCTGGTGTTTGAGTCTGGCAGCTCAGTAATTCAGGCGCAGACTTCAAACTGTAACAATTTTGCAACATTTAGTTGATCCATTTCTCAGCAGCATCTCTGGAGTATTAGTAACTATTGTATCAAGTCTAACAGCTGCCTGTAATGAAACCCAGGGATTCTGCTCAGCAGGGACAAAGATAAGAAATGGATCAACTAAATGTATCAGTTTAGTACAGTTTAAAGGGTCAGCGACCAGGTCTGGACTGGAAGTCAAAATAGGCCCTGGCATCCCAAGTACTCAGAGGCCCAAATAGTACTCAACCAACCCACTAATTAGTGATTGTCTATGGGACCTTACAGCAGCCCCTCCGGCATTTGCCAGAACCCACAAATTGCCAATCCGGCCTGTCGGCAACTCCCACTCCTAGAGCTGCTTAAGAAGGTGAAAAATGACACTTTACACTATTAGAAAAACAGTCACACATAGAAAATAGAAAGTAAATGGAAAAAGTCATTATTTCTGGTGATCTATCTGAAAACACCTAGGTGATTGAAGGTGAACCACCCCTTTAAAGGACAAGTAAAGTTAAACTAAAGACGTAGGCTAGAAATGTTGTACATGATGTTTTGTGCTTCTGTACCAGCCCAAGGCAACCACAGCCCTTTAGCAGTAAAGATCTGTGTCTCCAAAGATGCCCCAGTAGCTCCCCATCTTCTTTTCTGCTGATTCACTGCACATGCTCTGTGCTGCTGTCACTTACTGAGCTTAGGGAGCCACTCACAATATACAGTACACATAGAATAGAAATGTCACAATATAAGGCTGATTAGTAATTAATACACATAATTACTACATGGCAGCACAGAAACCAGTGCAATTAGCATCAGAATTGAATAATCAGCAAACCTGTAGCATCAGCTTATATTACAGCCAGGGAAGCTCATTTTCTGCTGGATAATTAGTGACGAGCCCTAAGCTTAGCTTCTCAACAGCCAATCAGAGCCCACTGAGCATGTGAGTGTCACAGACACTTTCCAAGATGGTGACCCCCTGTGACAAGTTTGAAGTCCTGGATCATTGCTGCTATTGACAAGCTCAAACTTTAGCCTCGTGCAATAAGTTCACTATATCAAATATGAAATTTTTAGCCACGTTCATTCTTTGGGTTTAGTTCTCCTTTAAGAAACTGTTCAGGCCCAGACTTACAATCTGTGGGTTCTGGCAAATGGCAGAAAGGCTGCTGTAAAATTTCAGGGCCTATTATTTACAGGGCTGGTACTAGATTTGGTCCAGACCTGAAACCTGTGGTCATTTTCGGGGTTAATAAAGGGGTGACCTGCCCGGGGGAGGGGCTTGGCACCTCAAATACTCCTCTTATTCCTCATGCCCAGCCTTTAAAGGCACAGTACACTGAGAGGGCTGGCCATTCAGTTCTACTCATTCTGTCCATTACTGAGACATATGGAAGACGGACATTCCCGGGGGTCCCAGGGTGATTAATAAGGATACCACAGTAGGTTCCCTTCGATCTTGCGCACAGTCCTGTAAGAGAAACAAATGGAGGTGATGAAATGAATAAGGGGGAGGAGTCAGCTGTGTATGATGGGCCTTGGGCCAATGACTCACCTGTGGCTGTGTATGTGACGTATTATAAACTTCCAGATGTCCCCACACTGACCAATGAATAAACTGAAATGACAAGAGACAGTCAGTCAGGCCGAGGGGCGGGGCCTCTGTACTCGCTCACTGTGTGGCGTCACTCACCGCTGCAGCATCTCCTCACTGGGCGCTTTTTGGGCAGGGAGTCCCATCTCCTCTACCGCCCATTTCTTCAGCTCTTGCGCGAGGCTCCGGCGCTCCATCTCTAACCCCTCAGACGGCTGAGCGTTCTTCCACACGATTATTATTAATGCTGTACGTCAGAATTTCCCACAGGTACCCTACCTCTGCCCTACAAAACAAGTTACGATTCTCGCGCTCGCGGTTGGCTGGTTAAATTTCCCGCTCTCGCCGCCCGTTCGCGTCACGATCTCGCGAGATTCTGTCGTGACGTCATGTTATGCTATAAAAAGCGCGCCGGCCGGTTTACTCATAATTGAGTGTATTTGTGTGGTGGGCAGGGCCAGGGCATTAATGAAGCCTTCTACTACTTTCCTGCTCCGACTTTATGGTGCATTTATAAAAGGGGAGGTTCACCTTCAGGGCAAAGACATGTGGAGATTCAGAGAGATTTAGTCACCTGGTGACAAATCGCCTCTCCCACCAGCTAGAATGGAAATTGCCAGCGGTATGGCACTCAGAGCTAGTGTTGCCACCTGGCTGGTAAAAATGATGCTTGAGGGATGCACCGAATCCACTATTTTGGATTCAGCCAAACCCCTGACTCCTTCACAAGAGATTCGGCCGAATCCTAATTTGCATATGCAAATTAGGGGTGGGAAGGGGAAAACATTTTTTACTTCCATGTTTTGTGACAAAAAATGATGCTTGATGCCAATGTTATTAATAGGAAAAAAACGACAAGAATATAGGAAGGCCGGTATTTTTTTCCAGAAAAGGTGGCAACCCTACTCGATTCGTTTCCCAAAGTCGTCCGAAGTTTCTTCATGAGGCAACTTTGGAAAACAAAGCGCTCTGAGTGCCATCCCACCGACAATTTAGTTCCTGGCAGTTCGGGGATATTAGTCGCCGGGTGACTAATCTCCTCAAATCTTCTCATCTCTCTCAGCCCTGAGGCAACTTTAGAAATCATCACTGGTGATTTAGATTCTAGCCAGTGGGAGGCAGTTTGGGGAGATTAGTTGCCCCAAAGAAGAGGATATAATTCATGTGATTTAGTTGTATAATCACATTTACTTTACAGTGCTACGCAATATGTTGCCGCTACACAAATACTAGGGATGCACTGAATCCAGGATTCGGTTCGGGATTCGGCCTTTTTTAGCAGGATTCGACGAAATCCTTCTGCCCTGCTGAACCAAATCCTAATTTGCATATGCAAATTAAGGGCGGGGAGGGAAATCGTGTGACTTTTTGTCACAAAACAAGGAAGTAAAAAAGGTTTTCCCCTTCCCACCCCTAATTTGCAAATTAGAATTCGGTTCGGTATTCGGCCAAATCTTTCACAAACGATTCGGGGGGGTTATAGTGGATTCGATGCATCCCTAATAAATACATGGTAATGATAATAATAAAAATAAAAATTTGTCACCGGGCGACTAATCTCCCCAGATCGGAGCGTGTGTCTCTGCCCTTAAGTTAACTTGTAGCATATTATAGAATGGCCAAGTCCAAGCAACTTTTCCACCCGACTTCCTGACATTCGAGTTTTTTTTCTGAGGAAAATTTGATTCGAATTTCAAATACAAATCAATTCTTTGGGTCTTTCCCCCTTCCATCGAATTTTAGACCGTTCGAAATTTTTCATAAATAACCTCCCATTCAAGTTGTGAGCACTTTCAAATTTATTAGAGTAAAAAGAAATTCACATCAATTCGATAAATAACCCCCATAAAATCCTCTACAAATTTAAGTTTTTTTTCACTGCAAAAAGCCTGAATCCGAAAATCAGACTTGTTGATGTCCTATACAAGTCAATGGGAGTGGCACCTATCTCAATTTGTCCCAAAAAAGTAAAAAAAATATATATATACTGTATTCCAAAAATAGAGAGCATGTTGCACACTTTTTACTCATTTGTTGTGCTCCTAGAAGAAGTCCATGTGCAAGAGCAAGTCTTTTGGTTGAGGGCCAGGGCATCTCCAGACGTGTAGTTATCACCATTGATTAGGCGTGTGGATATATTAGCGCTGCTTAAAGTAGGGGAGTTCCTTGCAGTGTGTGTGTTAATGTTGGAGTGTTGTACTTGGCTGATCATTTCTCTTCTGGCCTCCTCGTAGTTTCTCTTATCCATGTCTCTACTGGAGATTTCAGTCTCCTTCATTTTACTGCAGGACCCCTGTGCTTTACAGCTCCTTCCTTGCATGCTACTGCAGATCTCCAGTATGTTGAAGCTTATCTTGTGCAAGGAGTCAGTTCTGCAGGTTTGTTATCATATCTAATAAAAAGAAAAAATTAGATACAAAATATCGAAGCATTTATGTATAAAGGGTATCAATGAAGCAGATACAAAGCAGATTTTTTTGTTGTGCATCCTTAATAAGCATTCCCTTGACAGAGATTGGCATGCTGAGGGGTGCAAATTGGGCCCACCATATTAAACTCAGCATTTGGGTGAGCCACAGGCATGCTCCTTACTTGGACATTATTCTTGAGGTTCAAAAGAGTTCCCGTAGGTGCATTTTGCATCCAAAGCCTATTCTTCACACGTGTCCAAGGCAGGTATTATCTACAGGGCTCCCATGTACTCCTGACCCCCCCCCAAGGGGGCAAATATGACTTGTGTTTCCAGGGTCGGACTGGGCCACCTACAAATGTATTGTTATTGCTACTTTTTATTACTCCTCTTTCTATTCAGGCCTCTCCTATTCATATTCCAGTCTCTTATTTAAATCAGTGCATGGTTGCTAGGGTAATTTGGACCCTAGCAACCAGATGGTGGAAATTGCAAACTGGAGAGCTGCTAAATAACTCAAAAACTACAAATAAAAAATAAAAAACAATTGCAAATTGTCTCCAAATATCACTCTCTACATCATATTAACAGTTAATTTAAAGGTGAACAACCCCTTTAATTATATCTTAGTTGGGATCAAGTACAAGGTACTGCTTTATTATTACAGAGAAAAGGGAAACCATTTTTAAAAATCGTAATTATCTGGATAAAATGCAGTCTATGGGAGACGGCCTTTCGGTAATTTCTGGATAACGGGTTTCCGAATAATGGACCCCATACTGCCAATAACATACTCACAGTTGTAAATGCTGTCCCTTATTTTACAAAACACACTGGCATCACAGGACTGGGACTTGATAGCCTGCATAAACCTCAGCACCAATGGATATTGAGACATTTCCAGGTTTATCATTACAGGAATGATTCTGTGATTCCGCCAGAGCTTGGTGCATGTGATATTGACACCAGTCATCATCGAGGAACTGTGGAGTGAGCAGCATTATCCAGCAGTGACTGTTCTCCAAACCGTTGCAAATCTCCGAGGGGATAGGGCTCCCCCATGCCAAGTCTCTCATGGGCACGAAACAGCGCAGATCCTCCGGCTGAGCCTCCAAATAATGAAGCAATTCTATAGCGTAATCAGAGTCTCTCTCACTATGGCAGATATAAGCATCGTAACGACGTGACCAACGCTTGCAGTGTCCAGGCCAGGAGATTTGGGAATGTGGCCGCCACTCACTGCTGCTGTGACTTCCAGGGGAAGGGGAGATTATAGGAGAGGTGTCAGGTTTGGGAGATCTGCCTGGTTTCTGCTGATCCTTCTTAAATTTTAGTTTGAACCGCTCTGCAACATAGAAATGTAATCTATGATCAGATATAAGGTGTCATTTACTTATCCCTGGGACACAAGTGTTAGAACACTAAGGGGTACAATCAGAGCTGTGGAGTCGGAAGCAATTTTGGGTATATGAAGTCGAAGTCGCAAAAAATGTACCAACTCCTAATAACGTTAAAGAGATACTGACACCAGAAATGTAACCTTTTTTTTTACATCTACAATAATATTGTCTTTGCATGCTACCGTATATACTCGAGTATAAGCCGTCCCGAGTATAAGCCGAGGTACCTAATTTTACCTCCAAAAACTGGGAAAGCTTATTGACTCGAGCATAAGCCGAGGGTGAGAAATGCAGGAGCTCAATTAAGGCTGCTGAGAGAGAGAGAGAGAGAGCGCTACTGGAGGGCTGTGTTAAAAGTTCACATAGTAACTGCATGTTACCTGTGTTTAAAGCATAAGGACTTTTATTGCTGGGCACAAGTTTCCAGAAAGAGACAAGTTATCTGGTAGCAAGGACTGGCTAGCAGCTACTGCCTTAAGTGTTTGGGGAGCGGCTGCTTCCAGGAGAAAAGCACAAGGAATCTCCAAAGGACTGTGAGTTAACAGTTAATTTTGTTTGCTGGACTTATATTGCCCAAGTGGGAGACTGGGACCTTTGGGAAAAGGACATTTTCATTTATGAACTGTTATGTTGGTGTTTAAGCTGCTGTTTTAACCCTTTAAGTGCCAGCAGAATTTCACATTTTGGTTACGCGAAATGCCAGCCGTTTTTGAAACATTTTGTGCTCTCTCACTTTAGGGGCATTTTCTGAGGGGAAACCTATAGTTTACCTAGGAAAACTATACATTGTTTTTTTCGGTAGAAACTGAGCTTTCTAAATCTGCCTGAGTTTTCATGTATTTCCACCTGTGCAAAAAAATTTATAGTGCTAAATACCAAAAAAAAATGAAAAATTACCATTTTTCATCGTATATCAATTTATACCAGAAAAATATTTCATTTTATGGAGGAAAATCCAACTGATTTGGAAAGCCTTATGTCTCTCGAACGTGCCAATACCAGATATGTATAGTTTTAGGGAGATTTAGGACTTCTGTACCTCAAAAACTCCAGGCAGTATATTACCGAATTTTGAAAGCACTAAGGCAGAAAACGGCATGCTTTAGATTCCAAGGCAAAAAATCCTGAAACCGTAGGTTTACCCCAGAAAACCATACATTTTTGAAAAGTACACATTCTGCCGATTACAAAATGGGTAACTATGTCTCTCTACTCCCAACTACCAAACATAAAAGCTTGTCTGAACATAGCGGTTTTTAATAAAAAAATTCAAAATTCTGAAAAATCATTTCAAAGGTTTTATTTTGCTGCTCCGCATATCCCAAACTATATTAGGTACCAAGAAAAAGCACCTGAAATATGATTGCCAGGGGTTCACTGAACAGTTTGATACCCATTATGCATAGGTTTACCAAAGTATCTGGCATTTAGAGACACCAATATGAAGTTAGCACATCCAAATTGTTCAGGACTTTACTTCAGCTACTGAGAAATCAACACATTGACTGCATTTTTGTGGGGTAAAAACACAGAAATATATGTTTACCCCCCAAAACCCATATATTTTTGGAAAGTACACATTCTGCCGAATCTAAAATGGGTACCCATGCCTTTCTGCTCCAAACTACTGAGTCGCAAGGCTTTCCCACAATTGTCAGTTTTGGTGAAATATCTGAAAATTGCCTCAAAGCTTCAACTTCTCAGCACCATATCACCCATGTATCGTTACGCACCAAGAAAAAGCACCCTAAATATGATTGCCAGGGTTCCTCCGAACAGTTTGGTGGCCATTGTTCATGGGTTTACCAAAGTAACTGGCATTTAGGGGCCCCAAAATGAAGTTAGTGCATACAAATAGTCCTGTGGGTAACTTCAGCTAATGAAAGAGCAACACATTGACTGCATTTTTGTGGGGTAAAAACACAGAAATATATGTTTACCCCCCAAACCCATACATTTTAGGAAAGTACACATTCTACAGAATCTAAAATGGGTACCCATGCCTTATTGCTCCAAACTACTGAGTCGCAAGGCTTTCCCAAAGTTGTCGGTTTTGGTGAAATATCTGAAAATTGCCTCAAAGCTTCAACTTCCCAGCACCATATCACCCATGTGTCATTACGTACTAAGAAAAAGCACCCTAAATATGATTGCCAGGGTTCCTCTGAACATTTTGGTGGCCATTGTTCATAAGTTTACCAAAGTATCTGGCATTTAGAGGCCCCAAAATGAAGTTAGCGCATACAAACAGTCCCGTGGGTAACTTCAGCTAATGAAAAATCAACACATTGACTGCATTTTTGTGGGGTAAAAACACAGAAATATATGTTTACCCCCCAAACCCATACATTTTAGGAAAGTACACATTCTACAGAATCTAAAATGGGTACCCATGCCTTATTGCTCCAAACTACTGAGTCGCAAGGCTTTCCCAAAGTTGTCGGTTTTGGTGAAATATCTGAAAATTGCCTCAAAGCTTCAACTTCCCAGCACCATATCACCCATGTGTCATTACGTACTAAGAAAAAGCACCCTAAATATGATTGCCAGGGTTCCTCTGAACATTTTGGTGGCCATTGTTCATAAGTTTACCAAAGTATCTGGCATTTAGAGGCCCCAAAATGAAGTTAGCGCATACAAACAGTCCCGTGGGTAACTTCAGCTAATGAAAAATCAACACATTGACTGCATTTTTGTGGGGTAAAAACACAGAAATATATGTTTACCCCCCAAAACCCATATATTTTTGGAAAGTACACATTCTACAGAATCTAAAATGGGTACCCATGCCTTTCTGCTCCAAACTACTGAGTCGCAAGGCTTTCCCACAATTGTCGGTTTTGGTGAATTATCTGAAAATTGCCTCAAAGCTTCAACTTCCCAGCACCATATCACCCATGTGTCATTACGTACTAAGAAAAAGCACCCTAAATATGATTGCCAGGGTTCCTCTGAACATTTTGGTGGCCATTGTTCATAAGTTTACCAAAGTATCTGGCATTTAGAGGCCCCAAAATGAAGTTAGCGCATACAAACAGTCCCGTGGGTAACTTCAGCTAATGAAAAATCAACACATTGACTGCATTTTTGTGGGGTAAAAACACAGAAATATATGTTTACCCCCCAACCCCATATATTTTTGGAAAGTACACATTCTACCGAATCTAAAATGGGTACCCATGCCTTTCTGCTCCAAACTACTGAGTCGCAAGGCTTTCCCACAATTGTCGGTTTTGGTGAAATATCTGAAAATTGCCTCAAAGCTTCAACTTCCCAGCACCATATCACCCATGTGTCATTATGTACTAAGAAAAAGCCCCCTAAATATGATTGCCAGGGTTCCTCTGAACATTTTGGTGGCCATTGTTCATAAGTTTACCAAAGTATCTGGCATTTAGAGGCCCCAAAATGAAGTTAGCGCATACAAACAGTCCCGTGGGTAACTTCCGCTAATGAAAAATCAACACATTGACTGCATTTTTGTGGGGTAAAAACACAGAAATATATGTTTACCCCCCAAAACCCATATATTTTTGGAAAGTACACATTCTACCAAATCTAAAATGGGTACCTATGCCTTTCTGCTCCAAACTACTGAGTCGCAAGGCTTTCCCACAATTGTCGGTTTTGGTGAAATATCTGAAAATTGCCTCAAAGCTTCAACTTCCCAGCACCATATCACCCATGTGTCATTACGTACTAAGAAAAAGCCCCCTAAATATGATTGCCAGGGTTCCTCTGAACATTTTGGTGGCCATTGTTCATAAGTTTACCAAAGTATCTGGCATTTAGAGGCCCCAAAATGAAGTTAGCGCATAGAAACAGTCCCGTGGGTAACTTCAGCTAATGAAAAATCAACACATTGACTGCATTTTTGTGGGGTAAAAACACAGAAATATATGTTTACCCCCCAACCCCATATATTTTTGGAAAGTACACATTCTACAGAATCTAAAATGGGTACCCATGCCTTTCTGCTCCAAACTACTGAGTCGCAAGGCTTTGCCAAATTTGGCGGTTTGGGTGAAATATCTGGAAATTGCCTCAAAGCTTAAACTTTCCAGCATCGTATTGTCCATGTATCATTACCAGCATAAAGCATCCTAAAAATAAACATAGGGGTCTACTGAACCCTTTGATGCCCAATATGCATAGATATACCAAACTATGTGGCGCACAGAGACCCCCAAATGACAATATGTATATACATTTTCAAGGCTGACGCGCTGGCTGCTGCAATATGAGCACCTGGTGTGTGTATTATGCGACATTAGACCCCCCTAACAGTACAGAGACCCCAGAAAACCATATATTTTCAGAAAATACACATTCTGACGAATCCAATATGAGTAAATAAGTGTTTATACTGCAAACTGCCAAACTGCAAATCAATGCTGAACGTAACGGTTTTTATCAAATTTCTGAAAATCGTCACAAAGCTTGAATTTTACCGCATTATATGCCACACATTTTGTAACGTATCAGCATAAAACATCCTAAATATGAACGCCAGGGGTCTACTGAACACTTTGATGCCCAATATGCATAGATATACCAAACTATGTGGCGCACAGAGACCCCCAAATGACAATAGTGTATATACATTTTCACGGCTGACGCACTGGCTGCTGCAATATGAGCACCTGGTGTGTGTATTATGCGACATTAGACCCCCCCTAACAGTACAGAGACCCCAGAAAACCATATATTTTCAGAAAATACACATTCTGACGAATCCAATATGGGTAAATAAGTGTTTCTACTGCAAACTGCCAAACTGCAAAGCAATGCTGAACGTAACGGTTTTTATCAAATTTCTGAAAATCGGCACAAAGCTTGAATTTTACCCCATTATATGCCCCACATTTCGTAACTTATCAGCATAAAACATCCTAAATATGAGCGCCAGGGGTCTACTGAACACTTTGATGCCCAATATGCATAGATATACCAAACTATGTGGCGCACAGAGACCCCCAAATGACAATATGTATAGACATTTTCACAGCTGACGCGCTGGCTGCTGCAATATAAGCACCTGGTGTGTGTATTATGCGACATTAGACCCCCCTAACAGTACAGAGACCCCAGAAAACCATATATTTTCAGAAAGTACACATTCTGACGAATCTAAAATGGGTAAATAAGTGTTTCTACTGCAAACTGCCAAACTGCAAAGCAATGCTGAACATAACGGTTTTTATCAAATTTCTGAAAATCGTCACAAAGCTTGAATTTTACCCCATTATGTGCCCCACATTTCGTAACGTATCAGCATAAAACATCCTAAATATGAACGACAGGGGTCTACTAAACACTTTGATGCCCAATATGCATAGATATACCAAACTATGTGGCGCACAGAGACCCCCAAATGACAATATGTATAGACATTTTCACAGCTGACGCGCTGGCTGCTGCAATATAAGCACCTGGTGTGTGTATTATGCAACATTAGACCCCCCTAACAGTACAGAGACCCCAGAAAACCATATATTTTCAGAAAGTACACATTCTGACGAATCTAAAATGGGTAAATAAGTGTTTCTACTGCAAACTGCCAAACTGCAAAGCAATGCTGAACATAACGGTTTTTATCAAATTTCTGAAAATCGTCACAAAGCTTGAATTTTACCCCATTATGTGCCCCACATTTCGTAACGTATCAGCATAAAACATCCTAAATATGAACGACAGGGGTCTACTAAACACTTTGATGCCCAATATGCATAGATATACCAAACTATGTGGCGCACAGAGACCCACAAATGGATATATAGTAGATAAAATTTACATAGGCAAAACAAAATAACACAAAACAGTGTGAAATGCAAATAAATCACCAAAAACTAATAAAACCACAAAAATCAATGCTTTTTTTTTTCACACTAGTGTAATCGGCCACCAGAATTACCGTTTGAATATTTTAGCTAGGCCAAATCGATTATACGGACAGAAACAAGTGACCAACACAAATGCAGAGCTGAAAATGCAATAAAATGGCTAAAAATTCAATAAAATGGCTAAAAATGCACCAAAATACCCAAAATTGCAATATAACCACCAAAATAACATACAAAAGCTATTGCACAGTACGGTTAGCGAATACGCTATTCGTAACGGCAATAAAACATTTTTTTTTAGCCAAAAAAGAGACAATGCGATAAGAAAAAAAAAAAAAAAAGCCACAAAGCCATATATGTACATATGCGTGTGCACAACGGGTAAATTGCATGTTATTTGCGCGTGTGTGCGTGTGCAAGTGTACATGGGTGCTGTGAGTGTGTGTGACCCCCCCAATCCCCAAAAATCTATGTGTGAGTGTGTGTAAGTGTGAATGTAAGTGTATATTACTGTAATAAGTGTGTGTTGGTGTGTTTGTGTGTTTTTGTGTGTGTAAATGTTACACTTACCTGGGGTAGATGCATCAGATCGATGAGAAAGGGTCCCACGCAGCAGATCTCCAGCTCCAACCGCCATCAAGCATGGGGGGGCGGAGCTGGGCGGAAGTGTAGTGCAGGCAGCAGCAGGACGCATAGGAAACGCGTCCCTGCTGCTGCTTTGGGGCCCCTGGGCGATCGCGCCCCAGGGGGCACTCGATCCCCTGCTCTGCTCGTTGTCTAGGGGCAGGGGATCGTGAACGAACGGAGCGAGCGGCTCTAACAGCCGCTCCTCCGCTCGCAAACCCGGAAGTGCTGCAGAACGTAGAATCTACGATCTGTGGCACTTTGGTCCTTTGATCCACAGAACGTAGATTCTACGTTCTGTGGCACTTAAAGGGTTAAATAAATGCACACATGAGATCAGCTGGAAACCTGTGTACTGTCTACTGTCTGTGTGAGGAGTTGCTGCTGCTGCTACTACCAAAAGAGCGTTCCCCCCACAATATATATATATATATATATATTTCTAAATGACACTTTTAAGACTGCAAATAATTCACTCTACAATATAAATTTTAATTCGTGAACCAGCAAGTGTATTTAGTTGTAATATTGGTGTGTAGGTGAATCTCAGGTCATTTTGCCTGGTCATGTGATTTCAGAAAGAGCCAGCACTTTAGGATGGAACTGCTTTCTGGCAGGCTGTTGTTTCTCCTACTCAATGTAACTGAGTGTGTCTCAGTGGGTATTTTACTGGCCTAGTCGGTAAAACACCTGCCATGGCCGGTATTACAAATTTACCGGCAATGTAGCTGCCAGTAAATTTGTAATACTCCTCACAAAAGCCCTCGGCTACCCCAAACCAGCTCAAAATTTACAGTTTTTTCTGTCTTCTGTCCAATCACACGTTTAGGCCACGCCACTTACATCACGGCATGCCCATTTCTACATCTAGACCCACCCCCTTTTACATCACGGCCCGATCATTTGCTCCCGCCCCCACCACCAGCCGGTAAGCATTGTATTAAAACGTGGCAACCCTAACTATTGAGTGCTGTTCTTAGATCTACCAGGCAGCTGTTATCTTGTGTTAGGGAGCTGCTATCTGGTTACCTTCCCATTGTTCTGTTGTTTGGCTGCTGGGGGGAAGGGAGGGTGTGATATCACTCCAACTTGCAGTACAGCAGTAAAGAGTGACTGAAGTTTATCAGAGCACAAGTCACATGACTGGGGGCAGCTGGGAAACTGACAATATGCCTAGCCTCATGTCAGATTTCAAAATGAAATATAAAACAATCTGTTTGCTCTTTTGAGAAATGGATTTCAGTGCAGAATGCTGCTGGAGCAGCACTATTAACTGATGCGTTTTGAAAAAAACATGTTTTCCCATGACAGTATCCCTTTAACATGGAAAATGCATTTGTATATTAAAGGAACAGTAACACCAAAAAATGAAACCATTTTAAAGTAATTAACGTATAATAAACTGTTAGCATGCACTGGTAAGATCTGTGTGTTTGCACAGGTTAGATAACAAATAACAGGTAAAACACCATCGTATTGGACAGAGCTTATCTGTTATGTTCTATTTTTCTCTTTTTTCAGCTTTGAATGGCTGCCCCATGGCTACACAGTAGTGTTGTGTGGATCAGCCTGATACCCATGGGACCTGTAGGTCGGGATGGTTCGGGCCGACCTCACTGCCGGCTTCATAGTTGCACGCCTGCCCACCCCGTCCCTTTTGTGATGTCATCGGTGGGGCGGGTTTATAAAAGGAGGAGGGAAGCCAGATGCAGGTGTGGATTCAGGTCGAGTGTCGGTTCAGGTCGAGTGCGGGTCGAGGTTTTCTCAACCAGCATATCACTAGTACACAGCAGCTTGTTTATATAAACTATAGTAGTGTATGAAACAAACAACACCAGTTTTACCAGTGCAGGGCAACACTACATTATATTTTTATTACTTTGATACACTTTCAGTTTTTGGTGTTGCTGTTCCTTTAAAATTAGAGGAGTCAGACCATGAAACAAGGAGTCGAAGTATTTCTGCACTGACTCCCAGCCCTTGGGTCCAGGAGCACTAGTCCTAGCGTCCCATGATCTTTTTGCTGTTGAACCTTGTTTTTAATTGAATACTTGCCCTTGATCCAAAGCCAATTCATGGCTCAAAAAAACATCAAATCGGAATATCGGGAAAGCACTTTTGCTGAACGAGATTTCGTGACTTGGAGCTACGAGCCGAATTAATGCCGTTGTATTGTTAAAAGTTTGAAATCCTTATAAGACGTACTTACCAAGCATGCTTCCCATCTTCAGCTGAGTCCCATCCATGTGAAAATCAGTCTGCAGAGAAGCAAAAGGCCACATTTGACACGCGTTTCTTGGGCATTAAAGGGGTTGTTCACCTTTAAATGAACTGTAAGTATGATGTAGAGAGTGATATTCTGAGACAATTTGCAATTGGTTTTCATTTTTTTTAATTTATGGTTTTTGACTTATTTAGCTTTTTATTCAGCAGCTCTCCGGTTTGCAATTTCAGCCACCTGGTTGCTAAGGTCCAAATTACCATAGCAACCATGCCTTTATTTTAATCGGAGACTGGAATAAGGATAGGAGAGGCCTCAATAGATAAGTAATAAAAAGCAATAACAATTCATTTGTAGCCTTACAGAACATTTGTTTTTTAGATGGGATCAGGAACCCCCCTCCCCACTTGAAAGCTGAAAAGAGTCAGAAGAAGGAGGGAAATAATTAGAAAACGATACAAAATAAAAAGAAAACAATACAAAATAAATAATATTAATTGAAAAGTGGCAATTTCGATTTCTACTCTGTTTTAAGTCTACTCAGACCAAGCAGGCCCTATAGTGCTCAGAGCAGACAACCTTATAGTAAAATAGAATGAGCAGGTTATTGACCCCAGATCAGGACTGTATAATGCAGAACAGTGGGTCACATGTGGCCCCCAAAGGATTTGTATGGCCATTGAGCATTCAAAGTCTCCAAATATGCAGAGGTGGATTTAATTTTTTTTGTAGTTTTTTAATTATTTAGCTTCTTCATCTGACTCTTTCCAGCTTTCAAATAGGGGTGTTATACAGTTTATCCCCTGTCATAGTGTCATAGTTTGCTTGGGACACGACCAATAGGATTCGCCAATGACTTTAAGTGAGAAGGTGACAGTTGGGTATCGGCTAATGGGGATCCTGTAATCCCAGTGAGGGCAACACAGCCAGCCCCCCCCCCACCTTCCAAACACTTATTTTAGTTCACTTGTCTTCAGATTGCTCAGCAGAAATGAAACCCCATTAAAACCCAAAAGCCAAGGACCTGGGGCTTCTTCTCCTACCCTGTCAGCCCTGAATTCAGCCAAATCATTTAGTTCCATCCGTGACATGAACTTACTGTATTTACTCAGCTCCCTCCATCTCCAGTGCGTGTGTTGCCCCCAACTGTGCAATTACAGACAAGTCCATAACAGATAAGCTCTGTCCAATACAATGGTGTTTTATTTATCTATTCTGCACACATCTCACACACACATCTCACACACGCACATTACACATACGTCTCGCGCACACATCACACACATGTCTTACACACACATTACACGCACACACATTTCTCACACAATAAAAATCGCACACACACTAAAGGTCCCCATACACTGAGAGATCCGCTCGCTTGGCAATGTCGCCAAACAAGCGGATCTCCCTCCGATATGCCCACCTTGAGGTGGGCAATATCGGGCTGATCCGACCGTGGGCCCTAGGGCCCAACGATCGGATCCTAACGATGCCTAACGGGCGGTCGGATTGCAGGACCACATCAACGAAAAGATGCGGCCGCGATCCGACGGGATTTTCTGTCCCATCTGATCGAGATCTGGCCAACTTTCGGCCAGATCTCGATCGGTGAAGCCCGTCGGGGGGCCCCATACACAGGCCAATAAGCTGCCGACACGGTCTGTCGGCAGCTTTTATCGGCCCGTGTATGGCCACCTTAACACATCACATATTACACATCTCACACATATCACGCACATATCATGCACACATCACACACGTCTAGCACACATCTCACACACACGTCTAGCACACATCACACACACATATCTCTCAGAATAAAAATCACACACACACTAACACATCACACATTACACATACATCTCACACATCACACACATCTCACGCACACATCACACACACGTCTAGCACACATCTCACACACACATCTCACACACACGCACACATCACACACACACGTCTAGCACACATCACACACACATATCTCTCACAATAAAAATCACACACACACTAACACATCACACATCACACACATCGCACGCACACATCACACACACATCTAGCACACATCACACACATCTCACACACATCTAGCACACATCACACGCACATATCTCTCACACAATAAAAATCACACATACACTAACACATCACACATTACACATACATCTCACACATCACACAGGTCTCGCAGACTTCACACACACACATCTCACACACGCACACATCACACACAATAATCTCATGCACACATCACAGGTTTTTCTCTTGTGTGTCAGTTACTAAATTTTAATCCCAAGGCTGTGACTGTGGAATACCTTCAGCCCACTGCAACTCCCAGCATCCTTCCTGCCGGCTGTGCAACTGATGTGACAACTGAGATCCGCCTCCAGGACACTGACATTCAACTCTTATTTCTTTAGAGAGCCACAGAAGCACAACAAATGGGTTTGTGTCGGATTCTGGCCACTCAGAATTTCAGAAATGTTAACGTCCCATGAATGTTGGAAAAAAAATAAATAAAAAAAAATAATAATTCCTCTCGTTCATTCAACTCATACAGAGTTCCAGGGCCCCTTTGCTCCAGAAAATGAAAGCGTCAGGGAGTCGTGCAACAAAACTCTGCCTGGCAAGCCCCGCCCTCACCTTTATTAAAGCCCTCCCACTCACAGTCAAGAGGTTCTGTCAGCAGTAAAAACAAAAGCTCCTTGTTTAGCCCTGGCACATTAATCTGAGCAGTTCCACCCTCTCAGAGAGGATTTGCTTTAAAGGGGTTGTTCTCCTTTAAATTAACCGTTAGTATGATGTAGAGAGGGATATTCTGAGACAATTTGTAATTGGATGACCTGGATCAATGAAAATCTTCATAGTCAAATTAGTTTTCATTTTTTCTTATTTGTGGTTTTTGACTTATTTCGTTTTTTATTCAGCAGCTCTCCAGTTTGTAATTTCAGAATTAGAATAGCCAGTTATAAACAACTTTTCAATTGGGATTTATTTTTTTATGGTTTTAATTATTTGCCTTTTTCTTCTGACTCTTTCCACCTTTTCAGTGGGGGTCACTGACCCCATCTAAAAAAACAAATGCTCTGTAAGGCTACAAATGTATTGTTATTGTTACTTTTTATTCCTCATCTTTCTATTCAGGCCTCTCCTATTCATATTCCAGTCTCTTATTCAAATGAATGCATAGTTGCTAGGGGAATTTGGACCTTAGCAACCAGACAGCTGAAATTGCAAACTGGAGAGCTGCTGAATAAAAAGCTAAATAACTCAAAAACCATAAATAATAAAAAAAAATGAAAACCAACTGCAAATTGTCTCAGAATATCCCTCTCCACTTTCACTGGTGCCAGCCATAAAGCATGTCTGTATTGCTGTGTATTTATAGAAAGGAAGAGGTTACCTTTATAGAAATGTTTTTATTTGAATTAGAGTGCAGCTATTGCCACTGTCAGGCTGACTATACAGGCACAATATACAGTAATTTAACAAGCCACTTCATTTTACAAGCTGCTAAAACACAATGTTTTATTTTGAAAGCATTAGGAGCATGATGCTTATTCTATGTACATTATGAACATATACAACAGGCTTCAAGGACCAAGTCATGTACAAGTGGGAAGGATAAGTTATCTGTACAGTAATAGATTGAAGGCAACACAGTAGCAAGTACCCAGCTCTTCTTGATCTTCAGCCTATTTATCTCTGTCCGACTGCGTACACATGGACAGATAGGGAAGATCTGCTTTGCCATTCAGAGCCAAATAGGACCCCTTAATTTCTAGGGGGCCCCTTCAAGGTTAGGAGATCCATCCCCTAAAGAAGATCTCCTAACCAGATGCCAAATGATCTTACTGCTCTGCTGCTTTTTCCTGATAATTTCCTACATGTTCTCATTCTACAGTCCTGTACAGATGACTCCTGTTGGGTTGGTGCCAGTAGCCCAGTATAGGCTACAAAGGGTCTTGGCCAACCATCATCTTAACTCTGGGCAAAGATGACTCCTGTTGGGTTGGTGCCAGTAGCCCAGTATAGGCTACAAAGGGTCTTGGCCAACCATCATCTTAACTCTGGGCAAAGTTAAATCTCAAGCCGGAGCCAGTCTTGCTGAGAAGGGTTTGATTTGGTCTTTCCAGAACATGTGATCGTTGTTTATTTACAGGGTGGGCACAGTATTGCCAGTAGCTAGTTTATTAAATGAAGATAAATAGGAATGAAACCCCATCGGAAAAAAAAGGAAAGGCTTATTGTATTTACAGGCCATTCAATCACTGCATATTTATATTGAGTAGGGGCTGCCATATTGTTGGCATCAGCTGAGGCATCTTCTGTTGACGCCAGTGTAAATCTATAGTTATGCTGAGGCCAGCAATGTGGTAGTTCCATCTCATACGTATATTATAGTATGCAGAGGAGGAATTCTCTTGGCCTACAATGCTATGGCCTTATATTTTCCTATTATATATATATATATATATATATATATATATATATACACAAGATAAAGCCTCCTTATGTGTTTTCACAATAAGAACAAATACTATTTGTTTCAGGGAACGTTCAAACGTGTAGAGGGTGTATGAGGCTTGGTTGAGTCTGTATTAGTGAAAATATGTTCTCTTTTCACCCTTCTTCATCGGCTACATCTTTCTTGTTTGGTCTGATGGGATCAGGCTTCTACCCTTGAGATTTTCACCACATAATTCTTGTCAGCCGATGCTTTCCTGTAGTAAAAATAAAACAAGGCAATCAGCATTACACATGGACACAGTCCTAGCGCTGAAACCCTCTCAGGCTCTGCTGGGATTCAAACCATGGACCTTGTTTTTGGCTTGATGCCTTAACCATTGGAACAGGTGAGCAGCCTGTAGAGATGCTCACTATATGTTACCTGGCCTCTGCAGCCCCAGCCCAGCAGTAGCCTGATTGGTTCCAGTCAGCCAATCAGGACTGACTCTGTCCTATATAAAACCAGCCCTCCAAACACTCCTTGCCTGAGCATTGCTTCCCATCCTAGCAGTGCAGCATTGTCCCTAGCTAAGGGTTCCTGTTCTGACCTCCTTCCTATTCTGCCTTATCTTGTCTTGCTTTGCCTTGTCTTGTCTGAACCCTTCCCTGTCTTGTCCTGTCTGGCTCTGAACTTTGTCTTGTCTTGATCTGCCTTACCTTCAACTTTTAAGTTCTGCTCTGGTCCTGCTTTAAACCTTGATCTTTCCTTGCCTTAACCTTGTTTGCCTTGACCTTGACCTGACCATGACTCTCTGGTTCCTGCTTCCTGTTCTGACCTGTACCCTGTCTATATCTTCCCTCGTCTTGCTCTGCATCTTGCCCTGCCTTTTCCAGTCCTCTCCTGCTATCCGCTCCAGTCCTCTCCTGCTTCCCATTCTAGTCCTCTTACTATCCAGTCCTCTTGCTGTCCTGCTTTCCAGTCTCTTTCTACTCTAGTCTCCTTCTGCTCCTGTTTCCTTCTCCAGTTTGATCTGCTCTACGCTCACACCGTCCTGTCCCATCCAGTCTGTTCCTGTTCCACTCCTGCTCCATGTAGTCTGTTCCTGTCTCCCTCTTCTTCCTGTCTAGTCCAGTCCTGATCTTCGCCCTCTCCGTCCTGTTCCGCTCTGCACCTGTTCCAGTCTGACTCATCGCCCTCTTCAACCTGTTCCTGCCTTCCCTTTATGTATTACCCAGGCACATGCAGCTCCTGCCTCAAGGACTCACCCTTCCCTCATGTCTCCACAGCACCCCTTACCTAATCCTTGACAAACCCATAGCACCCATCCAGATGATTGCTTTTCCATGACCACAAATCACGTCTATCATTAGAAGAACTTGAAAGGTCTATACTTACTTTTCATTCTCCTCCAGCTTGACTCGTGGGATTTGATTCCTTAGCACCTTGCCGGAGAGGAACATGAGGAAACCTCTGCGTTTGGTTCGGTAACAAGTTAAGTCGATGATAAGAAGCAGCACCAAGATTATCAGCAACACAACGCCAATGACCACTCCTTTGCTCACGGTCTGTGCTTCTGCAAAGAAAACCCCCAAGTTATAGAGAGATTGACCAACTCTGGTGATGATAGAAAGCAGATAATGTTATCTACTTCTGCTCCTAGATAGCTCACCCTGCTTTGCACTGGGACAGAGAGTGGAACTATTCATGTGTTCCAACACTGACTCATTTGTTATAAATAAGAGAAACAAATATAGTGTGAGGTCCAGCTAGTGGATGTGGCCTTCAATAGGGACTTCTATGACCCACAACCTGCCAAATGCAGCAATTTATTCTTTGGGTGACATAATAAAAAACTCCATCCAGCCAACTTGTCTACTATCAGATAAATGACTTGCAGCATTGGAGAGGTTGGACAACCCCAAGGAAAATAAAACAAGAGAATAGATCTCACTGTGGAGTTGGCTCACTGGTGTCATGGCAGAGATATTGTTATATGGCCCTCGGTGTCTGGCTGTACCAGTGCTATTGAACCTGTGTGGGAAGTTCCCTGTAGAGGCAATGTCTGGTTCTAGCAATGAGGAAGACAATTCAAAAAAATTCACCAGTCTAAAGTCTTCCTTGAAGAACAGTAGAAAAGAAAGGCATAAGGTCCAAAACAAATTAAGGGTAACTGATCCAGCCAAGATGTACTTACCAATAACTTGCAGAATCAAAGTGGAGCTGCTCTGCCCAAATGTATTTAGCGCACTGCAGGTATATTCCCCTTCATTTGACTTATCCAGCTGAAGAATTGACAACTCCTGTCCATTAGCACTGAGTACATACTTCTCTCCATCGTGTGTCACAGGATCTGACCCTCTAAAAAAACAATGGCAAAAACTGTGTGTAAAAACAAGGTTGTAGGTCTATACAATTTTTCAGTATGACCTGAGCCATATACATGACAAACATCCAAATATATGATCAAATTGAATTTAATTGGTCATGGCAACAGGAACCAAATTTCTCTACGGAACTACAAATGAGCAAATGGTTTCACTTGATTTTGCCGAAAATTTGAACAGTTTGGTTACATTCAACATTCTATGGAATTTTTTGAAACATGTCTTGCTATAATTTTGCAACCCCGTATCTGGGACTTGAACCCCTTCAGCCTTGATCTTGATACTAAGATCTGGCTTAATCCTTAAACTGCTATTTTCAGCTGCTGTTGAAATGCAAATCCCATCATCCTCAGCTGACAGGCAGAAACTGATTGAGGAAGCTGTGGCTTTCATTGATTCATATCAGTTTATTAGTGTAAACACAAGGTAATCTGCTTTAACAAGCTATTTTACATGATGACATACCTTGTCCAGGTCACTTTTGGCTGGGGATGGCCAGTCACAAAGCAGGTAAGGTTTGCAACGGATTTTGAGTTGACATTTACAGCAGAATCCTGGAACCAAGCAGTTGGAGGAGCTGGTATAAGCAGAGACAATTACAGTTGTTAGTTGTCATGTTTAGCCAAGTGGTTTATTATACTTCCTTGGGTCCACTCCCACCACTTCTCTCACCCATAACCCCCTGCACTTTCTTAGAACCTCACCCACTCTATTCAATCATACTTGGACAACTGGAAGGTTGTCATATAATGCAGGTTGTACAATATGGTCCTACAGCAGCGAGACCTTTCTACTTCCAACACTTGGCCAACCAAAGATATTTGCTAACTGGCTGCTGTTACTTCACCGATGTAATTGGTAAATTAGCCCCATGAAATGAAGGAGGTTGACTATGAGCACTCATTGTAGACAGTTAGAACTAGGGCTAGGGAGTCAAAGGGAAATCTCTGAAACCACACAAAAATTCCAACTTTAATGTTTCTACATACAGTAATACTAAAGCTATACCTACACACTTACCATTCACAATGACAGAGACATGCTTAAAAACCTCTTCTGTGCGTTCTTCAATCCATGCACGGCAGGTGTAAACCCCAGCATCTGCCAGTTGAATGTTATTTATGTGTAAACTCCCATTGGTACTGACAGAGATATGACCTGGTAAGGAAAGCAACACTGAGTGTAAATGGATGGCAGTCAGCTGGATGCTATAGAGACACAGTTGCTGTTAGGGTGGTTCAAGCAGATGATAGCCCTGGGTTCAGTACATAATTGTTCTGATAAAAGCAGTCTTAGGTAGGAAGAGTGTTCAAAACTCAGTGAAAGATCACATAGACATCTCTTGATTCAGACAGTAATTCATTATCAGTAATGATAGCAGAGGATATAGCATTTAGGAAGGGAGTGTGACTGTGGGATAGCAGGTATAGTAGGGAGAGATGGTGCCTATAGTAACAGTGGATAATAGTCTCTGGGAAGGGAGTGTGACTGTGGGATAGTAGGTATAGTAGGGAGAGATGGTGCCTATAGTAACAGTGGGATAATAGTCTCTGGGAAGGGAGTGTGACTGTGGGATAGCAGGTATAGTAGGGAGAGATGGTGCCTATAGTAACAGTGGATAATAGTCTCTGGGAAGGGAGTGTGACTATGGGATAGCAGGTATAATAGGGAGAGATGGTGCCTATAGTAACAGTGGATAATAGTCTCTGGGAAGGGAGTGTGACTGTGGGATAGCAGGTATAGTAGGGAGAGATGGTGTCTATGGTAACAGTGGGATAATAGTCTCTGGGAAGGGAGTGTGACTGTGGGATAGCAGGTATAGTAGGGAGAGATGGTGCCTATAGTAACAGTGGGATAATAGTCTCTAGTGTAAGTAGTAAAGCAAGATGGTAACAGAAGAACATGACAATTTATTCAGAAACAGATGAGGAGCTATGCTGTAAGTAGCACATTCACCTTGAAAACTAACAGGGCCCCACAATTACTTAAGGCCAGAAATGGAACTAGAGGGGGGCGGGCCCTGGAGCAGGACGCGCAGCCGGGCCCCCGCCTCCCTCTGTACACCAGGAAGCGGTGCGCGGACTGCCGGGGGGCCCTGAGGGGGTGCAGGCCCTGGCCCGCTCGCACTCCCTGCTCCCCCGGTAGTTCCGCCCCTGCTTAAGGCTGGTAGGCTGGTGTAACAGGTTCAGGATTGATTAACAGGTTTTGGATGCTTACCTTGTGAACTTGACACTTTTTCCCCATTACGAATCCAAGAGATTTTAGGAAGAGGAATTCCCTTTGCCTGACATGGAAGCTGAACTGAGTTGCCAGCTGAAAATGTTTTCTGCTTCTCCAGGTCACCTACAAATTGTGGCCTCTCTGCAGGGAACACACAAACAAATAAAAACACTCAACACAATGTGAGAAAATATCCTGAGACACAACATTGCTGTTTTATTATTTTAGCAGAGTTCCAAGTTCCCCTTTACAGTAGATTTGCACTCGAGTTGTGGGGGACATGGACCAGTAACAAGTTCCTTATCTTCTACCCCCCGGGGAAATCCTGATCCTAATCACAATGTCTTACCAGGGACATTATCCTTAAAGGGGATGTCTGTTTCACCCCATGAATAACAATAATGTGACATTGGCTATAATAGAGATAGACACAAATGTCTCACCAATGATTTTCAAGGTGAGTTGTGTTTTCTCCGTCTCTCCTGATTCATACTCCATGTGACACTTGATGACTTTCTGCTGCCGACTGTCGGCTGTAACGGCAATGCTGACAGTGTTCTCATCGATCTTTTTGGTTTCATATCGACCGTCCTCATTCTCTATTTCTTCATTTTTATCATCCAGCCACTTCATGCTGCCCTCAGACCCAGCTGTGGACATGAGAACATAGATACCTTATAGATATAGATACTGTATAGATATATATAGATAATGTATAGATATAGATAATGTATAGATAAATAGATAATGTATAGATATAGATAATGTATAGATATATATAGATAATGTATAGATATAGATAATGTATAGATATAGATAGATAATGTATAGATATAGATAATGTACAGATAAATAGATAATGTATAGATAAATAGATAATGTATAGCTATAGATAATGTATAGATATAGATAATGTACAGATAAATAGATAATGTATAGATAATGTATAGATAATGTATAGATAATGTATAGATAATGTATAGATAAATAGATAATGTATAGATAATGTATAGATAAATAGATAATGTATAGATATAGACAGTGTCGGACTGGGATGCCAGGGGCCCACCAGAAAACCTTAGGTTGAGGGCCCACTTTCCAAACTATTATACCTCCTCTCCTCATTCAATCTCTTTATACTTCTAGTCTCTTCTCTTTACATACTAAACTCTATTATTCCATTATTAAGCCTCTTTGTTCCCATAAAGAAATAGGGAATGGCCATGAAATAGGCCAAATGTTTAGAAACAAAAGTCTGACACTGGATATAGATAATGTATATATATATATATATATATATATATATATATATATATAATGTATAGATATAGATACTGTATAGATATAGATAGATACTGTATAGATATACAGTAGATACTGTATAGATATAGATAATGTAGATACTGTATAGATATAGATACTGTATAGATATAGATAATGTATAGATATAGATATATATATATATATATATATATATATAATGTATAGATATAGATACTGTATATATATATAGATATAGATATAGATAATGTATAGATACTGTATAGATATAGATACTGTATAGATATAGATACCGTATAGATATAGATAATGTAAATATATATATATATATATGTATGTATATATATATATATATATATATATATATAATGTATAGATATAGATACTGTATATATGTATAGATATAGTATATCTATATGTATAGATATAGATACTATATAGATATAGTTACCGTATAGATATAAATACCGTATCGATGTATACTGTATAGATACCGTATAGCCACCATATATATATATATATATCTAGATACTGTATAGATATAGATACTGTATAGATAGGGGCCCATTTACTTAGCTCGAGTGAAGGAATAGAATAAAAAAAACTTTGAATTTCGAATGTTTTTTTTGTCTACTTCGACCATCGAATTGGCTACTTCGACCTTCGACTACGACTTTGAATCGAGCGATTCAAACTAAAAATCGTTCGACTATTCGACCATTCGATAGTCGAAGTACTGTCACTTTAAAAAAAACTTCGACCCCCTACTTCGCCACCTAAAACCTACCGAACCTCAGTGTCAGCCTATGGGGAAGGTCCCCATAGGCATTGTAAGGTTTTTTTGGTCGTAGAAAAATCGTTTGATCGATTGATTAAAATCCTTCGAATCGTTTGATTTTTCGTTCGATCAAACTAATTGCGGTAAATCCTTTGACTTCGAAATTAGAAGTCGAAGGATTTACATTCGGCAGTCGAATATCCAGGGTTAAATAACCCTGGATATTCGACCCTATGTAAATCTGCCCCATAATGTATAGATATAGATGCTGTATAGATAGCGATACTGTATACTGTACCATATATATATATACAGTAAATAGATACTGTATAGATATGGATACTGTATAGATATAGATTCTGCATAGATAAAGATACCGTATAGATATAGATACTGAATAGATATAGACACAGTATAGATTTAGATACTGTATAGCTATAGGTACAGTATATATATATATATATATATATATATATATATATATATATATATATATATATATATATATATATATATATATATAGATACTGTATAGATACTGAACATACTTTAAATACAGTAGCTGTATACTTCCCCTTTATTTTTTCTTCTTCTTTTGGCAAACTCAATAACACTGCTGCATTTTGCAGTCATTTTTGGACCCATTTGATGTCACTAAATTCAGCCCATGATTGGTGAAAGTGTCGGCTCAGTTGCACCCACCTTTGCACAGAAAAGTCTGGGTTTCTCCCAAGTACATCTGTTCTCGCCTTGGGATAATCTGTAGTTTATTCTGGGTGCTGCAGGGCACTGGAAGGGGGAAGAAATAAAACCATGAGCAATTTCCTAATATTCATTAATTCTGCATTCTCACTTTATCCTTATGTGGAACTGTGGTATTGTCTGGCATCTAATACAACGTAGCTTTCCTGTTTATTTCCCGTTTTATTTCCCAGTCTGCTGAATAAGAGATGTTAAAGGGCAAGTTCACCCTAAAATCAACTTTTGATATAATTTGGATATTTGAGTCTAAATTGCAAATCGCGGCAGTGCAGTTGACCATGACAACCAATCCGATCTTTGTTTTGCTTGCTCTAGTACAGGTTATAGAATGAATGCCAGGTGCTGATTGGTTGTCTCTTGACCACCAGCAAACATTTTGAAAGATGAATAAAATTCATAACAAATTAATGGGGTGGTTCACCTCTGAGTTAACTGTTAGGGGCAGATTTATTAAGGCAAGTCCAAAAAATATATTCCAAAAAAAAAAGATTTATTAAGGGTCGAATTCAAAATTCAAAGTTAAAAAAATCCGAATTTCGAGCTATTTTAGTGTACTTCGACTAGGGAATAGTCCAAATTCGATTTGAATTCAAAAAAAAAAATTGTAAATTCGAATATCGAAATTTATCATATACTGTCTCTAAATTGCTGTTTTAGCCTATGGGGGACCTCCTAGAACCTATTTGGAGTCAATTGGTGGAAAAAAATTGAAGGTTTTTTTTTTAAATACTTTGAAAATACTTTGAATCAAATTCGATCGAATACTATCTTACTTCAATTGGAACGATCGAATACAGTCTATTCGCCTGCAAAAAAAACTTTGACTTTTTTGTAATAAATTTCGGTTGGTCTTTTTTTTATTCGAATTTCGAAATTATGGGATTTCAAAGAAACTCCCATTACTTCGAAATTCGACCCTTGATAAATCTGCCCCTTTAAGTATGTTATAGAATGGCTAATTCTAAGCAACTTTTTGAATCGCCCTTCGTTTTTTTTCTTTTTTCGTGGTTTTTGAAATTTTTTTCCTTCTGATCTGTCACTGACCCCATCTAAAAAAACAAATGCTCTGTAACAAATGTATTGTTATTGCTACTTTTTATTACTCCTCTTTCTATTCTTCCGTCTCCTATTCATAGTCCAGTGTCTTATTCAAAACAGTGCATGGTTGCTAGGGGAATATGGATCCTAGCAACCAGATTGCCGAAATTGCAAGCTGCTGAAAAAAAAGCTAAATAACTCAAAAACCACAAATAATAAAAAAAATTAAAACCAATTACAAATTGTCTCAGAATATCCATCTCTACATCATACTAACAGTTAATTTAAAGATGAACAACTCCTTTCAAATCTTTTGAAAATGTGTATTAAGCCCATGTACACTGTACTAATCATGAGTTTAAAGGTTTACTACTTGAATAGCAACAAGTGTAAGATATATATATATAGGTAAATGAAGTCTAATTTGCTGTAGATATAGAAAGACTCACCCAGAGCTGCCAGTAGTATCAGAATGGAGATGGAGGTGAAGCATCTCTGTGGTTCCATCTTGAGCATCTTTGTGCCTGTGAGTAAGTGAGTAGTAGCATCTCCCAACTAGGGCATTTATACCTATTGCCCCCCGACCCTGCCCTTTCCCCCGACACCCTGCTCATGTCTCCCCTCCTCACCCCACCTCACGTACAGCACCCGGCTCACCTCACTCCTATGTCATTTGAGAGTCTGAGAGGCGCCGGCAGTTTGGAGGGGGAACTCCTGAGAGCACAGAGAGGAAAGGGGAGGTGGGTGGGTTGGAGAGGAAGCAATTGGGGGAAGAGACATGTGTCTGTCCACTGAGGAAGGAAAGGATTCCTACACACTTATACACTTCAAATAACTCTATGTATGCTGGAGACCAATTCTCCTTACTATACACAAGGGACACTTACACAATCTTCTGCCCTACCAACAACGACTCCCTTGCTCACGTTTTTCCAGAATTCCGACCATCTGTCTCCACATTAGACTCCGGCTTTGCCCGGAGCTTCCTCACTCACACTCATTATATCTCTCCTACACAAAGCTCACTATGTTCTACTTACAACAATTAATGGAATTGGGTTATTTTTAGATTCTAGTTTACCCTTTTATGTAACCTTATGTTGTACATAAAATACATGTACAGCTTTAGGCTCTGTTATCCAGAAACCCGTTATCCAGAAAGCTCTGAATTTATGGAGAAAGCCATTTCTCACAGTGTCCATTTTATTAAAGGGGTAGTTGACCTTCCAAACATTTTTTTCAGTTCGGTTGTTTTCAGATTGTTCCCCAGAAATAAAGATTTTTTTCAATTACTTTCTATTTTTTATTACCAATTTTCCAAAATCTAAGTGGAATGTTTGTGTCTCTGGTGTTTGAGTCTGGCAGCTCAGTAATTCAGGTGCAGACTCTAAGGGGCAGATTTACCAAAGGTCAAGGTGAATGCAATGAAAAAAATTCTAATTTCGAGCTATTTTTTGTGTACTTCGACTAGGGAATAGTCCAAATTTGATTTGACTATTTCGTTTGGTCTTTATTAATTTGAATTTTGAAGTTTTTTGCTCTTGTTTTTCCAGAATTCCGACCATCTGTCTCCACATCAGACTCTGGCTTTGCCCGGAGCTTCCTCACTCACACTCATTATATCTCTCCCACACAAAGCTATCTATGTTCGACCTTCGAATTTCGACGTTTTTTCAATTTCGAATCGAAGTATGACTATTCCCTAGTCGAAGTACACAAAAAAATAGCTCGAAATTCGAAGTTTTTCACTTTGAAACTTCACCTTGACCTTTGATAAATCTGCACCTAAGGGGCAAAGGTCGAGGTGAATTTTCAAATAAAAGAAATTCGAATTTCAAGCTATTTTTTGTGTACTTCGACTAGAGAATAGTCCAAATTCAATTTGAATTTGAAAAAAAATTCAAAAATTCAAATATCGAAATTTATCATGTAAAAATTCTTTAAAATGTAACTCTTTAAAAATTCGATTTCAACCATTCACCATCTAAAACCTGCCGAATTGTTGTTTTAGCCTATGGGAGACCTCCCAGAACCTATTTAAAGTCAATTAGTGGACTTTGAAAAATCTAAGTTTTTTTGGCGAAAAACTTTGAATCGAATTTGATCAAATGTGCTATTCCTTCGATTCGTACAATTCGAATTCAGCCGAATACGGACCTATTCAATCAAAAACGGACTTATGCGACACAAAGAACCTTTGACTTAGTTTCAGTTGGTCTTTTTGAATTGAATTTGACTAGGGAATTCGAGTTTTTAAACATATTAGACTTCGATTTTCAAAATTGACCATGTACTGGCCCTTTAAGAATTCAAATGCAACTATTCGCCACCTTAAACCTGCCGAATTGCTGTTTTAGCCTATGGGGGATGTCCTGGGATCAATTTGGAGTTGTTTACAGTCTTACTGAAGATCTTTGTTTTTTTGGAAAAAAATTCGATTTGAGTTTGCATATCAATCCCATTCACCTGAGTTTAAAAAATTCAAATTTTTTTTGAAGTGGTCGTTTTTAACTCAAATTTCGAGTTCATGGGAGCTTATGGGCATTTTTACAAATTCCCATGAACTCTAAATTCGACCCTTGATAAATCTGCCCCCCAATTGTTATAATTTTTCAACATTTAGTTGAAACATTTCTCAGCAGCATCTCTGGAGTATTAGTATCAATTCTAACAGCTGCCTTTAAAGTATAAGTAAATCTTTAAAATAATTGAATGTAAAATTGATGAGGGGCTATTCTAAGCACTTTTGCGATGTACTTTCATTATTTATTTATTTTTCATTCAAGTTATTAAAGGGATCCTGTCATCAGAAAACATGTTTTTTTCAAAACGCATCAGTTAATAGTGCTACACCAGCAGAATTCTGCACTGAAATCCATTTCTCAAAACAGCAAACAGATTTTTTTATATTCAATTTTGAAATCTGACATGGGGCTAGACATTTTGTCAATTTCCCAGCTGCCCCTGGTCATGTGACTTGTGTCTGCACTTTAGGAGAGAAATGCTTTCTGGCAGGCTGTTGTTTTTCCTTCTCAATGTAACTGAATGTGTCTCAGTGGGACATGGGTTTTTACTATTGGGTGTTGTTCTTAGATCTACCAGGCAGCTGTTATCTTGTGTTAGGGAGCTGTTATCTGATTACCTTCCCATTGTTCTTTTGTTTGGCTGCTGGGGGGGGGGGGTGATATCACTCCAACTTGCATTACAGCAGTAAAGAGTGATTGAAGTTTATCAGAGTACAAGTCACATGACTTGGGGCAGCTGGGAAATTGACAATATGTCTAGCCCCATGTCAGATTTCAAAATTGAATATAATAAAATCTGTTTGCTCTTTTGAGAAATGGATTTCAGTGCAGAATTCTGCTGGAGCAGCACTATTAACTGATTCATTTTGAAAAAATGTTTTTTTCCCATGACAGTATCCCTTTAAGGGATACATGTACTATTAATATGAATGAATTTTGTTACAACAGCGCCACCTGCTGGTCATTTTCCCACCAGTCTGACCAGCAAGTAGTCAAGGAAGTTGTCAGGAGAAAGAAAGAGGCTGATGTTCTTCTGCTTAGGAATAAAATTAGAAACCTTTCTCACATCTTTCCTAAGCAGAAGAACATCAGCCTCTTTCTTTCTCCTGACAACTTCCTACATGACAGAGAGTCACGGGAGGAGGGGGTCCCACTGTATAGAGCACTGGTAAGGCCCCATCTAGAATATGCCATACAGTTTTGGTCTCCATCACTCAAACAGGACATTATTGTATTAGAGAGGGGACAGAGAAGGGCAACTAAGCTGGTAAAGGGAAAATCTTAGCTATGAGGAAAGACTGGCCAAATTGGGGATGTTCACACTGGAGAAGAGGCGCTTAAGGGGAGATATGATAACTATGTATAAATATATAAGGGGATCATATAATAATCTCTCTAATGATTTATTTACCAGTAGGTCTTTCCAGCTGACACAAGGTCACCCATTCCGATTAGAAGCAAAGAGGTTCCACTAAATATTGGGAAGGGGTTTGTTACAGTGAGAGCTGTGAAGATGTGGAATTGTCTCCCTGAATCAGTGGTACAGGCTGATACATTAGATAGGTACAAGGAAGGGTCGGATGCTTTATTCACCAGTAGTTCCTCCCAGCAGACAGGAGAGAGCCAATGAGATTAGAGGAGGGAAAGGGGTGTTACAGGGAGAGCTGGGAAGTGAATCAGTGGTACAGGCTGATACATTAGATAGGTATAAGGAAGGGTCGGATGCTTTATTCACCAGTAGCTCCTCCCAGCAGACAGGAGGGAGCCAATGAGATTAGAGGAGGGAAAGGGGTGTTACAGGGAGAGCTGGGAAGTGAATCAGGGGTACAGACTGATACATTAGATAGGTACAAGGAAGGGTCGGATGCTTTATTCACCAGTAGCTCCTCCCAGCAGACAGGAGGGAGCCAATGAGATTAGAGGAGGGAAAGGGGTGTTACAGGGAGAGCTGGGAAGTGAATCAGGGGTACAGGCTGATACATTAGATAGGTATAAGAAGGGGTTGGATGGTGTTTAGCAAGTGAGGGAATACAGGGATATGGGAGATAGCTCATAGTACAAGTTGATCCAGGGACTGGTCCCATTCTCATTTTGGAGTCAGGAAGGAATTTTTTCCCCTCTGAGACAAATTGGAGAGGCTTCAGATGGTTTTTTTGCCTTCCTCTGGATCAACTGGCAGTTAGGCAGGTTAAAAAAAAAGAGTTAAAAGGTTGAACTTGATGGACGTATCTTTTTTCAAATTAACTTACTATGTAGAGGTTAGTTTGGGCTTGTGCTTCTTTTGCTGGAGCAACACAGTCCCCATAATGAGAGTTAATATGGATGGTGGCAGGCCTGGGCGTGGGTGCCTCCAAACAGCACCCAGGGTGTGCTGCCCATTTGTGGTTCTTGGTATTGCGGTCCAGCCGCTCTTTCTTCAGTAGGTGTGTGACAGTCTTCTCATGTTTGACATATTGGAGCCAAAATGGCCACCATTCTCCGGTTGGGGCCAGTCCGGACATGTAGCCGGGGATGCAAAACTTGGACAGCGCTGGTCCAGATCTTTCATACAGAGCTGTCAGTACCAGTGCTTCTATTTTGCACTGTCATCTGCCTTCAGATGGGACAGATATTAGACGGATTGCACTGAGCTCAGTAAAAATGCGACCGCTTTGTGGCCCGCCACCCAGAAGTCGCCCATTTAAATGATTTTTTAGTAGATTTAAGGATTATCTAAAGATAGATTTTTTTAACCAACAAATTCCATTTATACAGGTGTGGGACCTGTTATCCAAAATGGCTGGGACCTGAGGTATTCTGGATAACGGATCTTTGCATAATTTGCATCTTCGCATCTCTACTAGAAAGTCACGTAATATTAAATAAACCCAATAGGCTGGTGTCGCCTCCACTAAGGATTAATTATATCTTAGTTGGGAACAAGTACAAGCTACTGTTTTATTATTACACAGAAAAAAATAAATTATTTTTAAATGTTTGGATTATTTTGGATAAAATGGAATCTATGGGAGACGACCTTTCCATAATTTGGAGCTTTCTGTATAATGGGTTTCCAGATAACACATTCTAAACCTGTATGTTTATATAAATATATATTACCAGAATGCTTGGGACCTGGGGTTTTTCAAAGAAGGGGTCTCTCTTTAATTTTGATGAACAAAGTCTGATTGGCTAAAAAAGATCCAATAGAATCAGCGCAGCCCCATTGACTTCATTTTTTTTTTTTTATATTAAAGATTTTTATTGACTTTAACAAGTTATTCCAATAGACATTCAGTCATAGATTATCTCACAGTTAAACAGCGACAAAGTCGTCTGTAAAACAACATTAATAACCATGTCACCACGGAAAGAAAAGAGTGATATAAAGATATAAAGAAGAGTGAATCAAGAAAATAGAAGGGGAAGTAGAAGGGGGGGAGGGATATAGCAACCAGCTAGGTAAGGAACCACCTACATAGGAGAGGGGGGTATTAAAGATTGGGAGCACAAATAATCTCCTTTCTCTCTTTTGTTCATCGTATAGCTCCTGAGGATCTACTATCCTTTCATGGCCGGAGTGTCCTGCGTGATTTGCTGATTAAGAGGTAAGTGATAATTTTCTTTCCATTTCTCCCACAGGTGTTTGGAATGTGTGCAATTTCTATTTAGTTGCTCCCATCATCAGTTGTTCATATAAGGACCAGATGTGTATCGCCGTCTTTAGGGTATGGTTGGTTAGAGTGTGTTGGATGGGAAGGGCTCCGGGGTGTACCCACAATAATCCTCTAAGTGGCATCGGTTTGATAGAGGCTTGTTCCAGCTGTAGCCAGTGTAAGTTGTCAGTGGGAAGGTTCCACGCTCTGATTTGGTCTAGAATCGTTGCCTGGTAGTAAGCTTCTAGGTTAGGGACCCCAACGCCCCAGCAGATGTCGCTCTCTGTAAGTATTTTTGCTGAATCCTCGGTCTTTGATTGGCCCATATGTAGTGTTGGATTAGTCGTTGGGCTTTATGGAAATATGGTCGCGGGACCAACAGGGGTAGAGACCGAAAGAGGTATATAAATTTAGGTTGATGATTTAGGTAAAATCATCATTTTGAGGGTGGCTATTCTACCTAGCCAGGAAGTATATAGTGGAGCCCACTTTATCAAAAGTTCTTGTGCTTTAATCAGCATCTTGGGATAATTGGCGTCGTAGGTTTTGGATATAGAGCTGCTTAGTTCTATTCCGAGGTAAGTTATGGAATGCGACTGCCATTGGAATGTATGGTTTGCCTTTAAGCGTGTTATAGAAACTTGGGGCATTCCCAGTGGAAGAATCTGTGATTTCGTGTCGTTAAGCTTGTAGTAGGAGATTGCAGTAAAGTTTTGTATAATCTTTGTGGCTGCCGGTAGTGATATTTCCGGATTTGTTAGGGTAAGAATAATGTTGTCAGCAAACATAGCCATCTTATGGATGGTACCTTCTACCTGTATACCAGTGACGTCTACCGCTTTCCGAATCGTCCTGGCAAGCGGTTCCAGAGTCAGGTTGAAGATTAGGGGCAACAGGGGGCAACCTTGTCTGGTGCCATTTGATATCTTAAAGGGGCTGGAAAGGAATCCCATATTATTGACTTGTGCGGTGGGGTTGGAATAAAGGGACAAAATTGCATGTTTAATAGGACCATGGAGACCAAAATACTGAAGTGTTTGATCAAGGTATCCCCAGTCCACTCTGTCGAAGGCCTTTTCGGCATCCAAACTTATTAATATAGTGGGTTCTTTCCTTTTAGACGATAGTTCTATTAGTGCTAGAATCTTTCTAGTATTATCTGGTCCCTGCCTCCCCTACAAAAAACCAGTTTGGTCTAAGTGTAATAAGGGGGGTATAGTTGACATTAGTCTGGAGGAGATTACTTTAGCATAAAGTTTGAGATCCGCATTTAGTAGAGAGATGGGTCTATAATTGGCACATTCTTCTGCATCTTTTCCTGGCTTTGGTATCGTAGTAATCGTTGCCGTTAGCATTTCAGTAGGGAAGGAGCCTCCGTGGAGGACGCAGTTAAATAGGATAACAAGATGCGGAAGTAATATTTCTTGGAAGTGTTTGTAATAGCCAGTGGTGAGACCATCTGGGCCTGGGGCTTTCCCTTGTGGGGTTGTTTCTATGGCCGCTTTTATCTCTTCCAACGTAATATCCGCATTGAGTTTTTGCAATTGTGGAAGTGAGAGTTGTGGTATATTAGCTGCTTTAAGGAAATTATGAATGGCCTCCATGGTAGGCTGTGGCGTTGTTGTGTCATGTTTCAAATTATACAAGGAGGAGTAATATTCTGCGAATCGGTTAGCTATCGCCTTTGGGTTAGTAATTGGATGACCTTTAGCTGACGTTACCTGAGCTATGGAGTGGGCTATTTGTCTTTGCTTAAGTGTATTGGCCAGTAGCCTGCTGGCTTTGTTGCCTTTGGTATATTTATTGAGGTTTAAACGTCGGAGTTGCCATACTACTTTTCTATTTTCTAGGCTTTGTATTTGGTATCTCAGCTCTTGTATGGATTTCGTCCTTGTGCGGGTCGGGTATTTTTTGTTTAAGGCCTCGAGTTCGAAAAGTTGTTGTGAAAGGTGTTTCAAGGCGGCCTCGTTGTTACGTTTAGTGGTAGCTGCAATTTTAAATGTCCTCTGATGACCGCTTTATGGGCACACCATAGAGTAGCTTGGGAGATGTTCGGAGTAGGGATGCACCGAATCTACTTTTTTGGATTCGGCCTAACCCCCGAATCCTTCACAAATGATTCGGCCGAATACCGAACGAATCCGAACCATAATTTGCATATGCAAATTAGGGGTGGGAAGGGGAAAACATTTTTTACTTCCTTGTTTTCTGACAAAAAGTCACGCGATTTCCCTTAGGGTTCGGATTCGGTTCGGGCGGGCAGAAGGATTCGGCCAAATCCGAATCCTGCTGAAAAAGGCCGAATCCTGGCCAAATCCCGAACCGAATCCTGGATTCGGTGCATCCCTAGTTCGGAGTGTCATTCAGAAGGAAATAATCACGCAGAACCATTTTACATTGTTCTAAGTTTAGTTGATTGTGTAATAGGGATTCGTTTAGACGCCAATGTGGACGGGACCTCAAATACTGATTGTTGTCAAGTTCTATGTCTGTCGGTGCATGATCGGCCCAAGTGCTAGTTCCAATCCCAGAGCTTGTTACGGCTTGTAATATGGTTTTGTCAACCAAAAAATAGTCTATTCGGGAGTATTTAGCATGAGAGAAGAAGGTGTAGTCTCTTTCCGAGGTATGTTGTGATCTCCATACATCGTAAAGTGCTCGTTGTGTCAAAAGTTTTTTCAGGATATTGGCCTGGTATGCAATACCCAGAAGACTAGTGGCAGGCCTAGATGTACTCGTGTCTATCTCATAGTTCAGTGGGACATTAAAATCGCCTCCAATGGTGTAGGATCGTTCTTGTATCTGTATGGAGATAATAAGGTATCGTCCCAAAGGGTCAATTTGTTGCGATAGTACACGGTGCAGGAGTCGTTTGTTGATCCAAATTGCTACTTCATTTTTTTTGATGGAGTTTGAGGCATAGATTTGTGTGGGGAAATGCTTGGAGTTAAGTTTTGTGGGGGTTTGGCTAGTAAAATGTGTTTCTTGTAACAAAAGTATATCTACGTTCAGTTTTGTGCTCCAATTTACAAGCTTTGTACGTTTCTGCGGGCTGTTGAGCCCATTTACATTTTGTGATATTATCTTGATCCCCATGTTAGTATGAAAGTGAGTTTATAGATTGGAATGGACTTACTCAGAATCAGAGTCTCGGAAATGGGAGGCAGTGACTTTGACATCTTTGTAGGAGCAGGTGACAGCTCATCCCTCTGCGGAATAGATGGTGGGGCATAGCTTTCTTGCTGGTGGTTGCTGGTGGTCAGGAGAGAGGAGAGAGAGAGAAAGGAAGAAAAACTAGAGAGAAAGAGAAAACATCTATGTTTAACATCAACAATATGTTTACAACTTATATACAACAATACTTACTAAGGTGTTGGCTAATGGGGGGGACTGCCCGGTGTACCCTGGAAGGAAAATGAGGTTGCAAGGGACTGGACCACTATGGTCGGGCAGAATAACTGGGGGGGGGTTTGTGGGATGGTATCCACTCTAAGGGGGGTTCCTAGCTCGGGGGAGCAAAAAAAAAGAAACATTGTTAAGGCATCATAGATGTTGTTTAGTCTTTGTGAAGACGGGTTGTCAGATTGGTGACCGTGTAGAGCCAGGCTGCTTATCCGGCATCAGAGTCTGCTTCTCCTGGTTCTGATATGGCTTTGTTGATTTTCCTGCTTTGTCTTGTCTGTGTCACCCATTCTGGCTGGATGCGGGGGTCTTTTTTGGGGTGGATCAGTGTAGCTGGAGAAGTCAGCAAAGCATTGCAGCTGACTGTATTTGTCTGGAAAGTCTTTCTTTTGTCTGAAACGCTGTTGTAGTTTTTCCTTGACGTAGTAATAATGAACCCTCATGATGGTGGGGCCCCTTGTGGCGCAGTTTGAGCTCGGGGTAGTCTGTGAATTCTGTCCAACAGCAGGTGATCATGTGACATATCTGGTAACAGCTCACCCATCATAGTACAGACATACGCATTTAGATCTTGCGCAGGGACCGTTTCCGGAATTCCCCGCAGCCTAAGATTATTGCGTCTATTCCGCCTTCTAAGTCAGCTAATTTAGCAGTCAGAGTTTGAACATCTTCTTCTAATGCGCTATTTGCGTCTATCAGTTCGTTATGTGAAGTGACTAACTCAGCCATTTTCTGCTCTAGGTGATCAGTGCGTTCGCTCACCTGGAGGATGTCCGTGTGCAGCGAGGAAAGAGCCGATCTGAAATTTCCTTGGATTTCTGTCCTCAACGCCGCTAATAACCCCTTCAATGACTCAACAGTGAGCGGTGAGTATTCTGCTGGGTTTTCTAAGGGTGCCGGCAGCTTATCTGTAAAGCGCGTGCGATGCGCTGGGCTGCTACCTGTGGAGTCGCCGCCATCTTGTGATGGAGTCCGTGATCTCTGATTCGAGGCCGCCTTGGGGTAAAAAGCAGTCATCTTGACCGGAGAAGCTTTCTTGCGTGACTTCCCCATATTCTTGCTGCTAGATGCTGCGTATGGCTCTGGTTGCAGGGATCAAAACCAGTCCTCGATTTTTATTTCGCTCCCGCTTGCCTAGAGCTCCCCTAGTAGACGTCCATCACGCTTGATGGCTTGACTCCGCCCCCCCCATTGACTTCTATAGGACCTTGACTGCTTTTACTTGCCGAAGTTTCGTATTAGATTTTTTCTTGGTTTTGACAATTAAATAAATTTCAAGTTTTAGACTCTTCAAGAAAAAAAAACATAAGTTTTTAGAGAAATAATACGATTCGTGAACGTTTTTTAAAACTCCCATGAACTCCCACAAACGCGACTAATCGAAATTTATTAATGAAATCAAATTTTTCCAACTCGGACGAATTGAACTGACCCAAAAACTACAAGCGAATTCGAATCGAAGACTTGAATCGAGTTTGGATAACTCCCTAGTGAAATTGGAAAGATTTGACCATAAAAAAATTTGGATTAGAATTTTCAATTTGACCCTTGATAAATCCGCCCCTTAGTGTCTTTTATTACACAACCCTCAAAGTTATTTATACAACCAGCACACCTGTTTGACCCATTGGAACCAACCCTTAGGAATAAATGTTTTCCAAAAGAAAGTTACAAAAAAATGAAACATTAAATAAAGGACAATGCTGAATTCTTCAAGGTGGTTTAAAAGAGGAACATTAAGGGGCCCCTTGTGCTCCCAGGCCAGAAGGGGTGATATTATTTAACAATACCAGGAAATGGTTTAGCCCAGGGGCCAAATACATTAATTCTATAAATGGATGTGCACATTTTCCTTGTTTTCTGCTTAGTTAATAAACACAGGGATCTGAAATATGAAAAATAATAAACAGCCTTATGAGGAAGCTCCCCTGGCTCGGGCATTGGGGTTACACCGAATCTCTGGGGATCACTTGTTGGCCACACAGACACACAATGAGATACACACAAACAGCAAGAGACTAAACCAGATGTATAAAAACAATCACATATTCCTAAATATTCCTAAATATACCTTTCTGCCAGTTCAGCATTGTCCTACGACTCCCTGCATCCTTCCCTAGTTCCTGCTTATTAAATAGGGTTGTTCACCTTTAAATTAACTAGTAGTATGATGTAGAGAGTGATAAATATATATACACCGCACTCATTCAAATAAAAACATTTCTAAAGGTAACTTCTTCCTTTCTACAAATACATGGCTATACAGATATGCTTTATGGCTGGCACCAGTGAAATTACTTAGAAAACGTAGGACATGAATTCTGTTTTTGTCGCATTTATACAGGTATGGGACCTGTTATACAGAATACTTGGGACCTGGAGGTTTCGGGATAAGGGATCTTTCTGTAATTTGGATCTCTATACTTTCATTCAACTAAAAAAATTGTGAAAGGGGTTGTTCACCTTTAAATTAACTGTTAGGGGCAGATTTATCAAGGGTCGAAGTGAATTTCGAGGGTGTAAGGATTTCATTGTTCCATCAAACTATTTTAGTTCGACCACAAATCAGTCAAATTCGCTGAAAAAAAATTTGAATTCGGTATTCGAAGTCGAAGTAAAGCCATTCGATGGTTGAATTTCGAAGTATTTATCACTTCGAAATTCAACCCTTGATAAATCTGCCCCTTAGTATGATGTAGAGAGTGATATATATATATATATATATATATATATATATATATATATATAAATATATACTGCACTCTAATTCAAATCAAAACATTTCTAAAGGTGACTTCTTCCTTTCTCTAAATACACAGCGACACAAACATGCTTTATGGCTGGCACCAATGAAATTTGAAAACTAAGGACATAAATGCTGTTTTTGTCGCATTTATACAGGTATGGGAACTGTTATTATACGGAATACTCGAGACCTGGGGTTTCCGGATAAGGGATCTTTCTGTAATTTGGATCTCTATACTTTCATTCTACTAAAAAAATTGTGAAAGGGGTTGTTCAACTTTAAATGAACTGTTAGTATGATGTAGCAATGGATTTTCATTTTTTATTACTTGTGGTTTTGAGTTATTTAGCTTTTTATTCAGCAGCTCTCCAGTTTGTAATTTCAGCCATCTGGTTGCTAGGGCCCAAATTACCCCTATACCGTATATACTCGAGTATAAGCCGTCCAGAGTTAAGCCGAGGTACATAATTTTACCTCCAAAAACTGGGAAAGCTTATTGACTCGAGTATAAGCCGAGGGTGAGAAATGCAGCAGCTTCTGGTAAGTTTCAATCTCGTTTTTGGATGACTATTCTTAGGCGCCGGCTACTATTCTAAGGCGCCGGCGAATATTCTTAGGCGCCGGCTGCTATTCTAAGGCGCCGGCAAATATTCTTAGGCGCCGGCTACTATTCTAAGGCGCCGGCGAATATTCTTAGGCGCCGGCGACCGTTTTTGCGCTTGACCCGAGTATAAGCCGAGGTCGAGTTTTTCAGCATATTTTGGGGGCTGAAAAACTCGGCTTATACTCAAGTATATACAGTAATTTAGATCTCTTGCCTACTAAAAATAATTTCAATATGAATTAAAACCAATATATATTGTTTTCTTTCCAATTAAGATTAATTCTAGCTCAGTTGGAATCAAGTACACAATTTCAAATTTTTGATTAAAGGGATTGTTCACCTTCCAACACTTTTTTCCAGTTCAGTTGGTTTCAGACAGTTCACCAGAAATAAAGACTTTTTCCAAATACTTTCTATTTTCTATTTGTGACAACTTCCTCCTGACAAACACTTACATAAAACTGGACACAAGTTCTCTCTAATATACCCTGCTAAACTCAGAGGGGCACATTTACTTAGCTCGAGTGAAGGAATAGAATAAAAAATACTTTGAATTTCGAAGTGTTTTTTTGGCTACTTCGACCATCGAATGGGCGACTTCGACCTTCGACTACGACATTGAATCGAACGTTTCGAACTAAAAATCTTTGACTATTCGACTATTCGATAGTCGAAGTACTGTCTGTTTAAAAAAAACTTCGACCCCCCCTACTTCGCCACCTAAAACCTACCGAGCATCAATGTTAGCCTATGGGGAAGGTTCCCATAGGCTTTCCAAGGTTTTTTTGATCGAAGGAATTTCGTTCGATCGATGGATTAAAATCCTTCGAATCGTTCGATTCGAAGGATTTAATCGTTCGATCGATAGCGGTAAATCCTTCGACTTTGATATTCGTAGTCGAAGGATTTAACTTTGATAGTCGAATATCGAGGTTTAATTAACCCTCGATATTTGACCCTTAGTAAATGTGCCCCAGAGTGTTGGACAATGGCAAAACCATCTACTTTAAAGACACCAAAAAAGCTATGAGCTACTTTCAAACCACCACTAATGACAGCAACCCCAACAAAAGTCCTAACTCATCTCCACAAGATCACCGCTAGGTGAACAAGACCATGACCCCCGGGCCATTTAAACCCACGAGGGACACACACAACTGAACACAGATGACTGCTGATTCAGTGTTCAGAAACTATCTACCTTACATACCTAGGGTTGCCACCTTTTCCTGAAAAAAATACTGGCCTTCCTATATATATTTATCATTTTTCCCTATTGATAACATTGGGATCAACCATCATTTTTACCGGCCAGGCGGGTAAAATACCGACCAGGAGGCAACCCTGTACATACCCCAGTAACTCTTCTTTTTCTTTTTCTTCTTTTCCTTTTTTTTTAGCCCGGTTTGCCACATTTACACAGACCAATCATCTGAACACGGCTCGCTGGGACAGGTCCAGTTGCATCTTTACACCCAGGGCCATATTTATATTACGGGCCCCCGAGGGCAGCATGGTTTTGGGGGCAGCCCTTGAGGTGCCTATTTTTTAAGTTTGTTTTGTTTTTTTACCCTCCGCCACAGAATTCCATAGGAAATCCGGTGACAGAGCTGAGGGGGTTAGGGGTAGAGGTGCCTGCGGAAGCATGCGGAAGTGACATCACATGCACAGTGCGCTTATGTCACTTCCGCTGAATACGTTGTGTGACGTCATGCGCATAATGCAAGGGCGTGTTTAGGGCCGATGCCTAGCGTGGCATTGGAACTAAATACCGTCCAGCTTGCATCTCTCACATCCAGAAAATGAGTATAGATTAAAACCATGATGTCATATGACGTATGTAAGTGCTCTGTGCACGTGATGTCACTTCTGCATGCTTCCGCAGGCCCCCTAACCCTCACCCCCTCAGCTCCGTCCCAGGATTTCCGGAGGGTAAAAAAACAAACCAAACAAAAATGTCAAAAATACACACCCCAAAACCGTGCCGCCCTGAGCACATGCCCTTGCGGGCCTTAATATAAATACGGCCCTGAGTGTAAGACGCCATGTAAAGAAGCAACTGGACCTGTCCCAGCGAGCCGTGTTCAGGTGATTGGTCTGCGTGTGATCTATTACTAATGATCCTAACATGGAATGTGGGAGGCCTAAATACACCTGTTAAAAGGAAAACAATTCTTGACAAATTGAAAAGAGAAAACCCCCACATAATAATAATACACAATGGAGGAAATGGGAGCAGTCTTATAGCCACCTTGTTAAGCCATTGTATAGAGGCCTCTTATACAAAAAAACTAGATGCATTTCCACATTATTTAACAAACCACTTAACCTACACATAATGAAAGACAAACAAGGCAGATATCTACTGCTACTTATGGAAACCGCAAATGTTCATTATGTTGTAAGTGTATATGCCCCAAATGAAGCTATTTGTCCCATGTGACATGGTGGGACAGATACTAGACAATACAGGTACCCTCTCCAGGATAACCACAGACAGAGCCAAATAGCTAAAGTCTCTATGCACCCACCTAACGTTACAGGACTCCTTTCAATATATGCATCGCACCTCTAAAGAATATACCTTTTATTCTGGAGTCCACAGAACATTTTATTGCATAGATTATATTTTCATATCTCAAACACTTCTACCCACTATACAACATTCTGATATAAAAGAAATAATAATCTCAGGTAGGGATGCACCGAATCCAGGATTCGGTTCGGGATTTCGCCAGGATTCGGCCTTTTAAAACAGGATTCTGATTTGGCCGAATCCTTGTGCCTGGCCGAACCGAATCCGAATCCTAATTTGCATATGCAAATTAGGGGTGGAGAGGGAAATCACGTGACTTTTTGTCACAAAACAAGGAAGTAAAAAAAAAAAATTCCCCTTCCCACCACTAATTTGCATATGCAAATTAGGGTTCAGATTCGGTTCGGTATTTGGCCGAATCCTTTGCTTAGGATTCGGGGGTTCGGCCGAATCCAAAATAGTGGATTCGGTGCATCCCTAATCTCAGTTCATGTTCCTGTCTCACTGCATATACAACATCCTCAGCCCCAACCTAAATCTTCTAACTGGCATTTCTCTACACATCTCCACAAGAACAATGAAGTTAAAACCACCTGGGACAACTACTGTATGTGGATAATAACTTAACCCACTGGGATAACCCAAATATCCTGTGGGCAGCAGCCAAACCAGTTTTACGAGGGCAAATCTCCAAGTACGTGGCACACAGGAAAAAACAATACAATACTAAATATAAGACTGTTCAAAGGGAACTTACACAAGCATACGTCGCATGTAAGATACACAGCACAAAAGAATCCCATGAAAAATACAAAGACGTCAAAAAACTTTTTAACACTATGTTAATGGAAAATGCACAGTTTAGCATAGACCCCTACACACAACAAGTACATTAAATGGGGAAATAAAACAGGCAAATTACTAGCAAATATTATAAAACAACAAACCCCACAAACAAACATACACAAACTTCAGAGCAACCAGGGATTGGTAACGACCCTGCATCAAATACCAAAACAATGGCACAATATTTTCACACTTTCTATGCTACAGAATAGAAAGTGGGCTGGTGGGGGTTGTTTGGGCCTCTGTGTACTAGGAATGTCAGGGCCTATTTTGAATCCCAGTCCAGTCTTGAATCCTAGCTTCCATATAAATACATAACACAGAAAAACATAAGCATGGAATCCTAGTAAATCTTGACGCAGAAAAAGCATTTGAAAGAATGTATCACACTCATCTTCTTAGACTACTCAAATTTCAACACTTTGGTTGCCAACTATGAAAACGTTTCCATAACTTGTATACATCCCTGAACTGCCTTTCTCACAGTTAACAATATAAACTCCCGATAAGAAAAGGTACCCGACAAGGCTGTCCATTATCCCCTCTTTTCTTCAATATAGCATTAGACCCACTACTTAGACACTTAACTCAAAACCAAGCATTCCAAGGCTTCACCATAGGACACACACAACACAAACTAATAGCATTTGCAGACGATATCTTATTATTCATAAATAAACCTAACTACGATATACCTGTAATTATGGAAACTTTATATGCAACTTTTTTTAGGCCTGAAAATTAACTATGACAAATCAGTAGCCATGAAATTAAAACACACAAAATATACAGACTGGCCACGAGACATCCCTTTCAAAAAATCACAACATCACATACCTAGGCATTAAATTCGCAAATCATCCCACATCCACATACAAGCTAAACATAAAACAAACCATATCCAGCATGACCAAGACAACTGGGAAAGCAACACATCTCACATTCCTGGGCAGAGCATATATGATTAAAATTATATATTTCCCTAAACTACTATACAAACTCCAGATGTTGCCCTACTGCCTCAAACATACAAATTATACTGACTATATATATTATATATTACTATTGACCAACGCAACTTGCCCAAGATGCTTAGAAATAGAAGCCTCTCTGGTTAGCCGCAACAGCCAGAAAAACTATACTACAAGAATGGCTTTCTCCTAACCCACCTCCTATGAACCTAGTAAAAAATAAGCTGCACTTTTTATTCCATACAGACTGGCTAGAGGCATCTCTGAACAAGGCCGCCCAAATTAGCAAACTTGAAAGTGTGAATGCCGCTATCATTTCTTAAATGATTTGAGATAACCTGTACCATGTTAAATTGGTTTATGCATTAGACATGTTGACAAATACACATTTAAGTTCATATTAATCAGAATGTCTTTTTTAGATATTTCCCTTTGCACAAATATGTTATATATGTCTATAACATTACTGAAATGAACCTTTTTTATGGATATGACGGACTTTAAATCAAAACATTATTTAAAAAAAATAAAAAATTATTTAAATGTGAATTAGACCCAAAAGGCTGGTTTTGCTTCCAATAAGGATTAATTATATCTTAGTCCGGATCAAGTACAAGCTACTGTTTTATTATTACACAGAAAAAGGAAATCATTTTTAATAAATTTGGATAAAATAGAGCCTTTGGAAGATGGCATTCCCGTAATTCAGAGCTTACTGGATAATGCACTTCCGGATAACGGATCCTGATGGGTTTAAAGGGCTGCTCCCATGTATTTCACTAGGCAAATGTGTAATATATGACTATACTATTACTGAAATGAACCTTTTTGTGGATGTGACGGACTTTAAATAAAAATATTATTTAAAAAAATAAGAAAATTACTTAAACGTTAATTAGACCAAAAAGGCTGGTTTTGCTTCCAATAAGGATTAAGTATATCTTAGTTGGGATCAAGTTCAAACAAATAAATTTGGATCATTTGGATAAAATAGAGCCTGTGGGAGATGGCCTTTCTGTAATTTGGAGCTTTCTGGATAATTGGTTTCCAGATAATGGATCGTGATGGGTTTAAAGGGCTGCTCCCATGTATTTCATTAGGCTTGATAAAGGGCCAGAATAGCCCGAAACGTCACAAACAAAGACTTGATTTCACTGTTGGAGTCGGAATGTTGCTGGATTGTTTATTATACAGCTCCCATGTATTTCAGATGTTACTATTTCCAACTTATATTCATATCTCCACTGTCTTGTCTACAATCCCTGCACCTCTCCAGCTTCTGTAGAACCTCACTCCTTCCAAAGCAACCCCTTGTAATTTGCACCCCTCTTGTGCCCCTAAAATAGGAACCCGTGGAATATAAGCATATCATGAGTTAAAGTTTAAGGGAGAATGAAACATTTGGGAAGCTGCCAAGGATTCTATGTTATCTCAGGAAATGTATGGACATGCTATAGAGGCAGGAATAGAAAACATACCGTGTGTAAAGACAAAGAAAACGAAATAAAAAACCCAGCGAGTATCATTCCCGTGTAGGCGTGAGATTAATACTAATTGGGATACACAGAATACAAACAGTAAAGCTACATTTGCATATAAAATATAGAACAAAATAAATTGATTTCACAATGTGTAAAATTAGATATTTCAGTGCGACTCATAACCCCAAAGAGTTAAATTTCTACCCCTTTTTTTTGTAGGATCTGAGTCCCTTCATCTATAGGCACATAAAATTCTTTCTAATAGGGATGCACCGAATCCACTATTTAGGATTCGGCCGAACCCCCAAATCCTTTGTGAAAGATTCGGCCGAATACAGAACCGAATCCGAATTTGCATATGCAAATTAGGGGTGGGGAGGGAAATTGTCAGCCGAATCCGATTCCTGCTGAAAAAGGCTGAATCCCGAACTGAATCCTGGATTTGGTGCATCCCTACTTTCTAATTGGTCACAGGCTATTGTGCCATGAGATTGTATCCAGGAATCATAGTGACATACACAATAATTATGATTAATTATGGTAAATATGATTAATCCTTATTGGAGGCAAAACCAGCCTATTGGCTTTTTTTAATGTTTATATGATTTTCTAGTAGACTTAAGGTATGAAGATCCAAATTACGGAAAGATCTGTTATCCGGTCCTAGCAGGTCCCATACCTGTATATGAATGGCTACTTATAAGCAACTTTTAAATTGGCCTTCATTTTTTAATCTCCAGAGTTTTTTTAATTTTTTGCCTTCTTCCATCTTTCAAATGTGGGTCACTGACCCCATCTGAAAAACAAATGCTCTGTAAGGCTACAAATTGTTATTGATGCTTTTTATTGCTCATCTTTCTATTCAGGTCTCTCCTATTCATATTCCAAATCAATGCATGGTTGCTAGGGGGATTTGGACCCTAGCAACCAGATGGCCGAAATTACAAACTGGAGAGCTGCTGAATAAAAAGATAAATAACTAAATGAAAACCTTGCTCCATAGGCACAAAATTTTCTTTCTAATTAGTCACAGGCTATTGTGCCATGAGATTGTATCCAGGACTTATAGTGAGATACACAATAATTAGTACAGGTATGGGATCTGTTATCCGGAAACACGTTATCCAGAAAGATATGAATGGCCATCTCCAGTAGATGCCATTTTATCAAAAATATCCAAATTTTACAAAACAATTTCCTTTTTATAAATAAAACAGATCCCAACTAAGATATAATCAATCCTTATTGGAAGCAAAACCAGCCCATTGGGTTTACTTAATGTTTCTATGATTTTCTAGTAATGTATGAAGATCCAAATTACGGAAAGATCCATTATCCGGAAACCCCCCAGGCCCCTCGCATTCTGGATTACAGGTCCCATATCTGTATTTGAATTCTTTTTGAATAGAATGTGCAGTTGTGGTTTTGCCTTTAAAGTCAGGTGTGTTTTATTTCTAGGTAAGCCCAAGGTATATATATATATATATAATGGTATTGTGTACCATTAAAGTGGTGCTTCACCTTTAAGTTAGCTTTAAGTACAGCATGTTATAGAATGGAATAAATTTAAAGCAACCTTTAAATTGGCCTTCATTTTTTTAATTTTCATAGTTTTTTTAATTATTTGCCTTCTTCTTCTAGCTTTCAAATGGGGGTCACCGACCCCATCGAAAAAACAAATGCTCTGTTAGGCTACATATTTATTGTTATTGATACTTTTTATTACTCGTCTCTCTTATTCATATCCCAGTCCCTATTCAAATCATTGCATGGTTGCTAGGGGAATTTGGACCCTAGCAACCAGATGGCTGAAATTGAAACTGGGACTAAATGATCAGGGGAGGACTCTGCTAATAAGAAGGATGAATATTGTACGTCACATATCTGCAATGGATTCTTAGCTTTACAGTGAAATCAGAGCAGTTACTATTGTCACACATTTCAGCAGGAACCGCCTAATGCATCTCACAGACAGACGTGACGCTATCCTTATTCACAATGATCTTAAGGGTCTTTTTAGGTCACTGATGATGAGCTTTGGCTTATGATGGCCTCACCACTTTGATGCTGTACAATTAGTGATGACAAAAGTGTCCTCCTGATTTGAACTTTGAGGCTTAGAAGTTCCGCTGATTCTCATATTTTCCTGCTGCCAAGACTCCTGCTCGTCTTTTAGGGTTGAGGACAGACTGGGAACTTAGACTACAAGAGAAACAGAATGATTGTTCTACCAAAGTCTAGTCATGAATGCTTGGTACTGTCATTGTCTTATAGGGAAAGTAACAGGGATGGGATAATGTCTCAACTGCCCATTCAAAAGTAGTTATTTCGTTGAGTTCATAATTATGTTGTCTGTCTTTATATGGTCACAGAACAACCCCTCAGTCACTTCTAATATCCTTATCATTTACAGTAGGGGGTACATTATCCCTTATAATACATGAGTGATACTCAGAGTTCCCTGTATAACTCAGCCTGCAGCCTTGTGCCTTTATATGGTCACAGAACAAGCCCTCAGTGACTTCTAATATCCTTATCATTTACAGTAGGGGGTACATTATCCCTTATAATACATGAGTGATACTCAGAGTTCCCTGTATAACTCAGCCTGCAGCCTTGTGTCTTTATATGGTCACAGAACAACCCCTCAGTGACTTCTAATATCCTTATCATTTACAGTAGGGGGTACATTATCCCTTATAATACATGAGTGATACTCAGAGTTCCCTGTATAACTCAGCCTGCAGCCTTGTGCCTTTATATGGTCACACAACAAGCCCTCAGTGACTTCTAATATCCTTATCATTTACAGTAGGGGGTACATTATCCCTTATAATACATGAGTGATACTCAGAGTTCCCTGTATAACTCAGCCTGCAGCCTTGTGCCTTTATATGGTCACACAACAAGCCCTCAGTGACTTCTAATATCCTTATCATTTACAGTAGGGGGTACATTATCCCTTATAATACATGAGTGATACTCAGAGTTCCCTGTATAACTCAGCCTGCAGCCTTGTGCCTTTATATGGTCACACAACAAGCCCTCAGTGACTTCTAATATCCTTATCATTTACAGTAGGGGGTACATTATCCCTTATAATACATGAGTGATACTCAGAGTTCCCTGTATAACTCAGCCTGCAGCCTTGTGTCTTTATATGGTCACAGAACAACCCATCAGTGACTTCTAATATCCTTATCATTTACAGTAGGGGGTACATTATCCCTTATAATACATGAGTGATACTCAGAGTTCCCTGTATAACTCAGCCTGCAGCCTTGTGCCTTTATATGGTCACACAACAAGCCCTCAGTGACTTCTAATATCCTTATCATTTACAGTAGGGGGTACATTATCCCTTATAATACATGAGTGATACTCAGAGTTCCCTGTATAACTCAGCCTGCAGCCTTGTGCCTTTATATGGTCACACAACAAGCCCTCAGTGACTTCTAATATCCTTATCATTTACAGTAGGGGGTACATTATCCCTTATAATACATGAGTGATACTCAGAGTTCCCTGTATAACTCAGCCTGCAGCCTTGTGCCTTTATATGGTCACACAACAAGCCCTCAGTGACTTCTAATATCCTTATCATTTACAGTAGGGGGTACATTATCCCTTATAATACATGAGTGATACTCAGAGTTCCCTGTATAACTCAGCCTGCAGCCTTGTGCCTTTATATGGTCACAGAACCCCTCAGTGACTTCTTATATCCTTATCATTTACAGTAGGGGGTACATTAACCCTTATAATACATGAGTGATACTCAGAGTTCCCTGTATAACTCAGCCTGCAGCCTTGTGCCTTTATATGGTCACAGAACAACCCCTCAGTGACTTCTAATATCCTTATCATTTACAGTAGGGGGTACATTATCCCTTATAATATATGAGTGATACTCAGAGTTCCCTGTATAACTCAGCCTGCAGCCTTGTGCCTTTATATGGTCACACAACAAGCCCTCAGTGACTTCTAATATCCTTATCATTTACAGTAGGGGGTACATTATTCCTTATAATACATGAGTGATACTCAGAGTTCCCTGTATAACTCAGCCTGCAGCCTTGTGCCTTTATATGGTCACAGAACAACCCCTCAGTGACTTCTAATATCCTTATCATTTACAGTAGGGGGTACATTATCCCTTATAATACATGAGTGATACTCAGAGTTCCCTGTATAACTCAGCCTGCAGCCTTGTGCCTTTATATGGTCACACAACAAGCCCTCAGTGACTTCTAATATCCTTATCATTTACAGTAGGGGGTACATTATCCCTTATAATACATGAGTGATACTCAGAGTTCCCTGTATAACTCATATAAATCATAACTACATATTAATCCCTTTGAATTAGGTTAAGGACACAATTGAGGTGCACAAAGCAGCCTCAGCATATTTCTTTTATATATTCACCCACTAGAGCAATAATTAAAGCAAAGAAATCATTCTATAAATAGACAGACTTCGTCCCATGTATGTCACTAAGCCTGTGACATCACAACAATGTACGTATATGAGTGAGACAATGTTAGTCTGCGCACGTATTCATAACACCTCGGGCCCCAGCAAAGTCCGATTGTTTGGTATAGACATGCGCTGGATGTTTGGATATATGCAGAAATGTTTCCTGAAACTTGGAGCTTCCCATTGTTCTCCGGCTAAATTGGACTCAGAATAGCCAGAACCTAAAAATAAACCAGTTTGTTTTCCCCTCCGAAACAACAAAACAGAAGACTGGCAATTGGAATCCCCTCCCCCGCCCCTGAATATAAAGTCTCTATAGGCAAATAAAATACATACATTTCTCTTAAAGGGGTGGTTCACCTTTAAGTTATCTTTCAGTATGTTATAGAATGGCCAATTCTAAGCAACTTTTCAAATGGTCTTTATTATTTATTTTTTTATAGGTTTTTAATGATAAGCTTTTTTTCTTCTGGCTCTTTCCAGCTTTCAAACGGGGGTCACTGACCCCATCTAAAAAACAAATGCTCTGTAAGGCTACAAATGTATTGTTATTGCTACTTTTTATTACTCATCTTTCTATTCAGGTCTCTCCTATTCATAGTCCAGTCTCTTATTCTAATCAATGCATGGTTGCTAGGGTAATTTGGATAGCAACGAGATAGCTAAAATTGCAAACTGCAGAGCTGCTGAATACAAGGCTAAATAGCTTAAAATCCACAAATAAAAAAAAAATATCAATTGTTAATTGTTTCAGAATCTCCCTCTCTACATCATACTAACTAACTCCAAATTCCCCTAGCAACCAGGCATTGATTTGAACAAGAGTCTGGAATATGAATAGGAGAGGCCTGAATAAAAAAATGAGTAATAAAAAGTAGTAATAACAATACATTTGTAGCCTTACAGAGAATTTGTTTTTTAGATGGGGTCAGTGACCCCCGTTTGAAAGATGGAAAGAGTCAGAAGAAAAAAATTCAAAACCTATAAAAAAAATAAACAATAATGGCCAATTGAAAAGTTGCTTAGAATTAGCCATTCTATAACATACTAAAAGTGAACTTAAAGGTGAAAAACCCCTTTTAGCCACTGGGCTTATCTGACAAAACAACTATTGTTATATTGACAATTAACAGACTATTAATACTACATTTAAAAGTAATGATACTGCCCACAAGTTGCTAATGGCTCACAAACTGGGATTTACTGAAATGTTTTGTTGGTACAGGTATGGGACCTGTTATCCAGAATGCTCGGGACCTGTGGTTTTCCGGATAATGGGTCTTTCTGTAATTTGGATCTTCGTACCTTACGTCTACTAGTAAATCATATAAACATTAAATAAAGCCAATAGGCTGGTTTTGCTTCCAATAAGGATTAATTATATCTTAGTTGGGATCAAGTACAAGCGACTGTTTTATTATTACACAGAAAAAGGAAATAATGTTTTAAAATTTGGATTAATTAGATAGAATGGAGTCTATGGGAGATGACCTTTCTGTAATTTGGAGCTTTCTGGGTAACCAGTTTCTAGATAACAGATCCCATACCTGTATTTAGTTGGGTTTAAGGCATTGCCATCCCCTGGCATTTCCTTATTACTTATAAGACAGGCTCTCAGAGCCGGGCCAACCCGACCAGGCGCCCTAGGCAACCTGGCGGCCACGGCGCCGGCTTAGTGCGCATGAAACTGTGCATGTGCAAAACTGCGCTCCAGCGCGCATGCGCAAAATGGTGTGCGCGCATGCACGAAATAGTGCGTGCGCATGCGCAGAAGCGCATTTTCGTGAAAGTTATACTAAGCATCCTGGGAGAGACGGGACCGGGGTAGGCGACAGAGCAGGTACGTGCCTGGCGCCCCCCAGCTTTGCACCATAGGCACGTGCCTACACTGCCTACCCGTAGTTCCGGCCCTCTTCTCTCTGTCTCCAGATGTCGCCCATGGGTGTTGGCACAGGATGTTTTTATCCCACATCAAAGACCAACGACGTTGTCCAGATCTGTAGCATTTGTGTGTGTTCTTGTGTCTCAGAATATCTACTGCACACAGGCGATCCATTGTTGCCCCAGTTTAGAAAGGCACCCGTTTAAAAGGCAAAGGGTAGAATTTAAATTTTAACATTTCAATAAAAAAAAAAATAAAAAAAATAGATTTTGTTGTTTTCATCAGATCACTTCTACCCAACATCAGAAATGCCTGATGAAGCAGCTGGGATCTAAAAATGACCCCTGCAACTCAACTACAGGTCTACTGTTATTAAAGTGCCGCATTGAGGTATTTTACTCCCAACATTTGAAAAATGAAAAGAGGGAAAAACATTTAACCACACCCATTTTATCACCACACCCCCTAATTATCATGCCCATTTTACAAAAGTCGGCAGGTTATGAAAGGTTAAACACGTTTCTCAGTTTTGCTAATGAAGGCGAAATTGTCCTTAAAGCTGTGAGTCTCAATTCTCCCAAGAGACCTGCTTATCTTAAATTGTTACAATTGTTTCTTTGCTTATCTTAAATTGTTACAAAAGTATCTAAGTGCAGCTGCTGAATGTTCTGGTCTCTTTGGCAAAAAAAACTCTTTTTTTAAATGAAAGTTTCAGAAACTTTGTATCTTTTTCTGGTGTTAGTACAGGAGATCAAAGAGAAACTCTGGAAATTTCAGAAAAATCAGGATTGTCCTGCAGAAAACAGGACAGTTGGCAGGTATGTACCTGGGGTACCCAGGGTACAAATAAGCACTCACCCCAAATCTCCCCCTAACTGACCTTCAGACTGGGCCCCCTTAGCTCATAACAAGGTTATAGATATATAGAAACATTGGGGTGCCACCCTGCTATAGTTCCAGGGGTACCCAGGGTACAAATAAGCACTCACCCCAAATCTCACCCTAACTGGCCTTCAGACTGGGCCCCCTTAGCTCATAACAAGGTTACAGATATATAGAAACATTGGGGTAACAGTCACCCTGCTAAAGTTCCAGGGGTACCCAGGGTACAAATAAGCACTCACCCCAAATCTCCCCCTAACTGACCTTCAGACTGGGCCCCCTTAGCTCATAACAAGGTTACAGATATATAGAAACATCAGGGTGCCACCCTGCTATAGTTCCAGGGGTACCCAGGGTACAAATAAGCACTCACCCCAAATCTCCCCCTAACTGACCTTCAGACTGGGCCCCCTTAGCTCATAACAAGGTTACAGATATATAGAAACATTGGGGTGTCACCCTGCTATAGTTCCAGGGGTACCCAGGGCACAATTAACACTCACTCAAAATCACCCCCTAACTGACCTTCAGACTGGGCCCCCTTAGCTCCTAACAAGGTTACAGATATATAGAAACATTGGGGTGTCACCCTGCTATAGTTCCAGGGGTACCCAGGGTACAAATAAGCACTCGCCCCAAATCTCCCCCTAACTGACCTTCAGACTGGGCCCCTTTAGCTCATAACAAGGTTACAGATACAGTATATAGAAACATTGGGGTGTCACCCTGCTATAGTTCCAGGGGTACACAGGGCAGTAAATAAGAACTCACCCCTAAATGGTTTTTAGGGTGAGTACCCCATCCCTTCCACATTGGACACACCCCTGTTGGAACTTCTGGCATACTATATTGGTTCAGATTTCAGATGAAGAATTCAGCATTGGAAGTTGATTTGCTTGTTTAGGTAGAAAACATAAAGAGCACAAAGAATTCCTGGGAGGTGGTGGAATTGTAGCAGAAAGCAGACTCTCTATTTAGCAATCTGGGACATGTGCCAATCCTAGTAAAATTGAAAGGTTTGTTTTAAAGGATATTTCCAAAATTAGCTCCTTATTTACAAAGAGAGCATCCTTCTCCCAAAATATTCCTCTCGCAGTCTATAGGACTGTCTCCCCTATCCACTCTAATGAAAACTTGTTCCCCTGCACAGGGGCAGCGCCAGTTATTCTGTGTATAAAACATTTTGTCACTGTGGAAAGAATGGAATTCTTCTGTTACTAAGGAACGTGTCAGCTGGAGGATCTATAAAATCCTCTTTTTATTGTGTCTGAAGCTTCACATGTCGCCAGGTTAGAGCAGAGACCCTCTTCCAGTATCCTCTGCATCATCATCTTCCAGTTCCTTAAGAAAAATCAAATCCACATCAACCAGCAGAAATGTTTCAAAAAGTTTTTTAACTCTATAGATTTTTGCTGCCCGTAAAATAATTTGGAAGTATCCAAAAAAAAAAACCAGTCCGATCTACTAAGGAATACTTTTCTTGGTCTTTTATTTAAGTGGCCCATCTTTATTTATTCTTATACTTGGCTACAGTGGTTGTTCTTGGAGGATCAACCTTTACTCAGGGTCCCCCTTGGCTCATAATAAAGTTTATGAGCCAAGTCATTCACGAGTAGGTCCAAGAACATCTAGAAAAGCATACATCTTAGCTTCCCATGCTACATCTCTAGGATAAGGTTGGGGGGACAAGATTATCCAGAGGAGCATATATCTTGACTTCAAGGGTATACAGAAGAGTAATCAGGCATTCTACCCAAATCTCACCCAAAAGGACCTTCAGGTTGAATTCCCATGCCATGTCTCCTGGATTAGGTTGAGGGACAAGATTATCCAGAGGAGCATATATCTTAGCTTCAAGGGTGTACAGAATAGCAATCAGGCAGTCTACCCAACTCTCACCCTAAAGGTCCTTCAGGTTGAGTTCCCATGCTACATCTCTAGGATAAGGTTGGGGGACAAGATTATCTAGAGGAGCATATATCTTAGCTTCAAGGGTATACATAAGAGCAATCAGGCAGTCTAGCCAAATCTCACCCTAAAGGTCCTTCAGGTTGAGTCTATATGCTACATCTTTAGGATAAGGTTGGGGACAAGATTATCTAGATGAGCATATATCTTAGCTTCAAGGGTATACATAAGAGTAATCAGGCAGTCTAGCCAAATCTCACCCTAAAGGTCCTTCAGGTTGAGTCTATATGCTACATCTTTAGGATAAGGTTGGGGCAAGATTATCTAGAGGAGCATATATCTTGACTTCAAGGTTATACAGAAGAGTAATCAGGCAGTCTAGCCAAATCTCACCCTAAAGGTCCTTCAGGTTGAGTCTATATGCTACATCTTTAGGATAAGGTTGGGGCAAGATTATCTCGAGGAGCTTATATCTTGACTTCAAGGTTATACAGAAGAGTAATCAGGCAGTCTAGCCAAATCTCACCCCAAAGAACCTTCAGGTTGATTTCCCATGCTACATCTTTAGGATAAGGTTGGGGCAAGATTATCTCGAGGAGCTTATATCTTGACTTCAAGGGAATACAGAAGAGTAATCAGGCAGTCTACCCAAATCTCACCCCAAAACTCCTTCAGGTTGAGTCCCCATGCTACATCTCCAGGTTTAGGTTGGGGGGGGGGGGTTTATTGATAGCGCCCTCAGACTGGACTGGGAAACAGACTAATAGATGAGCTTTGATATTTATATTCAAATCCAGAACCCCAAGGCTACATGAACCATGCCCAGTTGTTGCAGTTGTTGTAAATATTATCATTTAAGGAACACGAAGCGACTGATATTTGCTGGGCTGGCCAATATCAACAAACCATTTGATGGATCTTCCTATTCTTTATTATCCTCAATCTCAAATTTATTTTAAATTCAACAGGACCAAGCAGTGTGGTATAGCTAGCTTAAAGTGGTGGGTCACCTTTATGTTAAATTTTAGTATGTAATAGAATGGCTAATTCTAAGCAACTTTTCCATTGGCCTTTTTTTTTTATAGTTTCTGAATTATTTCATTCTTCTTCTGAGTCTTTCCAACTTTCAAATAGAGGTCACTGACCCCATCTAAAAAACAAATGCTCTATTGTTATTGCTACTTTTTATTACTTATCGTTCTATTCAGGCCTCTCCTATTCATATTCCAGTCTCTTATTCAAATCAGTGCATGGCTGCTAGGGGAATTTGGGCCCTGGCAACCAGACTGATGAATTTGAAAACTGGAAAGCTGCTGAATAAAAAGCTAAATAACTCAAAAACCATAAGTCATAAAAAATGAAAGCCAATTGCAAATTGTCTCAGAATATCGCTCTCTACATCATACTAACAGTTCATTTAAAAGTGAACAACTCCTTTAAAGGGGAAGTTCCAATTTTCAATAAATTTCAATAAATCATTACATTTTGTATGCATCTGCTCTCGATTTTCCCGGCAACCTAGGCCTTAAAGGCACCATAGTAAGCATCTTAATATTGTAATTGCCCCCTGATCAATAAATGTCGCCTCCCAGTGCTGTCGTATAAGTTGGGTTATTTTGGGAGATTTCCAGCAGCAGATGCCATTGCTTTCCTGACCAATGGCGATTCCCATATCTGTCTGTGGGAACTGTAAACTGTGGCCCCTGCATATCCTTCACCTACTTGACATTAAAGTAAGTGGATGTCTGTTTGTTTAAGTGCCAGCTTCCTCCCCAAGTCTGCCCTTCCACTCAAGTTTCCATCTCAAAGATTTATCGTCTTCTCTTCGTAGACTCTACAAACTTGCAGAAGACAAATGGTGGAGCTGCCAGTTACCCTTTAGAGCTGTGATTGGCTTCCTCTTTAGGAACCGGTATCCACCCAAATGCCACATTGTAGACACAAGGAAAGGGGGAAGCTGCTGTCATTTAGATTGAAATTTTAAGATATGTTATTTAAAAGCCGGATATTCTGCATGGGGTGCAGGTATCACAGCCATTGCTGTCTTGTCCAGTAACCTCTCTACAGCTATTCTATGCAAGGAACTTAAAGGAGAACTAATCCTTAAAAATGAAAATGGTTAAAAATGCCATATTTTATATAGTGAACTTATTGCACGAGGCTAAAGTTTGAGCTTGTCAATAGCAGCAATGATCCAGGACTTCAAACTTGTCACAGGGGGTCACCATCTTGGAAAGTGTCTGTGACACTCACATGCTCAGTGGGCTCTGATTGGCTGTTGAGAAGCTAAGCTTAGGGCTCGTCACTAATTATCCAGCAGAAAATGAGCTTCCCTGGCTGTAATATAAGCTGATGCTACATGTTTGCTGATTATTCAATTCTGATGCTAATTACACTGGTTTCTGTGCTGCCATGTAGTAATTATGTGTATTAATTACTAATCAGCCTTATATTGTGACATTTCTATTCTATGTGTACTGTACATTGTGAGTGGCTCCCTAAGCTCAGTAAGTGACAGCAGCACAGAGCATGTGCAGTGAATCAGCAGAAAAGAAGATGGGGAGCTACTGGGGCATCTTTGGAGACACAGATCTTTACTGCTAAAGGGCTTTGGTTGTCTGGGGCTGGTACAGAAGCACAAAAAATAATGTACAACATTTCTACCTACTTCTTTAGTTTAATTTTCCTTGTCCTTATATATATAAGGGGGTCATATAATAATCTCTCTAATGATTTATTTACCAGTAGGTCTTTCCAGCTGACACAAGGTCACCCATTCCAATTAGAAGAAAAGAGGTTCCAGCTAAATATTGGGAAGGGGTTTGTTACAGTGAGAGCTGTGAAGATGTGGAATTGTCTCCCTGAATCAGTGGTACAGGCTGATACATTAGATAGGTACAAGGAAGGGTCGGATGCTTTATTCACCAGTAGCTCCTCCCAGCAGACAGGAGGGAGCCAATGAGATTAGAGGAGGGAAAGGGGTGTTACAGGGAGAGCTGGGAAGTGAATCAGGGGTACAGGCTGATACATTAGATAGGTATAAGAAGGGATTGGATGGTGTTTAGCAAGTGAGGGAATACAGGGATATGGGAGATAGCTCATAGTACAAGTTGATCCAGGGAATGGTCCCATTCTCATTTTTGGAGTCAGGAAGGAATTTTCCCCTCTGAGGCAAATTGGAAAGGGTTCAAATGTTTTTTTTTTTTGCCTTCCTCTGGATCAACTGGCAGTTAGACAGGTTAAAAAAGTTAAAAGGTTGAACTTGATGGATGTGTCTTTTTTCAACCTAACTTACTATGTTACTATGAATTATTGGTGGGGAGGAAAGGAGATTCCACCATAAGCATAGGAAGGGATTCTTTACTGTAAGGGCAGTTAGGTTATGGGATACCCTACAAAGAGAGGGGGAATGAGAGTATTATTGGAGTCAGCATAGGAAGGGGTTCTTTACTGTCAGGGCAGTCATGTTATTGGATTCCCTACCAAGAGAGGGGGGAATGAGTGAATTATTTGGGGCAGAAAGGAGATTTAACCATCAGCAAATGAATGGTTTCTTTACTGGAAGGACAGTCAGGTTATGGAAATTCCTATAAAGAAATGATGAGAAAGTGAAAAGACGATACACATGTCTGAGTGATCCATTTTATTGGTCGGGGTAAGGCGGTTTAAACTATCAATGTAGGAATAGTTCCTTTACTATAAGGTTATCGAATTTTTTACCAAGAGAGGTGGTAATAATGGATTACAAAAAGAGGTGCCCTATCAGTCTAGTAAGAGGGGACATACAGTATATAATTTGGATTTGTATTACCACTAGTAACTGATTGGGGGGCGCTCCAACTGCTGTTTTGGGGTTTTATATTTAGTTGAGACTGAACTGGCTGCTTGCCATCCTCTGGATAAAGTTGATTTGGAAAGGTTGTAGCTGATGTATTTATAGTATGTACTACTTGTAGTATGTAATTGTGGGTAACCTGGCACCCACCACTCTGATAATTGGGTCAACTCCCAATTTGATTTCCTTCCCTGTTGATGCAACAATATTAGTCATGTGTGTTTAGCAGTTTATTGGACTGGCCTTTACCTGCCAGTGGGGAATTCCTCTTCCATGTGTATCAGAAACTCCTGGATAATGTCCTGCCGAAAATAAGTGGTTATTCCAATAAACACGGAGGTTCCTGAAAAAACAGTTTCAAGCCACGTCATTCACTTATTGATTAATCGAGCTTGAAGGGTGCTGAATGGCCAGCTCTACTATAAGGTTCCCTCTTGGGTTGTGTTGGTCAAGCCTGGAAGGAGACCTGTAAATGAGGGTGAGGGCTGAGTAGAGTCATAGGTGCTCTAGTAGTAGCAGATAGAAGGGGACTCAAACCACAATGACGGGTGCTAGAAGGGCTAGTGACCAATGGTTTAGCACCAGAGATAGGGGGCATGAGCGGGTTTGAGAGGGACAAGCTCTGAAGTCCCTTAAATGGTCCAGGAGGTTCCCAGAGGTTGGTTGTAATGTTTCTAAAGTGACAAGTTCTAATGAAGTAGTTTTGGTGTGTCCTTTGCTCTGTCCTTTCCTAACCTGCCCCCCCACGTCTCAGAACCAGAGTGAGTGAGAGCTTTACTCCTGTGGGCTCCAGTATATGCTGGTTATTGATGACTTCTGGGACATCAGTGATGCTTCCATCCTAGCCAGCAGCCATCTCTATCTCCCAGAATTGCACATTCTTTGTCTGGTATATAGAGTACTGGAAGGGGTACCAGTCTTGCACACTAGTGCTTCTTTGCTGTCAGGTGGGATACAGGGAGCTGCAGTTAAACAGCAACAATTAGACTATTTGATACAGGGAATCCAGACATTTCAGGACTTACAGACAGATTTCATGCAGCTAAGTCTTATAGATGTGGTTATAGTGTAATTATTAGGGGGGGATGATAGTTTTTTCTTGTGTGTTTTTGTTTTTTCAGATGCAGCCGGAACAGTGTGGGTATTTTGGGTTTCAGGCCATTCCTATGTATTCTGGGTTGAAGGGAGAGCAGTCGTTTGGAAAACCCAATATGTGGCTGGGATCCCAAAGTTTGATGGTTTGGTGTGAGGGGCATTGTGTGGCTTGGTCTGGGGATGGGATGGAAAGGGACTTGTTTTTGTTGGATGGGGCAGTATTTCCTAAATGAGGGATCTCACACAGTCCTGCTGTGATGGGGTGGGATTCTACTTGGCAAATGTTAGCCTTTAGGTTTCGGAAAGGCTCATAGGTGCGTCTCCTTCGTCTGCATTCAGTGGCATAACTCGATATTACTGGGCCCACAGCAAGTTATTTTTCAGGCCCCCAAAATGTATAGAGGTTGATCTGTTTTATCAATATTTATTGAAATTGTATATGAATTAGGGCCTCATGGGGCCTCTATACCTCTTGGGTCCCCCTACACCCCTGTCTGCATCACTTCCTGAATCGTGACACCCCCCCCCTTCTGGCATCACCCTAAAATATGCTCAATACATCCACATCTGTTATAACTTCTTTTTAAATGCATGATTACTATTATTGTTAGAGAATGGGATATTAATAAGAAACCCAGCCTCAGTCTAAGAAAAGGATCTTAGGTGTAGCTGCTAGGAGTTATAGTTCAACAACAGCTTACAAGCTACAGGTTGGGTAAAGCTGGTGTATTGGAAGCTAATGTTACACCATAACATACTTTATGGCATGATGACTCCTGTTATAGGTGGAATAACTAAGGCAGCTGTAACTGGTTTAGCCTAATATGCTGCACAGTTAAAAGGGATGGTTCACTTTTAGTATGTTATAAAATGACCAGTTCTAAGCAACTTTTCAACTTGGCTTCATTATTTTTTTTTTTATAATTGTTAAATAATTTGCCGTCTTCTGACTCTTTCCAGCTTTTAAATTGGGGTCACTGACCCCATCTGAAAAAATAAATGCTTTGTAAGGCTACAATATTGTTATTGCTACTTATCATTATTCATATTGTTATTCGGACCCTCCCCTATTCACATTCCAGTCTCTTATTCAAAACAATGCATGGTTGCTAGGGTAATTTGGACCCTAGCAACCAGATGGCTGAAATTCTGCAACTGGAGAGCTGCTGAATAAAAAGCTAAATAACAAATAATAAAAACATTAAAACCAATTGCAAAGTGTCTCAGAATATCACTCTATACAGTTTATTTTGAGCGACAGTACTTACACTAACCAGCAGGGGGAGCTCATCTTCTGACTGCAGAAGTACATGGAACATTACAGCAGTAGGCTATTGTATAATGGAGAGAGTGGAATGAAGAATAGCAATGATTTATTCCATGGAAGAAACATGATTACGTGTAGAACCTGTTTCACTGGCAGCTCTCAAGCTCACGAGTAGGCAAAGCTCACACCCCATATATATATATATATATATATATATATATATATATATATATATATATAGCCCTATATGAATGTGTATGTTCATGACATAATAACAACCCCTAATAGAGAGAATGGCACGAATAACAAGCAAGGCAAATTCCTGAGAAATTATCATTGTTATAAAAACTATATTTTCAAGCACATTTTTTTCCTGCTGCAAACAACTCACTCATGCTGCCGGACCCAGACTGCTATCAGGAGCAGTTGGCTGAAGGAGCGATAGTTGTGTCTCTTTAATTCCTTATTTTTGCCTTTTCTCCAGCTATTCTGTGCATTGCTTTCATCTCACTGTGTTCCTCTGTGTATACACTGTGTATATCATTTAGGGCAGCCAGTAATAATAACACAATCACACGCCGTGACATTTGGACCTCGTAACTCATCTGTGACAGGTGATATTATTTGCATAGTTTGAAACAGGAACAATAGTTACCAAATTCCACTTTCACAGTTTCCTCATACTGAAGATTTAAAATAGACTTGTCTGCCCACAGACACCCTGGAATATCATGTGGGTAGGAATGTCTTTTTTTAGATACTGGGGGTAGATCTGTCTGATCCTGTTGGTGAGTGAGAGGACCCCCCATTCCTTCTTATAATCCCTCTCCTGGCTTCTTCTTATAATAACCCACACCCACTGATCTCTGTACCCTCACAGCTGGCAAGTAGTCCAATCATTGGCTGGAGGAGTATGAAAGGACCCAAAGTCATAAACAAAGGTCCTGGTGTTACCAAAAGGGAATGACCAAGGAATGATCCTTGTGCCGTCAAGCAGGAATACAAAAATGAGCACCTTCTTAGTAGCCATTGAGGACAACCCTCTGTGAATTTGGGGTTCTACTATTCTAATGTCCCCATTTATACCCCTTACATAGGGAGCATGGTGAAGCTATTTAGCGGGGAATGCAAGGGATAAGAATAGTACAAGTAAGAGGAGCAATTCCAAGTATCTATGCAAATTAGTGTCTAGCTGAATATACATGAAATTCACTTGCAAGCAAAACTGGGGAAATATAAAGAGATGTACAATATCATACAGAGACTGGGGCATCTCCAGCCCTTCTTTCCACTCAATTTTATCACTAATAATCTCATTGTACAAGAGGAGGCCTGGAAGTGACCTCTCTATAAGTCATTGCTGGTCTCCTTGATCCATGTACTGTACTCTGTACCTTATTCAGCAAAGAAAAAGCAGCCAGTGTTTTGGTTCAAGGAGCAGGTATCCACCCATGACATGAAGCTGAGGGTTGCTTTTTGTCATCCCTGTTAAAAAAGAAAATGTGAACCAAGATTCTCAGGGAACCTCCAATATAGCGGTGAACTCATCAAAGTGAATGAAGGGACAGTGTTGGCAGCTAAATATACACTTTGAAATTACCTCAATTCTTTAGATGAAGTTCCCCTGTATTATCAGAAATGAACATTGAGTGACATTGCCCTCCCTTGTCCAGACCTTCTCCTCTCAATCACTCCAACCCCATTAGTCCTCCCCATAGAACTGTGCCATAGACTGAATCTTTCTGATCTAGTGCAAGAAAAAGAATTTAAATGTTACATAAAGTTACTGGCTGACTGGAAGAGACTGTCCTTGCTGAAGGTGAGCTCTCCTTTGCTCTCATTACATTTGTATGTGCAACAAAAAATCCCACTTTTCTGCTATATTTATATATATTTGCATATTTTCTCTACCGGCTGCCGAGAAATGTCAACCAGCAGACGGACTTGTTCTGCTGCCCCCAGGATACGTTCCTGTAACCTGTATAGATTATATAACATATATCAGTCAAAAACAAGTTGCCCAATAGCACAATAGCTTTCATTCTATTCATGCACAAGTCATAAAAGTTCCCTATATAGGGGGAAATTATATTGTTTTCCCACCAGCTTGGACTGGCACAGACCCACTGGGAACCTGCAGGAACTTGGCCAAATACAAGAACATAAACAGTGCCCACAAGCTGGAATAAAATAGTTTTGGGGGGTGGAATATCAAGGGACATTGTTGAATCCTTTTCCTGCATTACTACAGCTGGTATTGGCAAATACTCTACTAGGTCTTTAATTTTGACGTTTCCTACTTAATGTTTCCATTTCAGGTCCTGGAGTTGATTTGGCCATGGATACTCCCCTCCCATAAATGTAAATCTTTACATCGTGCACCTCCTACTCACCAATAGAGACAAACCCAGTCAAATTTCAGCCAATGCAGCTGCAGGGGTCAGTCCCTGATTGGCACACTTGTGATTATTTAAAACTAAGTTGACTTACCCTTATTTGAGAGTTGGGGTAAGTACTGTATTTTACCATAGATGTAGGAGCACCTGTGTCAGTGGTACATGCAGTAGAATATTCTGCTCCAACCTCTCTTGTCTAAGAACAACAAACCATATAAAATATCAACCCTTCCAGTTGTGTGTCCTTGCCTTGCTCCTTTAATCAACTACCTTGCTTGGTGGGGTTGGTGATGCGGGATTTACAAGCATTTACAGGATTTGGTTGTTGTTTGGTTGATGTTTCCAGCTCTTCAGAAGTGAAACATGTTGCGTAATCAGCCCAAAACTACTTTTTTGGGGGGGGGGGTGCAGGTTTTAAAATTTTCACCAAATTTCTTGTTATAGATTATTGCAAAGTTGCTGCAGTTATGGCCTGTCCCAACACTGAGGGTAGTTCAAGATTTCTTTGGCTTTGGCAGCTACTACAGATGATTGATTGAATGACTTTCTCAGATCATTACATCATTACTGCTGAGTTGACTTAAGAGCTGAAACTTGATGTTGGAATTGGACCTTTCCGGTAATAAATATAATTAGAACCATTTGTCTCATCTTTCCTAAGCAGAAGAACATCAGCCTCTTTCTTTCTCCTGACAACTTCCTTGACTACTTGCTGGTCAGACTGGTGGGAAAATGACCAGCAGGTGGCGCTGTTGTAACAACATTCATTCATAGTAACAGTACATGTATCCCTTACTATCTTGGAATTAATTATAAATAAATAATGAATGTACATTGCAAAAGTGCTTAGAATAGCCCCCTCATCAATTTTATATTCGCCTATTTTAAAGGTTTACTTATCCTTTAAATATTGATTTATGAGAAAATGTACTCTGAATGAAAAGCATGAAACAGGAGGGTGATTCAGACAAGCTGTTTGTTGAAAGTGTCTCGAGATCTACTGATCACCAGCTACAGTTCTACTGGTAGATCCCGATAGACCTTCTGGGCTCCCCTGCTCTAGATTTAGGTGCATCTGTGTCAGTGGTGCAGTGTAACATTCAGCCGAGCGTTAGGCCCTTTAAGCTAAAAACTCAAAGAATTAATTCATTTAACTGCAAACCCCTCGGGCTCGGCAAGTAAATAATATTTTTTTTTTTTTAGGAGAAAGTTCCTGGTTCATTTATTTCAAAGTGATTTTAAAAAGAATTCACTTGTTTTGTTAGTTAAAATTAATCTTGATCTTAATCAGTTGATGGGGTCTCTTACAGCAATTAGGGGGAAAATTTGGGGTTCCATAGTGAGAATATTTTTAACGTGTGCTCAGTGCAGGGGAATATCATGGTGATAAAGTCTTTTAGTAACTCTCTGTTGTGCTTCCAGCGCTTCATTTCACCCCTTTATCTCTCTGGTTATTATATGCCCTTCTACTACTACTGACAAAGTGAATGTAGGCAGTGTCGGACTGGGGGGCCTGGGGCCCACTGGGACTCCTGTCCAGGGCCCCCCTCTGCCCCCGCCACCTACTGTGACATGCGCTCTGCGTGCATGCATGAAGGCGCCACTCAGCGTGCATGTGCGAACGGTGCTACAACGTCACTGCATGGCACTAAAGAGAGGGGGTCTGCCCGGTGGGGGCCCATGAGGGTTGGGCCCACCGGGTTTTTTCCTGGTGTCCCGCCGGGCCAGTCCAGCCCTGGGCCCTGAGCTATCAGCATAGGCAGGGGGGATCTTGGGGCTACTGCCGTCTAAGGCTAGGATTGCCACCCAGACGGTAAAACACCTGCCAAGGCCGGGGCTGGTATTGCAAATTTACTGGCAATGTGGCTGCCGATAAATTTGTAATACCCCTAACAAAAACCCTTGGCCCGCCCCCAATCCACTCAAAACGTACCTTTTTGCCTCCTCCTGGCCATCGTGTGCTGTGGCCCCTCCCTTTTATATCACAGCCTGCCCCCTTTTCAGTCACGGCCCGCCCTTTTGTTCCCACCACCGTTTATTAAAAGGTGGCAACCCTACCTGAGGCACCCCACCCTCCTTGTTTTAGAGTGTTAGGGTGGGCTCATGTCTAGGACGTTAGAGGATCTCTTTTGTCTTTATTTGTTTTTGGACATGTGTAATAATAAGTGGCCATTTTGCACAAACATCTTTAATAAAGACTTATATATATATGACCTATATGTACCTGCCCTATTCAAATTGACCTAAGTGTAAGAATACTATTGAAGTTTCGCTAGGCAGAAATTAATGTTAGCAAAAGTTTTCTATGAAATGCTCGAGCTGACGAATTAATGCTGGCCAAGTTTTGGCTGCAGAGACGCAACTTCGCGTTTTAGTGAATTAGCGTAGTGGAAGTGACGCGAAGTGTGGAGAAGCTTTTACAGGTGAAAATTTGCCCTTTAGTGAATTTGCCCTTATGCCTCATGGCAGGAGCAGCTCTGAGCACACGGAGCAGAGATGTAGGAAACCAGATCTGGTTGGCACAAACACGTCCCCATTATTATCCCTAAAATAGTCAATAGCTGTTGAAAGGAACAGATCTCATTTGAAAATATTCAAGCGGTTCAAGTGCAGTGACCCCAGCAATCAAATAACTGTTACAATGGAATATTAGGGAAATTCTGAAGTATACAAAAATGATTTATACAGCATAATGTTGGCAGTGCAGTGTTGGCAGCTAAATATACACTTTGTGAGAACCCCAATTCTTTAGATGAAGTTCCTCTTTATTATGAAAAATGAACATTGAATTGTATTGTCCTCCCTTGTCCAGACCTTCTGCTCTCAATCACTCCAACCCCATTAATCCTCCCCATAGAACTGTGCCACAGACTGAATCTTTCTAGTTCAGGTGTAAGAAAAAGAATTTAAATGTTACATAAAGTTACTGGAAGAGACTATCCTTGCTGACGGTGAGCTCTCCTTTGCTCTCATTACATTTGTATGTGCAACAAAAAAATCCCACATACTTTTCTGCTCAGACCATATATTTATATATATTTGCATATTTTCTCTACCAGCTGCTGAGAAATGTCAACCAGCAGACGAGCTTGTTCCGCTGCCCCCAGGATACGTTCCTGTAACCTGTATAGATTATATAACAGTCAAAAACGAGTTACCCAATAGCACAGTGGCTGTCATTCTATTCATGCACAATTCATAAAAGTTCCCTATAGAGGAGGAAATTATCTAGTTTTTCCACCGGCTTGGACTGGCACAGACCCACTGGGAACCTGCAGGAACTTGGCCAAATACAAGAACATAAACAGTGCCCACAAGCTGGAATAAAATAGTTTTGGGGGTGGAATATCAAGGGGCATTGTTGAATCCTTTTCCTGCATTACTACAGCTGGTATTGGCAAATACTCTACTAGGTCTGTAATTTTGTCATGTTTCCTACTTTTTGTTCCATTTCAGGTCCTGGAGTTGCTTTGGCCATGGATACTCCCCTCCCCTAAATGTAAATCTTTACATCGTGCACCTCCTACTCACTAATAGAGACAAACCCAGTCAAACTTCAGCCAATGCAGCTGCAGGGGTCAGTCCCTGATTGGCACACTTGTGATTATTTAAAACTAAGTTGACTTCCCCTTATTTCGGAGATGGGGTAAGAACTGTATTTTTACCATAGATGTAGGAGCACCTGTGTCAGTGGTACATGCAGTAGAATATTCTGCTCCAACCTCTCTTGTCTAAGAACAACAAACCTTATAAAATATCAACCCTTCCAGTTGTGTGTCCTTGCCTTGCCCTCTCCTTCCTACCACCTTGTTTGCTTCAACTTCTACCTGACTGCTAATGGGACTCTGCTAATGTCTTCCACAAGAAGAATTTGGAAGTTCTACCACATCACAAACTTAATGGTGGTTCCATTGTCCTATTTTCTAGATCTTTATCTACATTGGGTAGAACATATGAAGCTTTTGGGAAGACCTTTGGTGGTTGCTTCTTATTTGGTTGATGTTCCCAACTCTTCAGATGAGAAACATGTTGTGTACACTTTGCTTCAGTTCCAGAAAGATAACAATTTGGACTATAAAACTGGGAAGTGCTCCTTTAATCAATCCAAAACTACTTTTTTTGGGGGGGGGGTTGCTCTTTACAAGTGACATCATTCATTATATTTTTTTGCTGAACTACAATTCTTATGGATCACAAGATCTATGTTTGTCAAAGACTGACCCCTGAACTGAACATTGTTGGTTATTTTTCTTTTCTAGCTTCAGATTTGTAATCAGTTTCAAGTCTGTTTGTCAGGAAATCCACTACCGCGGAGGAGGATAAATCTGGCAAAAAAATGGACCGTGCTCCTCTCTAATTTATTCGATTATAAAACACTTTACTCCACCATATTGTACCAATCCAATTAAGTTTGTAGCTACAGCCTAGATGAAACTTATTTAAGGGAACATCCAGGTACTTGGCCAACCAGGAGTGAAGATGAGGTGCCCACAAGTAGGAACATATAGGTTTGGTGGGAAGGTGCAGTGATTTGAGGACATGATTAAATCTGCCTGGAGCTGGTGTTAATTGTTGATTAATTAAAAATGCAAGAGAACAACCTACATATGAAGTTAATATGCAAAAAGAAGCAATAGAATATTGGATCAGCCAACACAGCTGTAGGGTCTCACTCTCTGATTTCCACATTAGTAATTATGTAAATCCCACTGGATTTAGGAGATTAGATAACTACTGTCATTATGCCCTAGATTTAGGTGCATCTGTGTCAGTGGTGCAGTGTAACATTCAGCCGAGCGTTAGGCCCTTTCAGCTAATAACTCAAAGAATTATATCATTTAACTGCAAACCCCTCGGGCACGGCAAGTAAATAACTTTTTTTTTTTTTTACAACAAAGTTCCTGGTTCATTCACTTCAATTTGATTTTAAAAAGAGTTCACTGGTTTTGTTAGTTGAACTTAATCTGAATCAGTTGATGATTAGGGAGGAAATTTGGGGTCCCACAGTGAGTATATTCCTAACTTGTGTTCAGTGCAGGGGAATATCATGGTGATATTGTCTTTCAGTAACTCTCTTAGTGCTTCATTTCACCCGTTTATCTGGTTATTAAATGCCCTTCTACTACTACAGGTATGGGATCCGTTATCCAGAATGCTCGGGACCTGGGCTTTTCCGGATAGAGGGTCTTTCCGTAATTTGGATCTTCATACCTTAAGTCTACTAGAAAATCATATAAACATTAAATAAACCCAATAGAAGCTAATGTTTTATTATTATAGAAAAAAAGGAAATCATTTTTCAAGATAGAATCTATGGGAGATGGCCTTTCCGTAATTCGGAGCGTTCTGGATAATGGGTTTCTGGATAATGGGTCCCATGCCTGTACTATTATTCTTCACCCTTGTTAATGCCTTATAATCCCATGTTAGATCCTGGTCAAACCACCGCTTGTTGTTTTGCTACTCCAAATTCTTGTCCTTGTTTCACTCCCTCTCCTTGCTGCCACCTTGTCTGCCTCACCTCCTGCCTGACTGCCAGTGGGACTGTGCTGATTTATTCCACAAGGAGGATTCTGAAATCCTACCCCATCATAGATCTTCTGATTGTGCCAATAAGCAACATGGATCCTCCTCCTGGGATGAACTAACTGTAGAAAAGAAAACAAATAACTGCTTCATGGCTTGGTCCATTATCATCTTCATTCTCTTCCCCTGATCGGGTTGGTTTCCATCATCTACACCTTCAAGGTAAATAAGCAATACAAATGCTTTGATATGAATTCATTGTTATTTGAAAGATTTGAAAGGGTTGTTTATAAATTCTTATCCAGGTTCTTCATTGAAAAGAATTAGAGGTCAGGAGAAAAGAGGGATAAAATGGGGGCATTAAGTAGGGGTCACTAGAAGGAGTAGTTTGACTTCTCCAGGAGGACTTCTTGGATCCTCCTCGGTGTAGAACAGGGCACCCTCTTTCAGTTTCCAATTTCATAAGGAAAATAATCTCTCTCTATCAGAGTTGGGTTTGTAGTCAGGCTTTTGTTGGTGTTGTTGATCACAGCTACCCATCTCTAACCATATAGTGTAGCTTGAGCCCTGTTTAAAATGCCAGTCATTGCCCTATACCTCGTGGGCCTTCAGCAGTCACAGGCTGTGCTTCCTCTATAGTTATACCCCTGTCTGCATAGAAACCTTTCCATTTTCCATGCCATGAATCCAGTCCCAAGAAAGGAGAAAGGGACCACCAGAATTTCCCCTTGCAGCTTGACACTCCAGTTCATCTGTCACGGTCAGCACCCAACACCAAAACAAATGCCAAGCACCCTGGTCTCGGCTTGTGCTTCACCTGTAGTGTGGCCGCCTTTGGCTTCGGGAGGAGCCCTCAGCTACTTGGATGCCACCAGGACTTAAACGAGAGCTGCAAGGCAAGAGGTTCTGGATATGCAGTAGGGAAAACTGTTAGCAAAGTCTTTGGGTACAAGGTGTTAGACGGAATCGTAGTCGGAACAGGCCGGGTCGAGGCAGGCAGAAAGTGAGCGTAAACAAATCAGGCCGGGTCTGGGCAGGCGGTGTTCAAGGCGAGGTCAGGCAGGCAAGGGTCAAAACCGGGAGATCAATCAGAAGGATTTAGCAGAAGGGATAGTCGAATTCAGGCAATGGATCAAGATACAGAGGTCAGAATTGTCAGGAACAGGCAGGGGTCACAACAGTCAGAATCAAGCTCAGAATCAGAATAGCCAAAAGCTAACGGCACCAGGAACATACCTATAACGGGCAATGAGAACCAGTGGGATGGCCCTTTAAATATTAAAATTTTCTCACCGTTGCATGCTGGCGTCATCACACACCAGCCCAGGAGGAAGTGGATGCGGCGGGCATCCCTGCCGTCCCCCCACTAGACCACCAGGGTAAGCCATTACATCATCGCTACATTTTTGCATTGGGCCCCCCCATTCCCTACTGGGCCCAGGATGAAATATAGATCTCTGATGGCAGCCCTGTGATGAACGGCCATGATACCATTGCAGTAAAATTACCAGTTACTACAGGTATAGGATCTGTTATAACCCATTATCCAGAAAGCTCCAAATTACAGAAATAGACTCCATTTTATCCAAGTAATCCAATTTTTAAAAAATATTTTCCATTATCTCTGTAATAATAAAACAGTAGCTTGTATTTGATCCCAAATAAGATATAATTAATCCTTATTGGAAGCAAAACCAGCCTATTGGGTTTATTTAATGTTTACATGAATTTCTAGTAGACTTAGGGTAAAGGACTTAACCTAAATTACATAAAGGTTACAGAAAGGTTGTTAACCATATCCATTTTATCCAAATAATCCAAATTTTTAAAAATATTTTCCATTATCTCTGTAATAATAAAACAGTAGCTTGTATTTGATCCCAAATAAGATATAATTAATCCTTATTGGAAGCAAAACCAGCCTATTGGGTTTATTTAATGTTTACATGAATTTCTAGTAGACTTAGGGTAAAGGACTTAACCTAAATTACATAAAGGTTACAGAAAGGTTGTTAACCATATCCATTTTATCCAAATAATCCAAATTTTTAAAAATGATTTCCTTTTTCTCTGTAATAATAAAACAGTAGCTTGTAATTGATCTAATTAATCCTTATTGGAAGCAAAACCAGCCTATTGGGTTCATTTAATGTTTACATGACTTTCTAGTATGTTATCTGGAAAACCCCAGGTCCCGAGCATTCTGGATAACAGGTCCCATACCTGTACTACCCAAATGTAGTCCCTAGTTATTAGGGGTTCACTACAAGTCCTGTAAGGAGAATGTACATTGCTTTACAGATTTTATTATCAGTATAGATATTCCTGCTAACATTTGGTCCTTTTGTATTGCTTACGTGTTGGAATTAAGTTGAGTTTCTGTGCATCAGGAAGCTGTAATTAATCTGTCTGTCTGAAGTTTTTTTTTTTTTTCCGTCAAAGTGTCTAAATAGTTTGTATTTTAAACATTCCCTTGAATTATGTGAGATTGGTATTCTGTGACCATTACCTCATGGGGCGTTTCCAATACGCTCTATATATATACATATGTATCTCAGCGCATATATCTCAAAGCTGTCTGAGCAAGATGACGGACATGTCTCAAGACTCTGGATGTTACCCAATACTCCGTGAGCCTCCTCCACAGTATGACTCTGTGTATATTGATCCTCCTGCCTATGAGCCTCCTAACCCATCATCCATAACATACTCTGCTCCTCCAACAAGCCTTCATCTCATCTGCCCATTGCCTCCATATGAGCCTTCTCCTCAATCCTCAACTACCATAACCAGGTCTCCTGAATCATCTCCCCCGGGCTACTCTGAGCATCCACCGCCATATTGCATTACAAATCCTCTCCATGCACCATCGTTGGATTTCTCTTCCCCTGTACCAAGTATTCATCAGCAGTTTGAGGATCCATCTCTGTGGGAGGAAATAACCGCAGAAAAGAAACCAAATAACTGCTTCATGGCTTGGTCCATTATCATCTTCATTCTCTTCCCCCCGATCGGGTTGGTTTCCATCATCTACACCTTCAAGGTAAACAAGCATTACAAATGCTTTGATATGAATTCATTATTATTTGAGTTTGTTTGCAAATTCTTATCCAGGTACTTCATTGAAAATTAGAGGTCAGGAGAAAAGGGGGGCAAAATAAGGGCATTTAGTAGGGTTTGATACTAAATTTGTCAGGGGTCATTATAAGGAGTAGTTTAATGTCTCTAGGAAGATTGTTGGTTAAAAAATCTTGATATACAATGGATTTGTTCTTAAGTTGGTTCCCCAGCCTTCCTGCAAAGCCCTGAGACTCTTCTTCTTTGAATCTATAAAGAATATTGTATATCTCGATATCTAAAATATGTTCTTTATGGCAGATATAAACCTCCATAGCCCAGAACACCAATATTAATTGATCAACAGTTTATGAAAGCAATGTTATGGTTTGGGCTACTGGTCTAAACATGTGATCATGTTGGTTTTTTTTATATTTACATTATATGGGGCATTGCTGGTGTAGTTGGGAGCATAAATGGAAGGAAAAGAAGTCACCTTCTCCATTATTCCCAACCAGGGTAAAGCTGATCCCTGTGGAAGATTGGTTGAACCCTTTACTGTAGCTTCTAATCAGCAAATGTAAAGCCATTGAATGATGATACACAACATTTCCTATGTGTAGCAATATCAGCAGATACTTCCAACAATATCCAAGAGACCACAGATACCATCAGCTGGTCTCTGCTCTGGTGCACCTTCACATTTTCACACCTATTTTTGTTTGTATTTCTCCTGTTTTCTAGATGCGAAAACTCATTCGTGAAGGAGAACTTGAGAAAGCGGACAAGTTGAATGGGACCTTGATTAAACTCAATTTGATAGGTCTAATAGCCAGCTTCCTGGCAGCCGTTGCAATCTACATCCTTCTTCCTGTTCTTTGCACTTTGCAACAAGAGGAGGCGTTATCCATGAGAAGCACGTAACTTGCCTGGACAGAACCAGCTGCATTCTACTTCAGAAAACATGGAGCCACAATAAAGCTTTAGCTTTCAGTCAAGAGATCATGGGTTCCAGTAGGTGGGAAGTCATCTAGGAGGCATTATCCATGAGAAACACTTTACTCGCCTGGACAGAAGCAGCCGAATTCTGCTTCAGACAACATGGAGCCACAATAAAGCTTTAGCTTTCAGTCTAGAGATCATGGATTCTAGATCAGCAGGTTATTAGTGGGTTAGTAAGCCCTTTGTATGTCTGTGTTTTCGATATATAAGAGAGGCAGGTGTCCAGTTGAACTTGACGAGTATGGAGAAGGTCTCCTGTCTATTCCAGTAAATGAGAAACAGGACATTTCAGAAATTATGCTGGGGCCCTATTAATATTTTGCCGTGGACACTGGTTACTTCTAACTTACACCTCTCTGTGAATTTCCAAATCAGTGTTGTTCTGGGGCTGTCTCCTAAAAGGCCCACAAGCCCAGTCATGGAGGCCACCCACCCTGAATGCAAACCCTACGCTGTTCCACCTTCCGATGTTCCACACAGAAACCTCCAGCTACCACGAGGGCTGGGGCCCACCAGGATTTTGTTCTGTGTCCTGCTGGGCAAGTCCAACCCTATTCCAAATGTTTCTTTATACTGTACCCTGGATTTATTGTTACAAATATGTGTATTTTCTTTGTATCCTTGGTCTATGATTTTCATTTTGGAAATGCCGTTGTTTAAGTACAACTGTGATGAAAATATAAAGTTCAATATTGTAGGATTGTGTTGTACAAAGAAGCAGCGTCGTTTGTTTAACGCTTTACTTTTCCTTTTTGTTTCAGTGATAAAAATGGTGTAATGATGTGATTACAGTATTAAAGTTTTCAGTACTTTGAAATGTTGACATTCTCACTATATATTATATATATATACCTGAAAGGGGGTAATCCAGACTGGATAGGTTTAATTGTTCATTTGGGGAGCTGATTAAACGACACATTAAAACTGTTTCTTTTGGGAGAAATATTTTATTTAATTTAATTAAAATATATTATGGAAATTGCTGTATCAGTGACGTAGGACATGTAGGGATGGAGTTTGTTGATTAAGGAAAGCCCCTCTGGGACTGTGGGAAGTGGGACTGCCCAAATGTTTGAGCATTAATTTATTTTTTAACTTGGGGGGGCCTGGAGGCAGATGTTTTTTTTTAACTTGAGGGGCCCTGTCCGCTGTGGGGGGGGGCTGGTCACCAAGGTTTTTTCTTACTTGTACCAGTCCCTGGCCACCAATGTTTTCTTTTTACTTGTAGTGGGGCCCAGAATATTTTGTTGTATGGGGCCCCCGTGAATTCTGATGTTGGCCCTGATACTGAGATTACAGTTATTGGAGTTGTTATTCCCAGCATCATAATCAGAAATGTTGTAAAATAAAGTACATGACTAAAACGCCTATATGTGGGTTTCTTTAAAATAAAATGAACATATTAAATACACTGGTCGTTGTGTTGATATTTATTCTATAAAATATTGTTTAATTGACGTGGTTGTAGCTCTTGAGAAGCTGCAGGGAATGCAATGCAATTGCTGGGCACACAGTAACCGCTGGCTATGAAAAAAAAAATGCTGCTGAGTTTGGTGCTGACTTGTGGTTATTAGTGAGTTTGTGCAACACACATACGTTTGCACTTGGCAGTAATGGCATTTCATGTTTCTTCGGTGCAAATCAAGTCAAATAATTTGGGAGGAGCAGTTTGTTTAAATTCTACCTGCAACAAGTTCCACCATTATTTCACATTACAAAAGAAAGGTACGTCGACGATGTATGAGTAGATCCGTGTCTCCAAAGATGCCCCAGTAGCTCCCCATCTTCTTTTCTGCTGATTCACTGCACATGCTCTGTGCTGCTGTCACTTACTGAGCTTAGGGAGCCACTCACAATATACAGTACACATAGAATAGAAATGTCACAATATAAGGCTGATTAGTAATTAATACACATAATTACTACATGGCAGCACAGAAACCAGTGCAATTAGCATCAGAATTTAATAATCAGCAAACCTGTAGCATCAGCTTATATTACAGCCAGGGAAGCTCATTTTCTGCTGGATAATTAGTGACGAGCCCTAAGCTTAGCTTCTCAACAGCCAATCAGAGCCCACTGAGCATGTGAGTGTCACAGACACTTTCCAAGATGGTGACCCCCTGTGACAAGTTTGAAGTCCTGGATCATTGCTGCTATTGACAAGCTTAGGCTGATGCAATAAGTCCAGTATGCTAAATAATTGAATTTCACACCAACCATGATGAGGACTTTGAGTCTGGAGGCCCAAGAGCCCGAAAGCAGCAATTCAGGAGCAGCAAAGAGAAGCAGAAGGTGGCGGGTGTCCCCACTGCCCCGCTAAACCACCGGGTCCTCTTACAATACATAGTTTTAATACAGATATTGTATTCATTCTATCCTCACAAGACTTCATGGTGGGGTTGGTCTGTTGATGAGGATGGGCAGTAGTTGACTTGCTATTAAGGTCAAAAAGCTCAGTTTTGGTCTCCTCAGTCCATAGAACCTTCTTCCAACTGACTTCAGGCAAAATGTCATATGAGTTTCATGTTTTTGCCCCTCTCCCCCATAGCTGTGACTGATGAAGCACCTGGACTACAGTGGTTACATGTATAGTATCTCCAATCTCAGAGGTTTGTAGCTCATTCAGAGTGATGTTCTCTTAGTAGTCTCTCACTGGCCTCCTCATTGCACTCCAACTGTTCTTGTCTATTTTTGTCAGATTTACTGTTGTGCAGAACTCTTCACGTTTCTGAATGGCTGGTTTAACTGGATATTCAGTCACTTGGAAATGTTCTTGTATCCGTTCCCTCACTTGGGCTTTACAATCAACCTTCTGGAAAATATTCCATGCAGATGAATCCTTACTAGAGGCAAAACAATCCTGCTGGGTTCATTTAATGTTTTTATGACTTTTAAGCAGTCTTTAGTTATAGAGATCCAAATTACAGAAAAATCCCTTATCCAGATCAGTTACCCGGGTCCTGGATAAAAAGCCCATACCTGTATATCTCTTTACAGTTACAGGAACTGACCAGCAGGTGGAGCTGTGGTTACAAAATTCATTATATTGGCAGCGGTGGTTCATACTTTTGGTATGTTATAGAATTACTAATTCTAAGCAACTTTTCAACTGGTCTTCATTTTTTTTATAGTGTTTGAATTATTTGCCTTCTTTTTCGGACTCTTTCCAGCTTTCAAATGGGGGTCTCTGATGCCATCTAAAAAACAAATTCTCTGTAAGGCTACACATGTATTGTTATTGCTCATATTCCAGTCTCTTATTCAAATAATTGCATGGTTGCTAGGGGAATTTGGACCCTAGCAACCAGAGGGCTGAAATTGCAAACTGGAGAGCTGCTGAATAAAAAGCGTAATAATTCAAAAAACACAAAAAGTAAAAAATGAAGACCAACTGCAAATTGTCTCAGAATATCCCTGTAATGCCACATTCCTGGGGTTATTTACTAACATCTTTAAAAAAAATCATATTTTAAATTTAAAAATCTTGACCAAACTCCTATCTGAGATTCTGCCTCATTTATATAACTTGAATTAATCGGATCGAGGAAAAAACTTGATAAAAACTTGTAAAAACCCAACTTGTACAATTTTTTCCTCCAAATCGCTTTTTGCCAGAGAACCCCACATTTTTCAGATTGTCGAGCTAAACCCAGCGCAAACCATGATATAATTGGGATTAGGGATGCACCGAATCCACTATTTTGGATTCGGCCGAACCCCTGAATTCTTTGTGAAAGATTCGGCCGAATACCGAACCGAATCCGAACCCTAATTTGCATATGCAAATTATGGGTGGGAAGGGGAAAACATTTTTTACTTCCTCGTTTTCTGACAAAAAGTCACATGATTTCCCTCCCGCCCCTAATTTGCATATGCAAATTAGGGTTCGGATTCGGTTCGGCCAGGCAGAAGGATTCGGCCGAATCCGAATCCTGCTGAAAAAGGCCGAATCGTGGCCGACCGAACCGAATCCTGGATTCGATGTATCCCTAATTGGGATAGGGACATCTCCCATTGACTTATACAAGAGTTTGAAAGGTTTGAGATTTTTGGATTCGGCTTTTGCAGCAGGATATACTAAATCTTGAAAATATGATTTCCCAAAAAAAGCCTGATCAGAATAAAATTGACTTTTTTATTAAATAACCCCCTACAGGTTGTTAATTTAAAGGTTAACTACTGAATGCCATACAATTGATCATGCACAAAATATAGGTTTAAAAATCAAAAAACTCTGGTTTATATATACAGGTAACTGACATGATCTGGGCAACGGCATGACCTGGGCTCCAAAATTAATAAGTCAGGAAAATGCTTTTGTGTGTTTCGTGGAATATTTATGGCACGGGGCATGATCTGGGCAAACAAATATCTAAACAGGAAAGTGGTTTTATACGGTCAGGTTAACAGAAGGCTCTGGGCACAGGCACAGGCATGCTCTGGTCTAAAGAATCTCTTATCAGTAAAATACGTTTATATGTTCAGGTAAATGACGAATACTCTAGCATCAGAAAAATACTTTATATATTCATTAGTAAGGAATGTTCTGGGAACTGATTTCTCCTCCTTTGAAGCCCAAATTCCACCATATGGTTCAAGCTTTGCTCTCCTCTTGGCCAGAAAATATCTCTCCAAATATCTCTCTTCAACTCTGAAATCAAAGAAGGAAAAAAATGAAAACGAAACAACTACATTTCCTCTTAATGTGGAATAACATAAACACGGAATCTTCCAGCTCCCTGAGTCCCAATCTTAAGCCTTTTTTGTGTTCAAATATTTTATTGGGTTTTACACAATGTACAGCGAGTGGAAAATAACATGGCGGCTACAATTCCGCTGTCTCTGAAACACGTTAAAGTTAACAACGAATGTGTTTGTTTAAAATATAAGAATAAGAAATATGCAAATAAAACAAATAATGAAATGCATATAAATAATCGAACATCATGTGGATGACGAAGAAAGAGAAAAAACTTTGTTCTTTAAAGGATAAGTAAACCTTAAAAATAAGTGAATGTAAAATGAATGGGGGGGCTATTCTAAGCACTTTTGCAATGTACATTCATTATTTATTTATTTTTAATTGCAAGATATTAAAGGATACATGTACTGTTAATATGAATGAATTTTGTTACAACAGCGCCACCTGCTGGTCATTTTCCCACCAGTCTGACCAGCAAGTAGTCAAGGAAGTTGTCAGGAGAAAGAAAGAGGCTGATGTTCTTCTGCTTAGGAAAGATGTGAGAAAGGTTTCTAATTTTATTCCTAAGCAGAAGAACATCAGCCTCTTTCTTTCTCCTGACAACTTCCTTGACTACTTGCTGGTCAGACTGGTGGGAAACTGACCAGCAGGTGGCGCTGTTGTAACAAAATTCATTCATAGTAACAGTACATGTATCCCTTAATATCTTGGAATTAAAAACAAATAAATAATGAACGTACATTGCAAAAGTGCTTAGAATGTATAAAGTGTTTACATTCACTTATTCTAAAGGTTTACTTATCCTTTAAATTGTTGTATCCTCCAACTCTCTGCTAAAATCTGGTTATTATATAGTCATGCGTAGACTTCACCATGTCCGAGGGGGACACATTATGCTGTAAAAATTCAGACCATTTGGAGGAGACTTTCAATAACAGATGTGAGCCTGACCCATAAATATCCCAATGTTTTTTTTTTTTAAAAGAGAGTCAATTGTTATCTGAGTGGAGGATTCCATAAACTCAACCAAATCTTCAGCTAACCAATGGGGATAAGGTTGTTCTTATTATGGATCAGAGAAAGACCACATTGGCATAATTGATAAAAAATATCTATCCGACTCTGAATTTCCTCAAGGCTTTTTTCTTGAGCTATATAATCACAATAAATGGTAGTAAACGCGTATCCAGTGCCACCTAGGGGCCACCGATACAAATTGCGCTCTTATTACAAAGTAAATACATTAAAGGGCCCATTTACGAGGAAAACAAATAATGGAGAGTGAAGCTGGGAAATGGTTCCCTCCTTGTGTGATTGGTGACTTCACTGGGGTCAGAGCTGGAACTAGGGGAAGGCACAAGAAGACAAATGCCGAGGATGCCACATGGGGGGGGGGGGTGCAAGGCATGTACCTCTTCAGCATTCCCTTAGTTGTATACCTCCCCATATTTGGAAAATAGAAAGAGGGACTGTTATGTAAGGAATCCCAAACTCACAACAAACCCCAATTTCCTGGCCTCGGCTCACGCTTCCGCCTATAACCGCCACCTTTTGCTTTGGGAGGAACCCCCTGCTACGTGGATGCTGCCAGGTCTTATAGTGAGAGGAGCAGGGGGAAGTTCTGGGCAGATATGGGAACCAAACGTAAGCAGAAGGGACTGGGGAACAAGGAGCGTGGTTGTGGGACAAGTCAGGTCAATATCAATCGGGCGGAGCAGTAACAAATCAGGAGACAAATGAGTAGTCGATGTCACAGGCTGGGTCAAACACAACGAGCAATCGATAAACGGGCAAAGGTCAGGGACAGGCAATAACCAGAGCCTGACACATTAATTGGATCTTATGGGTCTTTATGGAAACTGTATTGCAGTATATGGGTTTTGGGGAAAATGTGCTAAATAAACACAGTTACGGTTTGGACAAAAATAAATGAAAAAAATTAAGTAATACCATATACCCTTTGGTATTAATACCTTTATGCAATAATCCTGATTTCTTGCCTGGACAAGAAGACAATTTACTGCAAAAATGAGAAGAAAAACAAGGCAAAGTATTAAGACTCAGAGATTTTATAGGTGATTTCAAGAGAAGACCTATTCTACATTGGAGTGAAAACTTTATCACCCACTATATTCAAATAGTAAAAATATTAAATAAAACAAAGACCTCCTACCTTGAGCTAACCCCATGATTTAGCCCCAGGGTTCAGTCTCTGTAGGAGCAGGTTGCTTGGTTTCAATGTCACTTTGTGTTGTTCACTTGTACCGTATGTTTGACTTGCTGCCTTGGAGCCGTATAATTAGTCTTGTGCGTCAAAGGTTTTTTTAAAATTTTATTTAAGAGTTTGCATTTCTTTTGTAAGAATATGTGTGACATATTGGTAGTACACAGACATTACTGCAAGGGGTAAAGCCAATCCTACAGGTTGTGTAAATACGATGAAGCTCATAAACCTCACAGTTGCTTGAGTAAGATCAAGAGCATGGACATGTCTCAAGCCCCTGGATGTTACCTTATAATGGATGAGCCTCCACCGCAGTATGATTCTCTGTATATTGATCCTCCTGCCTACAAGCCTCCGAGTCCTAACCCATCATCGATAATGTATCCTGATCCTTCATTGCCTCCTTATCAACCTTCTCCTCATTTATCAGCCACCATATCCAGGCCTTCTGAATCATCTCCTCCAGACAACCATGAGCCTTCAGCACCGTCCTGCAAAACCCATCGTTCTTCTCTTCACACACCACCACGCGTTCTGGTCGGGCAGTGGCTTGACTACAGTTACAAACTGAAGGCAAATAACTACTACTTGGTCTTCTCTTTTTTCAACCTTATTCTTTTCCTCCCAGTCGGATTGATTTCCATCATCTGCTGCTTCAAGGTAACCAAGCTAATGTCAAGACAAATCACTTGGTATTTAAGGTGGTCAGACTAGAAAACAGCTTTTCTGCTTAACCTCTTGAGCAAGGAGATTTATCTTTTTTTGTGTGCCTATCGTTTACCCGAGAGGAACAGCAGGTGAATGCATTTCCTTTACCTTAATATTTTGGGGTTCAACCTCAGAAAGTAAGTAGCAGGACAATCTTAGTGCCTATAGATAATAAAATACTAAAAAATACTAGCATTCTAACTGAATCAGATAAAAGTGAGTGTGGGACTGGCCAGACTAGGGATGGCTTGTATGCAGTTAGCCAGTTTGAATATTTTGAAATATATGGACATTAGATATTATTGTTGTCCAATAAATCATCCAAGACCTTCTTAAAAGCATGAATAGAATCCCATGGAACATCCCCTGGCAGGGCATTCCCCAACCTCAATGGCCTGGGTTTTCATCTGATGAGATATAGTCTGATGAACTCAAAAAACCTTGACTTTTGAACACAGATGCATGAAACCAAGAAACCATTACCACGAAATACCTGGGGGTTCCTGCAGGCAATTGATAGCAGAGATCAAGCATAACCAGTATGTTGCTGGCTGACATGGCAAAAAAGTGGCACTGTACATGACAATATATAGCTATGTATGTATTCTGTTTTCTAGGTGAGATGGTTGATCCATAAAGGAGAATTCCAGAAGGCAGAGAAGCTGAGTGGGGATATATATCCTTTAATTAATGTTTTTTTCTACATCAGCCTCTTGTTGGCTATCCCTGTTTACACGGCTATCATTCTTATCTGTGTTTTGAACCACAAAGATACTCCACCCACAGAAAACATTTCCACGTACTACTTGGCAGTGGACTTCTCGCCCTGATAATATTTTGCTGTAGGTGTTGGAACTTGTAACACATTCTTGTTTATATCCCGGAGTCTATAGGCACATTTGTCTTGTTGCGTCTCTGAATTTCTAGATCTGGATGATTTGGCCTGAGCCTGTTCAATTCAGTTGGCATGTTCTGCACTTACCGAAGGGTCTAACCCACTGGGATCCAATTTTGTGAATGAAATGTATACTAGTGTTAGGGTCAGTGTATTAGGGTTAGGGTTTTGGGTTGGGGTTAGGGTTATTAGGGTTAGGGTTATTGTATTAGGGTTAGGCTTTTGGGTTGGGGTTAGGGTTATTAGGGTTAGGGTTAGTGTATTAGGGTTAGGGTTTTTGGTTGTGGTTAGGGTTACTAGGGTTAGGGTTAGTGTATTAGGGTTAGGGTTTTTGGTTAGGGTTTTGGGTTGTGGTTAGGGTTATTAGGGTTAGGGTTAGTGTATTAGGGTTAGTGTATTAGGGTTAGGGTTTTGGGTTAGGGTTTTGGGTTGGGGTTAGGGTTATTAGTAGGGATGCACCGAATCCAGGATTCGGTTCGGGATTCGGCCAGGATTCGGCCTTTTCAGTAGGATTCGGCCGAATCCTTCTGCCTGGCCGAACCGAAGCCGAATCCTAATTTGCATATGCAAATTAGGGGCAGGGAGGGAAATTGCGTGTCTTTTTGTCAGAAAACAAGGAAGTAAATTTTTTTCCACTTCCCACCCCTAATTTGCATATGCAAATTAGGGTTCGGATTCGGTTCGGTATTCGGCGAATCTTTCGCAAAGGATTCGGGGGTTCGGCCGAATCCAAAAAAGTGGATTCGGTGCATCCCTAGTTATTAGGGTTTTGGGTTAGGGTTTTTGGTTAGGGTTTTGGGTTAGGGTTAGGGTTATATTTTGCAATCTAAAAGTACACTATATGGGCAAAAGTGACCCACTGTAAGATTTATGATATATAATATTGATAATAATATTTCCCCTCTCTTACTAGGGTTATGGTAAGAGAGTGTGTAAAGTATCCACACCAATACGTGTATATTAAAGTGATTATATTGAATAATAAATCAATGGATTGTTACACTTAAACAATTTCAGTTAGACTATATTTACACTATTTACAGAACGATTGTACAGTTCCATCATTCTTACCAGACCCATCATAGTTTCTTTCTGGTCACCTGTTGGTTCCTGCTCCCATCTTCCCTCCAGTCTGTCTAGTTCTTGCTTTCTTCAAATCCAGTAGTCGCCTTTATATAGGTTTTTGATACCTGCCCCCAACTGACCAGATGCCAAGATAATGCCCCAACTTGCCCGCATCCAGTTGAGCGAGTTTCTCACATACATAAATGAGTTATATGACTCCAGTAGGAACACACAGCCCCCCTTCCATTCCCAGGAAACCCTTTGATATGGATAATTTGAGTTTCAGGGTGGGGCTTTGAATGTAATCTACAAAACTGACTCTGTAACCAATACAGCCCCCCATACATGGTGTATAATATGTATATGGCCCCAACACATACATATGTAAATGGCATATCCAAAATGACTATTTCTTATACCACTACCTGTCCAACATCTCCCATTTCCATTCATATGGGGGAGGGGAGTGTCCAGCTTCCTGGTGATCCGGGAATAATAGTCAAAAAGCCAGCTCTTGTGACCAGAGCTTGTTATACTTATCTGTTGTATCTGTTTGGGGTTTCCTAACTCAAATATTGTAGCTTTAGCATTAAAAAAAACATGAATCAAACAATTTGGCATAGAATTCAATAGAAAACAAAACAAAAGTTGTCAGGTTATAAAATTCAATACACGTGCACACGCGTGTATAAGCTGGTATGTGCATGAAAAAGTGGCCATGAACTCTAGTTGCTGATTTAATGTGGAAATCTGAATTGCAGGCAGTGTAGAGACAATGGCCCAACTAGGGGTTGGTGCATATGAGGTAGGTGTTCCTCAAGCTTTGTGTCCTAGGCACCTGCCTCTTCTGCCCACCACTAGTTCTGGCCCTGTGTGAACTTCCCAAAATGTTCATCTCCTCTCTGCTTGGCTGTTTGGGCTGCAGAACTACTTGTCTTGAGTCATGCAGGAGACCCTCACCCTGTTTAAGACTGACGTCCAGCAGCAGTGACCCCTCATCATTCTATAAGAAAAATTGTGTGCCAGTAGCCCTCACATATATAGACACTGCCACATATAATCAATTTAGTATCCATCCAGGGGGCAGATTTACTAAAGGGCGAAGTTGCCGTCGCTAGCGAAAAATTAGCCAGAAATCCAATCTGCAGAGACATTGGCAATTTTACTAACAGGTGTAGAGGACAATTCACTAGTGAAAGAGACCGTCGCTAGTATAGTTTCACGCCCTACCGCCAGGCGAATTTTTGCTCAGGTGAACGATCGTTAGTTCGCAAATTAACGAATTATCCATAACGTAACCTTTTTTGCCAGAGTTTTCTTCACCAGCTTACACCAGGTGAACTAATAAGATGAAGCTACATCCTCCTCCTCTTATGTCAGTGACATCATATCCTGTATGCCGAAAAGTTATTAAAATGATAAAAAAAAAAACACTGGCGTATTTTCAGGTTTTAAATTGGGATTGTCTTTAAAAGTTGTAACGGTTGCAAAATTTTTGTTTTTACCTAAGCATCTGAGGGGCAGGCCACATATGTTTTAGGGTGGGCTCATGTCTAGGACATTAGAGGATCTCTTTTGTCTTTATTTTGCTTCATTGGACATGTGTAATAATAAGTGGCCACTTTGCACCAACATCTCTAATAAAGACATATATATGAGTTGTATGTACCCACCCTATTCAAATTGACCTAAGCATAAGAGTACTAACGAAGTTTTACTAGGTAGAAACTAACGCTAGTGAAAGTTCCCTATGAAATGGTTACGCTGACAAATTAACGCTAGAGAAACTTTCCTAGCGTTCGGCTGTTGAGACGCAACTTCGCGTTTTACTGAATTAGTAGTGGTAATGAATCGGCACCTGGCAAAGTGGCAGGGAGTGTGGTGGATCCTTCGCAGGTGAAAATTTGCCCTTTAGTGAATTTGCCCCTATTGTGTTCCCACTATCATATAATCCCCCTCACTTCTCTGCAAATATATATATATATAAATTCATGCATAGAAATGGGATCTTCAGACAGAACAGCATTCCTCATCTTCTCAAAAACAGCCCAGGGCACCGTCCATTCTGCAGAACTGATTCCGTATTCGTCCAGCTGAATAATCGTAAAGTAACTCCCTTCTGCAGAAAGTTGTTTATTGGGGGTATTTACTAAAAAATACTCAAATGTATCAAATTATTTTTATTAAATCAAAGTCAACTTGACTCCCACCTACAAATTTAACCCATTTATCAAATAAATCTGCTTAAAAAGTTTGGTTCGGCCAAAATCTTGACAATTTTTTGCTAATTATTGTGGGACTTTTGCGATTTGACTCCCGAATAATTCAGCTTTTTCAAATTGTCGTACAGCAACCAGGGCAAATCTTCAAATTGTAAATGGAATATCTGCCATTGACTTTTACATGACCTCAACAGAGTTATTTGGAGTATTTTCAGATTCTGATTTGTCGCAGTTTTGTCGCGTAATAAATATCGCATTTTTTTCCCCCGTGAATTTTTCTGATTTTTGTTCTTAAAACAACCGACCCAAAAAGTTGCAATCCAATAAATCAGCCCCTAAGTGTGCTTTTAATTCACGTGGATTGGTTACCCTTATATTAATGCTCAATGTCCTTGATATCAACTAGAGTAATAACCATTATTTAGATACAGATTTTTTTTTGTTAAGTGGGGGTTCAGAACAGTTGTCTGTAGGGGTGTGACATGGTGTTAAAGATGAAACTTGGTGTTTTTGTTTCACTTTGTATTGTTTACGGGTTTTGTAATGTTGTGTTGTCTAAGTGTTTGCATTTCAAAACTATTAGTTTTCAGTAGAAATAGGTGCCATTATTATTCTGCAAGCTTTATGGGGTGGAACCAACACTACAGGGTCTATATATATAGGGCTAAAGCTCTTCTATCTCACAGATGCCTGAGGAAGAGCATGGAGATGTCTCAACTGTCTTACCCTATACTGTGTTATCCTCCTCCAGAGTATTATACTTTGTATATTGATCCTCCCGCCTATGAGCCTCCAAACCCATCATCCACAACATACTCTGATTCTTCACTGCCTCCATACCAACCTTCTCCTCAATCCTCAGCTTCCATAGAGAGGACTTCTGAAGGTTCTCCTCCAGAATACTGTGAGCTTTCACTGCCATATTGCATTATCAACGGTTCTTCTCTTCATGCACCACCTCTGGATCCTGTTTCATCAACAGCTGAACTGTCTCCTCCAGGCAACTATGAGCTTCCACCACCATATTGTATTACCACCCATTCGTCTCTTCGTGCACCACCGGCTCCTGCCCACGAGCAGCTCGAGCTCACTGTGCAACTGAAGGCAAACAACAGCTTCATGTTATTTTGCCTTTTCACCTTTATTTTCTTCCCCCCATTTGGATTGGTCGGCATCATCTACTTTTGCAAGGTAACTAGGAATAGCAAATATTTAATGCCATAATTTGGGTCAGTAGGGTCAGTAGGGTGGTATTCATTTTTAAGACTAAAGGATAAGTAAACCTTAAAAATAAGTGAATGTAAAATTGATGAGGGGGCTATTCTAACCACTTTGGCAATGTACTGTTAATATGAATGATTTTTGTTACAACAGCGCCACCTGCTGGTCAGTTTCCCACCAGTCTGACCAGCAAGTAGTCAAGGAAGTTGTCAGGAGAAAGAAAGAGGCTGATGTTCTTCTGCTTAGGAAAGATGTGAGAAAGGTTTCTAATTTTATTCCTAAACAGAAGAACATCAGCCTCTTTCTTTCTCCTGACAACTTCCTTGACTACTTGCTGGTCAGACTGGTGGGAAAATGACCAGCAGGTAGCGCTGTTGTAACAAAATTCATTCATATTAACAGTACATGTATCCCTTAAAAGGATACTGTCATGGGAATTTTTTAATAGTTAATAGTGCTGCTCCAGCATGACTTGGGGCAGCTGGGAAATTGACAATATGTCTAGCCCCATGTCAGATTTCAAAATTGAATATAAAAAAATCTGTTTGCTCTTTTGAGAAATGGATTTCATTGCAAAATTCTGCTGGAGCAGCACTATTAACTGATTCATTTTGAAAAAATGTTTTTTTCCCATGACAGGATCCCTTTAATATCTTGGAATTAAATTATTAATTTGTAAGGTTTACTTATCCTTTAAGTCAACAGCCTTCAAAGACACCAAAAGAAAAGATTGTCTGTGAGGCTAAAAGGGCAGGGATTTGTACATATAACAGATTAAAGAGCTCAAGCAGGAAATGTACCAAAATAAAAACACAATTTTCGAGCATAACCAGTAGCCAATGGCAAATAAAGAGGCACTGTACATGAGATTCATTTATGTATTTCTTCTATTTTCTAGGTGAAATGGTTTATCCATAGAGGAGACTTTGAGAAGGTGAAGACGCTGAGTGTGACTACAAATCATATAAATAAAACATTATTTTTGTTCAGCCTTCCCTTGGGTGTCACTATTTACACGGCTCTACTTCTTGTCTGCGTTTTGACCAGTGAAAGTGCATTAGCCACACAAAAGAATGCTACACACTTTATGACCGGAATTGACTTTTCACCCTAATAATATGTTGCCAGAGGCATCGGTAACTTCTAGTATTATTATTTATTATATTTTTTAGTTATTTTACTCCAAAACAACATCCAGATGTAACTGTGCAATTGATTCAATGTTTGTCTGTATTTGTACCTGTCTCCTTTTTGTTTCCCTTTATTCTGTAACTTGCTGCAGGGGATGATAATCTTGTACAGGCATGGGATCCCTTATCCAGAAACTTATTATCCAGAAAGCTCTGAATTATGGAAAGGCCATCTCCTATAGACTCAATTTTATCCAAATAATTCCAATTTTGTAAAACTATTTCTTTTTTCTGTGTAATAATAAAACAGTAGCTTGTACTTGATCCCAACTAAGATATAATTAATCCTTATTGGAAGCAAAACCAGCCTATTGGGTTTATTTAATATTTATATGATTTTCTAGTAGACTTAAGGTATGATGATCCAAATTACAGAAAGGTCTGTTATCCAAAAAACCCCAGGTCCCGAGCATTCTGGATAACAGGTCCTGTCCCTGTACAATAATACCCCCATGCTCAGAGCCAGGGCCGTACAGAATGGGTTTGCTGAGATGGGAAGAAAAAGGAAAGTACATTTAACAGTCGTAATCACATAAAAACAGATACATCCATTCTTTTTTTTTGTGATTTTTTTTTAACTGATAAAATATGTTTTTGCTTCTGAGATTAAAGGGGTGGTTAACCTTTAAGTTAACTTTTAGTATGTTATAGAATAATTCATTCTAAACAACTTTTCAATTGGTCTTTATTATTTATTTCTTACAGTTTTTGAATTTTTTATCTTTTTTTTCTGACTCTTTCCAGCTTTCCCCCAACCCCCTCTGGCCAACCCCTATCACAGCCACAACCTCCCTCTGGCCTATTCCTCCCAAGTAGGGAGGTCAGGGCAGTGTCCGAAGCCAGGGAGGTACAGTAGGTAGGCAGCGTCAGACTGGGGGGCCCAGGACCCACCGGGCCACAGCTTCAGGGGCCTCCACACCATCCCCTGGGCCCCCTAGCTACAAAGTCTAATCTGCTGGGAAACCACCTCCTTCTCCCACGCATGTGCGCATGCATACCTTTTGCCAGTGGAAGGTAAGGAGGAAAAGCAGGGAGCAAGTCTGGGCCGGCGGGCCCTCGACATACATATGTGCGCGCATGTGTGCATATGTTTTTGCAGCACGTGACCGAGGCCCAGGAGGTTAGGGGGAAGTGTGGGGAGCGGGTCTGGCCCAAAAGAGCCTGGCCCACCGGGTTTTTTTCCGGTGTCCTGCTGGCCCAGTCCGACCCTGTTGGTAGGTAGAGCTGTGGTACTTCAAGAAGGGAGCAGGTCTGGGCCAGCAGGGCCCATGAGAGCTGGGGCCCGCTGGGTTTTTTCCCGGCCCAGTCCGACCCTGGACATCACTGACCATGCAGCCAAGCTACATTTGCAATTACTCATTACAGTCTAGAGTCAGAGGGGCAAATTCACTAAGATGCGAAGTTGCGCCAGGCGCAACTTCGCCGCACTTCGCCGCACTTCGACACACTATTTTCGCCAGCGCTCCGCAAATTCACTAAAATCCGAAGTTGCGCACAGGGGTAGCGTAAGGTTGCGAAGTTTTGCTAGCGTTGATTCGCTATGTAAAGCGAAGTTACGCTAGCGAAGGCTAATTTGCATATGGCGCGAAATTCAAATTTCAATGGAGGAACACGTATCAGCACTACAAATGCCTAGAAAACCTTCAAATCAGCAAAGAAAAATTTTATTTTGCCCTACACATGTGCCCACTGTCTAGGTAAGTTGCCATGAGTCAGGAAATGTAGGGGGGAAGGAGGGGAGCCCCAAAAATTTTTTCGATCTTTTTCAGCCTATCACCCATCATGTAGAAAACACGCCAGCGTTTTTGGGACTTAGAAAAAAATTTGACTTTTTTGGAAACAATCCCTATCTACTCTATTGCGCTTCGCCAGGTCTGAGGTGGCGAAGGAAGTCTAGCGTAAAAGGTAGCGTTCAGTACACTGCGCAAGTTAGTGAATTTGCGTAGTTATGTCGCTAGCAAAAATCGCCTGGCGTAAAGATGCGAAGTAACACTAGCGAAAATACGCTAGCGTTCATTAGTGAATTTGCGCAGTAGCAAAAATGCCAAACGCTAGCGAATTAACGCTAGCGTTCGGCGCTTCGGCGCTTAGTGAATTTGCCCCAGAGGCTAGATTGTCATCGTTATTATATTCTTTTTTAGGGATGCACCAAATCCACTTTTTCCGGAATTCAACCAAATAACGAATCTTTCAAGCAGGATTAGACTGAATCCCAGATCCTAATTTGCAAAATTACAAATTAACACAATTACATGATCTAAAGTCAAATCATTTTAAGGGTTCAGGTGCTAGGATTCGCCGGAATCCCAAATCGAAATTTTATTACTTATTTTTCAAATGAGCCGCTCTCCCATTTCTTCCATTCTGGTTATCAGATCACTGCCTGATTGATAGTTTCATGGAAACTTATGATGAGTAAGTTCTATATAAGGGAATACATAAAATCCATGGAGTACACAGAAAGTTGTAAAAGGGGTGTCTGAGACATTCAGGGTCTCACCTAAAACTGTTGGAGACACATTTCAGTTGGTCTGTGTTGCAGAAAGTTTCTACAAGATTCTGTAGCCTTGATTCATAAATAAATCATCTGTTCTACTGAGACCCTTGTCGCTGAGCCTTGTTCTTTAATAAGTAGGGATGCACTGAATTCACTATTTTGGATTTTGGATAACCCCCGAATCCTTCGCGAAAGCTTTGGCCTGAATACCGAACCGAATCCTAATTTCATATGCAAATTAGGGGTGGGAAGGGGAAAACATTTTTTACTTCCTTGTTTTCTGACAAAAAGTCACACGATTTCCCTCCCGTCCCCCTTAAGAGCATGCAAGCCAAAGTCCCGAAGAGCCGAAGTCCCACAGAACTGTGGAAAGTCCCAAAGAGCCGAAGTGAAGAGTACCCGAAGCCGCAAATGGAGCCGAAGTTGTGAAAAGACCTGAAGCCATGAAAGGAGCTGAAAGTAGTTGAAAAAAAAAACCCTGAAGAAGCTGCCATCGCCAAGGACAAGTAAGAAGAACCTGAGGTAAGTTCCATTGAACACCAATGCTTTATCTGAATCCTTTATGGGCCCCTGGCCACCAAAATAAAAAATCTATGGGACCCTGACCACCAAAAAATTAAAAAAATCTATTGGGCCCCTGACCACCAAAAATGCAAAAAATCTATAGGGCCCCTGGCCACCATTTTTTTAACTTGTAAGTGGGGGGGGGCTGGCCAACAATTTTTGATTTATATTTCTATGTGGCCCCTGGCAACCATTTTTTTAACCTTGTGGGGTGGGGGGCTGGCCACCATTTCTTTTAACTTGTAGGGGGGCTGGCCACCAATGAAATTTTTTTTTTACTTTTATGGGGAGCCCCTGACCGCAAGTAAAAAAAAATTTGATGACCTGCCCCTCCCACAAGTTATAAAAAGCCATTGGTGATCAGGGGCCCCCCTGCAAGTAAAAAAAAAAAAATTGTCCAGATACTCCCAAGTTTTTAAAAAATTGCTTGCCAGGGTTTAGTGTCTAAGGGGGGGCCTTGCCATGCTTCACTTACTTGATTATTCGGGCCCCCCTGTGCACGGAAGATTATCTCCTATTAATTATTGCTGTACCCTCGTGGTTCTTTAAGAATAAGTCCCGGTAAAGCTGTACAGGGATTGGATAAGGGGATCCAATCCCAATGCAGATTTTCCAGGACTTATTCTTAAAGGACCAATGAGGTTACAGCAAATCTTAATAGGAGATAATCTTCCGTGCACAGAGCTGCTGTGAAAGCAGGGGGGCCCGACTAATCAAGTAAGTGAAGCACGGCCAGGCCCCCCCTTAGACACAAAATCCTGCGGGGCCCGGGACAACTGTCACCCCTGTCACCTCCTGATGGCATCCCTGTCGGCACATTACTACAGTGACCTCAATACAAGCAGGAGAAAACTTAATTTGTCTGGATCACATTCCCTTTTTTGTTTTCTTCTTGCATCCACTCTCACCAGGCTCTAACTACTCTTCTTCCTTTTGTAACACCCTCTTGGACACCCCCCTGGTGCCAAGGTTGTACATTATTACTGACTTACAGGTCCTGAGTCCCCTTTGCAAGGTGAAAGGGTACTGGGAATTCTCTTCTCCGCCAGTGCCTCCACCTAATGGGATCTGGGATTTTGAAATTTTGAAACTTGTCACAGGGGGTCACCATCTTGGAAAGTGTCTGTGACACTCACATGCTCAGTGGGCTCTGATTGGCTGTTGAGAAGCTAAGCTTAGGGCTCGTCACTAATTATCCAGCAGAAAATGAGCTTCCCTGGCTGTAATATAAGCTGATGCTACAGGTTTGCTGATTATTCAATTCTGATGCTAATTGCACTGGTTTCTGTGCTGCCATGTAGTAATTATGTGTATTAATTACTAATCAGCCTTATATTGTGACATTTCTATTCTATGTGTACTGTATATTGTGAGTGGCTCCCTAAGCTCAGTAAGTGACAGCAACACAGAGCATGTGAATCAGTGAATCAGCAGAAAAGAAGATGGGGAGCTACTGGGGCATCTTTGGAGACACAGATCTTTACTGCTAAAGGGCTGTGGTTGCCTTGAGCTGGTACAGAAGCTCAAAACATCAGCTACTTCTTAAGTTAGGCTTTACTTCTCCTTTAAATGCTAGAGGGAATTATTTGCAATGTAAACAGTGTAATATCTGTCCCCTTTGTACCTAGAGTCTAACGCCCACGGGAAAAGGAATTTCTGCCAGACTTCTATAAATCTGCCTGAGTTTATGTGTATGTGTAGGTACGTGTGTGTGTGCTCTGAGTTGTAGCAGTAGAACAGAACACAAACACCCCTATGAAAGCTCAGTGGTGCAACTGGTACTGGATGCAACTTTGCGTTATCATCACCATAAAATTGCTGCAAGTTGTGGGGTATAGAATGAAGCTCAAATTCTAAGTTGCATCGTAGGGGGGAAAGCAAAGCAGACTGAACAAAATAACTTTTTTTGTATCCTTTACGTGGTTGGGCACAGTGGTCCCCGCATATAAAATCTGTGGGGACCACTGATTTTCTGATGTTCTTCTACAATTAAAAAACATTTCTCAGATCTTTCCTAAGCAGAAGAACATCAGCCTCTTTCTTTCTCCTGACAACTTCCTTGACTACTTGCTGGTCAGACTGGTGGGAAAATGACCAGCAGGTGGCGCTGTTGTAACAAAATTCATTCATAGTAACAGTACATGTGTCCCTTAATATCTTGGAATTAAAAATAAATAATGAACGTACATTTCAAAAGTGCTTAGAATAGGCCCCCTCATCAATTTTACATTCACTTATGTTTAAGGTTTACTTATCCTTTAAATATAACAGGATGTAATTGTGTGCTGTGTTGTATTTCTATTTATTTTTGCAATCATTGTAAGTCTAAACAATAACCGAAACAAGAGATGGAATTGCAACAAGATATGCAATCTGTGCAAAAATGGAATAAAGTTTCCCAACGTCGGCTGTTTTGTTATTTATAGGGGTCAATATCAGGGGCGGATTCTCTAGGAGAGAGATTCTCTGTTGTGGGGGGGGGGCACGCACTTGCTAAGGTAGGGTGGATTTGAGATGTCAACCAGATCCAACCAGGGTGACCATACATTTAGCTACTTGTCTGGGCAGCCCCGTCTAATAGAGATTCATTTATAGAAGGGTTGGGCTTGGTCAACTAAGGGCTTCTGAGGGACCTCTTGGGAGGATTTGGGTCTTTCCACTTAGTGGTAATACATTTCTTAGCATTGGGATGTCACAAATTATTGTATGACAGAGAGTCCAATGTGTCCATATTATAATTGTCCAACTGGGTATTGATTAGTCCAAAAAACATTGGTTTTCAGTGAAACCGTTGCGCTGCCTTTTTGGGCATCTTCTTGTTTCAGGTGCCAGTACCTTTGTATTGCTTTACTTTGGGCACCATATTGGTTAATGAAAGGAAAGAGCTTCTCATTCTTTTTAGGCTTATTTTTGAGAAGCTCCTGCCCCTGTTGCCACTGGGGACCAAAAAGAAACAACATGGACAAACATTTAGGTAGGGATATACCGAATCAGGATTTGGTTTGGGATTCAGCCAAGATTCAACCTTCTTTAGCAGATTCAACCGAATCCAAGTGCTTGGCCAAACCCAATATACTGTAAATCTAAAAAAATCACGGGACTTTTCATCACACAAACAAGGAAGTAATTAAAAATTTTAACCGCAAGCTGCATGCGTCCATATCTCACCCCCTAATTTCCCTGATTTACATATGTAAATTAGGGTTCAGATTCAGTTCGATATTCGGCCTAATATTTCACAAAGGGTTTGCGTTTCGACTGAAATCTAAAATAGTGGATTTGGTGCAGTTTTCGTTAGGCCCGGGGCATGATTAGGCAGATTGGAGCATTGCCTGGGAGGAGCAGGAGACATGTTGAAGTCTCTAGATGGACTTTTTTAAAATGTGCCCCCTTTCCACTTACAGCCTCCCACCCAGGGGACCCAGTTGGAAGTAGGACCCGAGCCACCGAGGGAGAAGAGCCCTGCCAACTGGTATGCAATGTGTGTTGAAGGCCCTGGGTTTATAACCATTCAAGTAACTGCAGGGAGTAGAAGAACACCATCCCTCCCAACTTTCCCATTTTTCCCAGGACAGTCCCGATTTTGACAGCTCAACCCGCAGTCCCTGATTGTTACTGAAATGTCCCAACTTTCTCTTTGATCTCCAGCACTGAACAGCCAGAAAAAGATACAAAGTTTCTAACTTAATTAGCTTTTGGAAGAGAGCCCAGAATATATACTTAGATACTTTTGAGATAAGCAGGTCTCTTGGGAGAACTTAGACTCACAGTTTAAAGGGCAATACCCCTTCATTAGCAAAACTGTAATAACACATATTTTTTTTAGGTGTAACACCCCTTTTACAAAAAAGAATAGAGAGAAATGTGAAGCTGCCTTCCCAGGGCAATTCCCCTGCTCTCTGCCAGGAACATAATGATACAGTCACTACGGTGTATTGCCAAAAAACACTTGCTGACATTAAACCAAAATGGAATTTCAACCCACACTGACTGATCAATCCTGTTCTATTAGCTCTAACCATTTGTTACCCTCATCATCTCCTTTGCTTCCATTCTAATCCTCCGCTAGACTTTAACTGTTAATTCAATGTACAATCACTATACCATGTTTAAGGTTTACTTACCCTTTAAGAAATAACCAAAAACAGCTTTGAAGCATCCCAGTTGCAATTCTTTGAAGGGGTGGTTCGCCTTTAAGTTAACTTTTAGTATGTTATAGAATGGCTAATTCGAAGAAACTTCATCTGGTCTTCATTATTTTTGAATTATTTACCTTTTTTCTTCTGACTCTTTCCAACTTTCAAATGGGGATCGCTGACCCCATCTTAAAAACAAATGTATTGTTATTGCTACTTTTTATTCCTCCTCTCTCTATTCAGGCCTCTCCTATTCATATTCCAGTCTCTTATTCAAATCAATGCATGGTTGCTAGGGGAATTTGGGCCACAGCAACCAGATGGCTGAAATTACAAACTGGAGAGCTGCTGAATAAAAAGCTAAATAACTCAAAAACCACAAATAATACAAAATGAAAACCAATTGCAAATTGTCTCAGAATATGACTCTCTACATCATACTGACAGTTAATTTAAAAGTGAACAACCCCTTTCAGTTACTTTCTTGCCTTCCCCTTGTATATGTTTTATAGGTATCAATAGATCCTGTATAACGAAGAAACAAAGGAACATGGTCAAATTCCGTTAATAATTAATTTATATAGTGGTTGAATTATCTTGCACTTACAGTTATAGCTAAACTAATAAAAGTTATTTTTAACAATCCATAGCTTCTTTAAAAACTGGGACCCAGGTGTTAATCATATCAGTTATTCATTTATTGTGATCATTCATGTTTATTACTGGGATTACACCTGCCTGGAAGAATTTACTGCACAAGATGGGAGAGGGCACTAAATTACCTTGAATTCATGTTCTTTCAAATATTGACTAAAGCAGAATATTGAGTCGAATGATGAAACTGAAGCTCGCACTATGAAACTACTCACTGAACCTCATATCAAGCAGTTTCATAGCAGAAAGAACATAGGCTGTTTCCTTTATATTAGATATTTTATATTATATATCTTTATATAATTATATGTCTTCTATTCAACTGGAATGAAGACAAACTGCAAAACCCTTGAACTGCAATGTGCAAAGATACATTTAGGGGGTTATTAATAAACTTGTTTTGGGGGGAAAAGCCCAAAAAAATTGAGCGATTCTGGAAAATACTCAAATATACTCAAAAATCATACGATTTGGGGTTTCACTTCATTTTATCGAGTTTCTACCCAAACCGATTAAAACAAACTTTTAAATAAGATCAAATTGGGTATTAGAGTTTGGTGGTGATTTTTTTATTAAAAAAATTAGATAAATTTGGATTTTAGGAAATAACCCTCACCATTTTAAAGCCCGTACTGGACCTGACCAATCAGATGGCTTGAGAAACAGTCCCCATTATTGTTGGAAGGTATATTACTGAAAAGGGTGGGAATGGGAGAGGTCCCTGCTGGAAAAATATCCGGCAACCTACATAAAACTGTGTTTTGGGAGAGACTGGGACACCTGTGCTTTGTATGTGCTGTACCTCCACCTACCCTCCACCTACCGGGTACCAAGATTCACTTTAGGGGCCCCCCTAGGACTAAACATTTTAACACACAAATATAAAGAATAGAAGGGGCATTTACAGGGTTGTTCAACTTTAAATTAACTGTTAGTATGATGTAGAGAGGGATATTCTGAGACAATTTGCAATTCGTTTTAATTTTTTGTTATTTGCGGTTGTTGAGTTATTTAGCCTGGTTGCTAGCGTCCAAATTCCCCTAGCAACCATGCATTGATTTGAATAAGAGACTGGAATATGAATTGGAGAGGCCTGAATAGAAAAAAAGTAACAATAACAATACATTTGTAGCCTTACAGAGCATTTGTTTTTTAAATGGGGTCAGTGACCCCCATTTGAAAGCTCAAGAAATTCAGAAGAAGGCAAATAATTCAAAAACTTTATAAAAAAATAAGACCAGTGAATTTAGCTTGCAGAAGCCAAAGAGTGTGAATAACAAGAAATAAATGATTAGGAAAGCCTAAGTAACCAGATACATTGATTGTCAGTATTCACTGGGGTTACTAAGTCACTCAGTTTATTAAAGCTATTGTGCAACTTCTATTAGTGAGGACATTTAGCAAATATTAACTGGAATAAAGATAATAACAAGCTTTATCCTCGTACTAAAGGATGGAGAGTCAGAAATATAATGAGGTCCAAATAGCAGATTCCTTTGATTTGGAGACAATGTAATTAAATACTTTTCCTCTGCCTCCCGAGATTAACTTATGAAAAAGTGTGTAGAAAAGATCAGTTGTGGCAAATGGCAGCAGAAAGTTAGATGGAAAAATGAGAAAAGGTGATGGAGCACAGGTGCAAGGGAGTGCCTCCGGTCCCTCATGCTGTGGCCTTCAATGTAGCACGTGTCATGATACTGCAATTTGGCTATTTAAGGATGTTACTCTGGTCATTCCTTGATTGGTTATTAAGTGATGTTCCTGCTGATTCTCTGGGCTACTTCCTATTTGGTTCTACTTGGTTTTGACTTCTGCCTAATACTTGACTCTGATCCTGGTCCACCTGCCCTGACCCTTGGCTTGTCTGACACCCAACTGCCTATTCTCAGGAACCTCACTTTTTGACTTCACTGGCCTCTCCACTTTCCAGGATGCTTGGAGTCAATTTGAGTTGATCACTCACTACATCTTATGCTCCCTTAAGCTTGATACAGGGTTTCACCGTAATACCCCCATGCATAAAGCCAAGTCCATACATCATGGGTTAGCTGAGAAGAACCTGATTCACAAAGTCGTGACCTCAACCAAAATGAATGAATTGGAACCCTGACTGTGAGCCTGATCCCCAACATCAGTGCCCATCTTCAATAATGCTCTTATGGTTGAATGTAAGCAACTCCCAGCAACAATGTTAGAGACATCTACTGGGGACCCTCCCCCTAGAGCAGGGGTCCCCAACCTCTTTTATTCGTGAGCCACATTTAAATGTAAAAAAGAGTTGGAAAGCAACACAAGCATGAAAAAGTCTATGGGGATGTCAAATAAGGATGGTTAGTGGCTGTTTGGTAGACCATATGGACTGGCAGCCTACAGGAGGCTCTATTTGGTAGTACACCTGGTTTTTATACAACCAAAACTTGCCTCCAAGCCTGGAATTCAAAAATAAGCACCTGCTTTGATGCCACTGAGAGCAACATCCAAGGGGTTGCTGAGCAACATGTTACTCACGAACTACTGGTTGGAGATCACTGGCCTAGAGTATGGGTTGCTATACAGCCATAACAACTGAGGGGAAATTTGTTTTATTAAACCCCTTGGTTTTAGAAGGAGATGTTAAAGAGGCAGGTGTCCACATTTGACCATGTAATGTATGTATGTCAATTTATTATAGACCAATCAGATGGTCTACTAATGAAACGACAATGGCTTGCCTTCTCCTTGATGTCCCACTCTAATTCAGGTAAAGTTCTAGCGCCTTTAGGATATATTTATGTGAAACAAACATTGTTTCATGCAAGTGGTAGAACTTAGGCAGATAGAATAGAAAAGTAATGGCAGGGGGGTCTCACTGCCTGCCTTGACCATGAGCTCTACCGCCTTGCCTCCCCCACTAATCAGCTAGACCATACTATGGTTAGTAGATAAAACCCCGCCAGGATGTTATTAATGGGGTATTTTAAACTTGCGTTTAAGTCAAATTAGCGTTGGTTCCTATTTTTCCTGCTAATCATTTTCTGCAAAGAAGCTAACATTCCTCCTCTGTTGCTGACAACCTGTGTATGCACCCCAAAAGAATCCAAACATGGATTTCCAAAGTTGTCATCCCAACTAGACACCAATGAAAGGATATCCTGGTGCACCATGCGCAAGTTTCAACCAATCCCACTCAACCATTCATGCTGTTTTTGTGACAACCCAACCTAATGTTATGGTGGTGCCTCAGCCTGGCTACTAGGATTATTGGGGATGTTCCATTGCCAACATTATTTTCTGCTGCCCCCTTCCTAGGGATAGCTGCTCTTATCTTCTCTTGCAAGGTTGGGAGGTTTTTCAAGAAACAGGGTGGCTCATTGGGTAGCACTTCTGGTTTGGAGCACTAAGGTCCTCCATGTTCTCCAAGTATATGTATGGTGGGTTCCAAAAACATACCTAGGTGTTCTCTACAGGCTTTGAAAATAGCATGAATAAGAGCAAGGCAGAAGCTCCTAACTCCTAGTTAATTGAATATTTAATATATTTAATTGAAGCAAGTTTTGTTCTTCTCCCTTGAAAGTTTTGTAACCTGATGAGCCATGTTGAAAGCATCAGTTTGCACACAACCGGTATCAGGCAACTAGGTGGGACCGGTACTGAGGTCATGAAAGAAAATGGTAGATATCCAATGTCATGGGTGTGCCCAGTGTTGTGGCCATCAAATAAAATACTTAGTGAGTGAGGATTTAAAATCATTTGGGAACTTGGAGAGACTGAGCTGAGATTAAAGTTGATAAACTTGCTTGATATTTGAAGATAAATCAGTTCCTCCTTTGAAGAAAACCATTGAAGAATGTATCCACCACCGCAGAATCCCACAATGGATTTTCAAGGGGCATCTTGCAACCAAATACCAGTGCAAATGTATCCTGTACAGGCAGCACCCCCTGCTCATGTTAGTCAGTCCTCCTTGGATTCTCAAACTGTGATTAGTGGCCAGTCTATTACCATAATGCAACCTCAACCTACCTACAAGGATTACATGGGATGCTCCATTGCCAACCTTTTATGCTGCTGCCTGCCCCTTGGTGCTTTTGCCCTTGTCTTCTCTTTCAAGGTAACTAGACTGAACACCTCTTAAGGAGAGGAGTGGGGGTAGATTGGGACAATTGGGGAATGCAGTGGTTGAATGGGTAAGGAGTTACAACTTCTAGTTGATCAGAATGTGACCTAGCTAGAAGATATTTAATCTGTCATAAACTCACTGGCATGTATGACCTATCTTCAAATCCTTTATCTTCTTGATGTTACTCAAACTTTGCTCACCTATATGGACATTACCTACTGGCCATTCCTATGGGGGCTCCACTTTCAATTTGGTACTTGAACATGAAGATCATTATAGTGGTGGAATTGTTATTTTTCTTTATCCCAAATGTAGGGTTAGACTTTAAGCTCTTCTTCTTGCTTCTCTCCTTACCTTCTGTTAAAGTCCACATCATGTGTGTTATATATTGCTCCCCTGGTCCCTCTTCTATATTTCTAGATCCCCACCCCCTTGCTACAGTATCTCTCTTGTGACACACCACATTCTAGGTTGTGTCACAACAGGGTCTGTGGACTTTAGGAGACTCATTCGCTCCTTATTCTCAAAGGCCTGGGTTTTTGTTAATTCTTTATTGAAAGTACAATAGAATATGCAAAATGGAATGTTATTCTGGGAAAGATAACTATAATGCTCTTCCGTGAATTTAGAACAATAGTTGCAGCCAAACTTTCATGTAATGAAGGAAACAGTAGAACATCAAATGACCATCTTTATTCCAGTTTCTCCTGAAGGGTGAGTGGCAGGAGTGTCCCAGGCAAGGAGGGAACTGCAATGTGGGCAATCTCCCAAACTGGGCACATCCACTGGACACATACAGTGTTGGTAATACAAATGCCAGAGGATGGTAAAGAGAAAGAGGCAGTGAGTCTGTAGTACTTTGCCCTTATTAAATTCTCATACTGGGAAGCTCTCTGTATACTAAATGCTAAATACTGGCACCAACCTTGATAAAATTCCATTGCCCCTATTCCAACACTCCGTCTTCTTCCTCTCTTCGGGGAATGTAAGTTCCAGGTTGCTTTTCCCCACCCTTGGGGTGATGCCTCTCATTGTGATTGGCCAGTTGAACAAGAGATGACAGTTCCTAAATTGTCAGTGTGGTTTGTTTGGTTTTGTTTGACTTTAAAACTTGAAAGTGTGCTATTCCAGGTATCAGGCCCTTAAAGTGGAACCTAGGTGAGCTAGAGTGATACACCCAGGACCCAAACCCTTCTAATGCTCAGTGGTGGAGCTCAGGCTGGAATGAACACTTTTTCCACTACATCCACCTTCCAGAGAGAGATGGGGGGGGCGGCACCTCAGGCAGCAGCAGCCCCAGAATCGCTGCTGCCTGGCCATTACTGAACTGCCAGGAAAATACATTATGCCATCTCTATATAGGACCACCTTAGGTGTTAAAAACAGGGGAACTGCCTGGCCAAAGGGTAACTAAACTATCACTCTCCTACATTTATACTACCACAACAGATGTCTTTCACTGGCTAGACAGCTGGACCCTCCTCTGATCTGCTCTCTATCCTCTAAAACCCAACTACCTCCCTTCTATGCACCCCAGCAATAAATTCACCCCTATTGCCATTGCTCAAGGCATTTCCCATTTCAATTTGCAGAACTATGTCCTCTCTTCATTAAAAAAGAATCGGTCAGTTGATCAGGACATTACAGTTAAAATCTAGAAATGGGGGCACATAAAGGGATGGGGAATATGATGGAGCAAGAGATCCATCAACTGGCCAGAGAAAATCCCTGCAATAAACTATTAATAATCAGATATACGTTTCCCCCATTTTTTTGTTTCAGACCCGGGATGACATGCGTCGAGGCGACATGATCTCTGCCGCAAGTGATTCCCGCTGGGCATTCACCCTGAACATGATGGCACTGGTACTTGGACTTCTTGGAAACCTGGCATGGATCACTTATACCATTTATTTGATATCCATTCCCTCAGTTCCTTCTGTATCTTACAATGTGGAGTACCCAACTTTTACCAATATACACCCATTTCCCCTGTCATAGCTTCTAGACCAGGGGAGGGCACATTATTGTCCTCTGGGAGTCGTAGATCAATAAGAGCTAAAGGGCCGTAGTGTAGATATTCCATGAGGCTAGTGAACCAGTAGGGGTTCTTTCTAAACCAAGGCTAATGATTTTCCTTTGGGCAATATAAATAGGAAATGAAACTCCTGTAATAAATTAAATTTATCCATTTTGCTCGTTAGTGTTATTATCTTTAAACAGTGCAAATTGAAACTGGTTTGTTTTTTTCCATTACCTTGGGTGAAAGATCCTGCACATTTATTCCCATGTGATTGGCTTGAGTTGTCCACCATAGAGTGGGTGAGACTTACCAGCCTCTACTTACCCTCAATAACCAATCCAGGCCATAGTCTAGGGATCACAGCAGATGTAACAGATTAATATACTGGTCCCACCTAGATCTTACATCGACCTCTATGTCCTCTGATTAAATATATTGTATTCAGTGGGGATCAGGAGAATGTGTGCGGCGCCCAGAATCAACACACATCTTCTCATTTTTAAATGTTTTTAAGACATGAATTTCCCTCTAATTTCTAATGGAGCTATTAAATGTTACGTTTTAATTGGGTAATTTCAGTGAAATGTGAACTGCGTATTAGATAATTGGCACTCAATGCACTAATTAGCACTTTATCAATGAATTAGTTATTAATTGGTTCTAAAAAAGACCATGAACAATGAATTTATGGTTTTTCACAAAATTAATTTATTGATGAGTTGATGAATTAAAGTGATAATGATTTATTTCACACACTAGGAAGTGATTTCTTTATTTACACTGAGTTCCACCGATATACAATTAACTTTACACTTAGGGGCAAATTCATCAAGGGTCGAATATCGAGGGTTAATTAACCCTCGATATTTGACTGGGAATGAAAATTCTTCGACTTCGAATATCGAAGTCGAAGGATTTTGCGCAAAAAGTTCGATCGAACGATTCGAAGGATTTTAATACAACGATCGAAGGATTATCCTTTGACCAAAAAAACTTAGCCAAGCCTATGGAGACCTTCCCCATAGGCTAACATAGGGTGCGGTAGCTTTTAGGTGGCGAACTAGGGGGTCGAAGTTTTTTCTTAAAGATACAGTACTTCGACTATCGAATGGTCGAATAGTCGAACGATTTTTACTTCGAATCCTTCGATTCGAAGTCGAAGTCGTAGTCGAAGGTCGAAGTAGTCCATTCGATGGTTGAAGTAGCCAAAAAAACACTTCGAAATTCGAAGTTTTTTTACTTCGAATCCTTCACTCGAGCTTGGTGAATGGGCCCCTTAGCATGTTATAGATTGTGCAACACTATTAACCAGTGTCGGACTGGCCCACCGGGATACCAGGAAAACTCCCCGTGGGCCCAGGTGTCAGTGGCCGCTCCTGCTGTTAAACATTTGGCCTATTTCATGGGCTTAAAGCTTCCAACTCCAGTGGCAGAACAAGAACATGGAGCCAGATTGATATAGATAAGCTGGATTCTCATTGGAGGTTTTTTGCATTTTAAAGCAGTTGCTGGCTGTGGAGATTTGGGGAAAAGATTTATTGTGCACTATTACTTTAAGAATACAACCCTGATGTTGCTGGACTACAGCTCACAGCATACCTCAACCTTCATTATATGTTACATTATTCTGGAATTTGTAGTCCAGCAACAACTGAGCAAAGTTTTGTTGAGCAGTGCAGCAGGGGTTACTTCCCCTTTAATACAAGTTAATGAATGCAACTGTATATGCAGTTCACAGATATATGTTATATATTTCTCGGAATTAAAAAAAAAAACTTCTTCTACTTCTCACTTGTATAAAGTATAATACAGAAAGCTTCCAACAAGTCCTCTACTTTTATAATCCCACCGCTAAGAGAAGGAGAGATACTTAGAGGCAGATTTACCTAAATTAAAATTTTGGATTTTGTTTTGAAATGGGAAAAATCTCACCAACGTCCGCTTATTTATAAAAAAAAACTCGATATGATGGGAATACACTCAGCAGATATACCAATAAAAGTGGAACAAGTCAGGGCTGCCCCCTCTCCCCCCACTTGTTTGCCCTTTCCTTAAAACCCCTAGCAAACTCATACAAAGCACAACATTGGACTGTATGCAGATGACATTCTCCTCATGGTAAACTGACCTCAGACACCCTTACTGCACCTCAGGGCTAGTTCGGGAATATACTGTGACCCAGGAAATTCGAAACTACTCCCTTCCTTAGACTAAGGGTCCCCTTTGTGGTCAGTCCTGAGGGGAATGCAAAGTAAAAAGGGATACATTTAATAACCCCCTACAATTGCTAAATAGGAAATAGGGGAAATGGGGCTCAGTTTTTGCCCCAGTGATTCCAGCATTACTGTCAAACACTAAGAGGTTAAAAAGACTAAATATCCAAAAGCCTCTAAAAGTCTGCAAAAAAATCCAATAGGAGCAACACAGCCCCCATTGACTTTTATGGGGCTTTGACTGTTTTTACTTAGAGAAATTTTGAAATACAGTTTTTCACAAGTCTAGAATTTTTAGAGTTTTAGTGAAATAAAAAAACACGAACTTGAAATGCTATTCGGGAAAAAAAATAAAAATCTGAATTTTAATCGTCTCCTACATGAAGTTTAAAGATGTCGACTGGATATTTAACTATGATTCAGTTAATAAAGTATTAAAATATTTGCACTTCTCCTTCATGCCGTGTATAAGGATTGTAGTCGGATGGGCTGAACCACTGGAAGGTTTCTGAGATGAGGCAGGACACGCCCAACAGTGATATTTCCTTGTTTTTGATGCTTTTCATCAACCCTCAGATAATGAGTCTGTCAGACAAATGTTCCCCGGGGACTTTACTGTAAGAAAAAGAGGTCATCATAATGGAAACCAGTTCCTGGGTGTTTCCAGTGTTTTGGGTCAAGTATAATTCTGCCTCTGTGTAGATATATGAAGATAAGTTTATTGTTCTATACCGTTGTTCTGTTCTGACTAAACCAGTTCTTCAGCTTTTTCCCCTTCTTTAGATCTGAATTCAAACTGTCGGTTCTGCTGTTCATGATGTGTCCTCTGCTGCCCTTTCTTCAGTTGGCAGAACTGGGCATTTGCATAAATGGAATTCACCTGTCGCTGCTCTAAGACATCAGTGAATAATACTCCACGTGTGCCGTGAGCCTAATAACTTTCCTCATTCATCTTCTTCTGTTCCTTTCTCTGGCTCTATCTGGAATGCATGGTCCATCTGCAGTAATCTCAATGCTGGACCTGTGCATCTCCTAAATCTTTAACCATCTTCTGTTACTGAAACTTGGCTCATCACTATGGGTTTCACTTCACCTACCAACCACTCTCCACTCTCCATCATAAACTGAGACATGGAGACCATGATGGTGGTTGCCTTCACCGCCTCCAGGGCTGATCCTATCAAATGTGGGGCCCAATTGGGACCATGTTGGCGGGGCCCCTAGACAAAGTGTTGCTGGCTACTGACACAGCAAGTATTTAGGAAAATAAGGGCATACAGGCACAAAATAGAAAGGAAAGGGGCAGTGCGGGGCCCCCAGAGGTGCGGGGCCCAATTGGGCCCAATTGGTCCAATTGGCCTAAGGCCGGCCCTGACCGCCTCAGCCAGACAAAGTGCAATAGAGTAGATAGGACTTCCTCAAAATTTAGTTGAATTTTTCTAAGTCCCAAAAAACACTGTCGTCTTTTACTTTTTTCAGGGTGATAGGCTGCAGAAGTCTGTAAAATGTTTCCTACCATATGGCACATAAACTATACACTGGGCTCATGTGTAGGGCAATATAACAACTTTATTTAATTTTATTAAGGTTCCCTGGGCTTGTGTAATGTAATGTATTTGCTGCAACATATACGTCCATTGTACTTTAACTTCCCGCCGTATGCAAATTAGCCAACGAAAGCCAAATTAATGCTATTGCAACTTCGCCAGCATTCGGCGCCCTGGACGCAACTTCGCATGTTAGGGAAACATGGGGATTCAAAAAACTATGAAAGTCACCAAAAAACTTCAATTAAAAATCTCTATTGTCTTATGCATTTCATGTTCCTTGTGCTCGGAGAGCCTGAGACGCGCAAGGCAATAGAGATGGTGTCCTCTTTCCATTTCTTATCTTTGCCGGTTGCAAATACTTATTGGGGGAATATATATGGAGGTGCAGGTTTAATGAGCCCCTAAAATGCAAAGGGGTCACAGAGTTGTGGTGGGTTTGCACGTGGCCCTTTTCTTGGTGGGTGCCAACTTGCACCACTAGATCTCCAGCACTGAACACGTACAATTCCTATGCAATGGGTTAAAATGTATGACTTACTAGAGCAGGTTCCCATGGACATATTTCCTGGTTTCCGTTGTTCGTAGATAATGATTCACTTGAATACATGTTTATAGGTCTTTTATTGTACTTCAAGGAAAACCGCTTCCTTATTATGGGAACCAATAAACGGATGTGTTTCTGGGCTTTTCTCATAAAAACCTGCTGGCGGGCAGATATCAAGTCACTTGGGAACCTATTGATTATTAAGTTTCTTTTTCAATTGGTTTTATTGAAGTGTTGCCATTCAGATATATCACAAAATATCAATATTATTGACAAGAGAATCAATACAGAAATTCAAAGCAATGCTTGATAGCAGTTTCTAATCCTGATGAAGGGAGGTTGAATCCCCCTGAAACGTTGATCTTTTTGGTGGTATATTAATAAAAAGAGGGGCCACATCCCCGACTGCAGATAATAGTGTGTGTGCGGATCCGTGAATTTTCTACAGTTGCTAAGAGACCTTGCCGTGTTGACGGAGGACCGGCACCACCATTACGGGAGATATTAAGAGATTTCTTTCATTTTTAGAAAAGTAACAAATTAAATGGTAACTGAAAGGGTGAAATTAAATAATTATACCCATTAAGTTTGAAGAGGGTCTTCCATGTAACAATTGTATCTCTATAGAGTACATTCCTTTTAGTATTTACATGTTGATTTTTCCATTTTTATTGCAAATAAGACACGATATGCTCTCCCAGGGCCGCCATCAGGGGGGGACAGGGGGGACAAGCGTACCGGGCCCGGGCATGAAGGGGGGCCCGGCAGCGCTGCATTTTTTGAAGATCCGGGCCCCCCTTACGAGCGCCCGAGCCGTACGTCTTGCCTCTGTGCTGCCGAATGCGGAAGTGCCGAAAAGCCGAAGCCGATGCGCCGAAAAGACCCGAAGTCACGGAAAAAGCCGAAGTCACGAAGCGCCGAAAAGACCCGAAGTCACGAAAACAGCCGAAGCCGAAGTCCTGAAGCAGTGAAAAGACCCGAAGTCACGAAAGGAGGTGAAGTTGAAGTACTGAAGCCGTGAGTTCAATTCTACTGAACACCAGTTTGTATATATTTTTTTTTTTTAATCTCCTGGCCACCAATGTATTATTTTAATATTCTATAGGCCCCTGCAACCAATCTTTTTTTTTAAAACATGTTTTTTTGGGGCCCCAATTTTTTTTTTAACTCGTAAGGGGCCCCTGACGCCAATGTTTTTTTTTTTTTTCAAAATACATTTTTTTTTTTTTTAAATTTTTTTTGGGGCCCCAATTTGTTTTTAACTTGTAAGGGGGCCCCTGCCGCCAATGTTTTTTTTTTTTTTTTCAAAAAAAATTTTTTTTTTTTTCAAATTTTTTTTTGGGGCCCCAATTTGTTTTTAACTTATAAGGGGGCCCCTGCCGCCAATGTTTTTTTTTTTTTTTAATTTTTTTTGGGGCCCCAATTTGTTTTTAACTTGTAAGGGGGCCCCTGTAAGGGGGCCCCTGCCACCAGTTTTTTTTTTTTTTCAAATTTTTTTTTGGGGCCCCAATTTGTTTTTAACTTATGAGGGGGCCCCTGCCACCAATGTTTGTTTATTTTTTAGTTTTTTTTACATTTTTTTTGTTGGGGCCCCAAGTTTTTTTTAACTTATAAGGGGGCCCCTGCCACCAATGTTTTTTTTAAAAAAAAAAAAATTTTAATTTTTTTTTTTTTGGGGCCCCAATTTTTTATAAGGGGGCCCTGACCATCAATAGCTTTTTACAACTTGTGTGGGGGGGGGTTACTTTTTTAGCGCTGATGTCTGTGTGGTCTTTTAACTGCGATGTGGAGTGGGCGGGAAATGGGGTGGAGCTTGGTCGTCAGTGTGGGCAGGGCCCAGGGGGCCCCAAAAATTTTGTTGTACGGGCCCCGTGATTTCTAATGGCGGCCCTGTGCAGCTCTCCTGACTCTAATCGCAAATTGGTATAAATCTCATTTCCTGAGATCCATTCGATTAAATATCTACAATTTTATATTTCTCAATTTTGATAAAGCAATCTTGGGTTGTCAGTGCCGGGCCAAGTCAGCCGGGTGCCCAAGGCAATCGCCCCTTCTGAAGTGCGCGCACGCACAGTCACGTGTGCACTAGGTATGGGCGAATTCTTTCGCCTTGTTTAGCCAAAAAAATGATGCCCATAGACTTGTATGGTGGCGTGCTTCCAAAAAAAAGACATGCGTCAAAACAATTTCAGCGCGTGACAAAGGTTTTTTGACGCCCATAAACTTTAATGGGGGTCTCCGACATTTCGCCAGCGGCGAATTTTTGGCAAAACGAAACGGGTCAAATTCGCCCATCCGTAGGGAGCTGAAGCAACGCAAGCGTCTAGGAAGTGCCGATTACTCTCACAGGCAGAGAAAGAAGCGTCTGAACTAGGGGAAAGGTGGCAAAAGAGATACGGTGCCTGGCGCCCCTCCACATTTGCGCCCTAGGCACGTGCCTCTTCTGCCTACCCCTAGTTCCGGCCCTGTGGGTTGTTTATTTTGCCATAAGAAATTTGATAAATAATTGTCCAATTTTTTAACATCTGCATGTTTTAATAGAATAGGAAGGTTCAAAAGTGGTATGGCATTTTTGGAAATATCAACATTTGTAAAAAAAAAAAAAAAAACACTCTTCCCAAAAGGTTAAAGGACCATTAACATCAAATTTATATAAAAAAGAATTTGTTTGTATATAACAGAAAAAAAAAAACACCAAGACATATTTAACTTTAAAATCCCAGTCTTTATTAAGAAATAACTTACCGCTACTCCACTTGCTCCTCTTCAGAAAAGGCCACAGGGCGTCAATCCATCGTGCGCCCCTCAATTTCTATAGAAATTTCTTTCTCCTATAGAAGGCAGGGAGGAGAAAATCGAGCAGCGCATGATGGCTCGTCGCCCTGTCGCCTTTTATAAAGAGGAGTATCGGTCAGTGATTTCTTAATAAAGACTTTGCGATTTTAAAGTTAAATATATCAGGAACAATATGAAAACAATAAATCATGACTTCATTATTATGAATTATGTGACTTCATTTGTTTCCTAAAGAGAAAGGAAGTAAAACTCTTACAACAAGAGATAAGTGGCTAAATGAAGCTCCAGCCTCCACTATATACAAGAAAATCAACAGTGAACATAAGAGAAATCTATTCAGTGAATCATAACACCTTCTAAGGTTTTTTCCTCAAAAAGAGGTGATCTAGAGCTGTAACTGGGTATAGGAGGCCGTTCTTTGGATTTCCTTTGAAAACGGAACATAGTCTTTATAACCTTGTCTGTGGTCGTTTGATCGGGTTTTTCAGTTTTTACATTGAATCTTTGTTTGTGTGCATTGTTGAAGTAGGTCTTTGCTTTTCCAGTTGAGTAACAATAAGATGAGCTTCCTTTGGATCAGTGAAGAGACGGGTTAATGAAGCGAGGAAGATCTTCAACTTTGCAGGAGAAGTAAGACCAAATTTTATATTCGTGCTAAAAAGAGACTCGCATATTGAAATAAAGGCTTTCCTTTTCTGGGAAAGTAAGAGAGAATAATCCTGGAATAGGGGAACTTTTCTACCATCAATATCCAAACGAAATCAATGTTTTTTGCAATGACTCTGGTTCTAAGGGGCAAATTCACTAAGCAACAGGCGTATTTTTCGCCAGCGCTCCGCAAATTCACTAAAATCCGAAGTTGCGCACAGGGGTAGCGTAAGTTTGCGAAGTTGCGCTAGCGTTAATTCACCAAGCGAAGCGAAGTTTCGCTAGCGATGGTTCATTTGCATACGGCGCCAAATTCAAATTTCAATGGAGGAACACGTATCAGCACTACAAATGCCTAGAAAACCTTCAAATCTGCAAATAAAAATGTTATTTTGCCCTACACATGTGCCCACTGTCTAGGTAAGTTGCCATGAGTCAGGAAATGTAGTGGGGAAGGAGGGGAGCCCCAAAAAATTTTTCGATCTTTTTCAGACTATCACCCATCATGTAGAAAACACGCCAGCGTTTTTTGGGACTTAGAAAAAAATTTGACTTTTTTGGAAACAATCCCTATCTACTCTATTGCGCTTCGCCAGGTCTGAGGTGGTGAAGGAAGTCTAGCGTAAAAGGTAGCGTTCAGTACACTGCGCAAGTTAGTGAATTTGCGTAGTTACATCGCTAGCGAAAATTCGCCTGGCGTAAGGGTGCGAAGTAACACTAGCGAAACTATGCCAGCGTTCGTTAGTGAATTTGCGAAGTACCGAAAATGCCAAACGCTAGCGAATTGACGCTAGCGTTCGGTGCTTCGGCGCTTGCGTTATCCCCACAGGCGAATCTCAACTGACCAAATGGAGACCCCCAGTTTATATACAGGTAGGCTTAGCAAACAATGAGCTCATATAGTCATTTAGTAAGAAGATACAATGATTTGGTTAATAACAGATGTTGCTCATCACGATCTGACTCCCGACAATCACATCCGAAGCAGAGATCTTATCTTAGTTAACTGGTACCTGAATTGCATATTGTGCCCCCAGCTATAATAAAGGAGAGTCTGATAAGGGCTGCAGAAATCATAAAACATAATACATATGAGAATAATGAACAAGTATTAGGTCATCGAGTTGATTTCTCTTGCACAAAGCTTCATTATACAGAATTATGGATTATAAATCCTCCTTGTATACTATGATACAAAGCTTTGTTATACACAATTATACCTTATAAAGCTGTATTTTTACATTATATTAGGCTCAAAATACGACATTGGCTTCAACAGTAGAACAGTTCTTTTTTTTTTTTCAACAGTAGAACAGTTTTTAGTTTGAATTGTTCGATTCTAAGTCGAAGTCGTAGTCGAAGGTCGAAGTAGCCAATTCGATGGTCGAAGTAGCCAAAAAATCATTTCGAAATTCAAAGTTTTTTTTAATTCTTTTCCTTCACTCGAGCTAAGTAAATGGGCCCCGCAGTATTGGCAATTATTTAATCAGCAAGCAGTGTATTGAAAAGTCACATGTTCAAAATAAAGTTTACACTTAGGGGGTTATTTATCAAAGTCCGAATTTATCTCCATAGTTACTGAAAAAAACTCCGACCTAATCCACATGGGTTTTTTGGACTTATTTATTTAATACAGTTTCCCGAAAATGTTGAAAAAAATTTTTTGAATCCGATAAAATCGGGAAAAATAAAATTTTCACGTTTTTTTCTGATTTTTCATCCGATTTTCACAATTTTTTTTTCGTCAGCCGAAAACACCGAATTGTGCCTGAAAACTTCAGGGTATTGTCAAAAACCCAGCACACATCAAAAAATCATTGGGACTTCTCCCATTGACTTATATGCAACCTCGACAGGTCCGAATATATCTCAATATTTTCTGAAAAAAACTCTGATCAAATCAGAGTTATTTGGGCTTTTTTATTAATACACTTTACCGAAAATTTTGTTTTTTGCAGTACAGAATCCGAAAAAAATCATGAAAAACCTGATTTTCACAATTTTGTCAGATTTTCATCCGATTTTCACTATTTTTTCAGCCGAATTTTACCTAAAAACTTCGGGGTACTGCAAAAAACCCAGCGCACATCAAAAAATCATTGTGACTTCTCCCATTGTCTGAGATGCCGGATTTTCAGATTCTGACTTTTCCATCCTCGAAGAATTCATGATTTTTTCTGATTTTATAAAAAAAAATCACGAATTTTTCGTGATTTTTGCATTCGGAGTCTAGTAAATAACCCCCTTAGGGGGTTATTTATCACAGTCCGAATATATCTCAATATTTTCTGAAAAAAACTCCAACTAAATCTGCAAGGGTTTTTTGGGCTTATTTATTAATACACTTTCACGAGAAAAAAAATTGCGGGACAGAATCAGGAGAAAGAAAGAGGCTGATGTTCTTCTGCTTAGGAATAAAATTAGAAACCTTTCTCACATCTTTCCTAAGCAGAAGAACATCAGCCTCTTTCTTTCTCCTGACAACTTCCTTGACTACTTGCTGGTCAGACTGGTGGGAAACTGACCAGCAGGTGGCGCTGTTGTAACAAAATTCATTCATATTAACAGTACATGTATCCCTTAATATCTTGGAATTAAAAAAAATAAATAATGAATGTACATTGCAAAAGTGCTTAGAATAGCCCCCTCATCAATTTTACATTCGCTTATGTTAAAGGTTTACTTATCCTTTCAGCTTGATCCGCTGCTCCGTGAGTGAAGTAATCCCAGCAAGTTCTCTGTCTATTTGATTAGGAAAAGCTCTTTGTATCCCCTAGGTTAACAGACTTGTTCAATCATTTCTTACACAGTGGGAACATCCCACCAGAATTCTTAGTCGCAAAAATCACCATTCTCCCCAAACCAGGGAAGGACACAAGTAGCACCTCCAACTATAGACCCATCTCTCTTTTAAATAGTGATACAAAATTGTATGCCAAACTTATTGCCACCAGGCTTCTCAACATCTTACCAAAGGTAATAGGACATGAACAGGTCAGTTTCACCAAAGGGAGACAATCTTCAGATGGGACAAGAAGATTCATCAACATTCTTCGATTCACAGAATTAAGTAAAATGCCCTCTCTGTATCTCTCCTTAGATGTAGAGAAGGTATTTGATAGGGTCCATTGGGGATTCCTTAGGGAAACACTCTGCAGATTTGGGTTCAGTGGCAATATCGTATCAGGAATTATGGCACTATATTCGCAACCATCTGCCTCAGTAGTCTCATCAGGGTTCAGTTCAAAACCTTTTTCTATCACAAACGGAACACGACAGGGGTGCCCCCTCTCCCCTCTCATATTCACACTTATTATGGAGACATTAGCAATCAAAATAAAATCTAACCCTGATATAAAAGGCATACCCTGCCCTGATGCCACGCATAAAATAGGATTATTTGCCGACGATACAATTTTGGCAATTACAGGCCCCTTGAAATCCCTTCCCCACTTAATTAACGACTTGGAGGCATTCTCTCAGGCCTCTTATTATAAAATTAATCAGTCCAAATCCTTTATTCTAGGATCTAGTATATCACCTTCCTTAAAACACCTTATAAAAGAGAAATTCCCATTTCCCTGGGCGACAGGAAAAGCTCTTTGTAAATATTCCCATATCTCCTGACCAGCTTTTATATACTGACGAGTTAATTATTTGCAGCGGTTTTATCTCGTCACCTCAGATAACGTTTCAGACTCTCAGGTTAGTTAAACTTTCTGTCACAACTTCGGAAACAAAGATCGTCTGCAGCGAATCCTAAAAAAGCTTTTGGGATCTGAGGAAGCATTGAGCGTTATATAGGTCAGTTTACCTTTATTCCTATAGACTCTTAAACCTGCACATTTTTATGGTAACGCTCTCGAGCTTCAATTCCATCCTCCTCTCACTCAGGAACCATATTCAATATTCAATTGATCAATTTGCTGATACAGGAAGAGAAATCAGTTTGAAGGAATCCATTGAAGAAAGTATCCACCACTCAGTGCCAAATATGAATTATCAAGATGAATATCCTAAAATGATTCCAACGGGAGATTATTCTGATGATCCCCCACTTTACACAAATTCAGGACCCACTGCTCATTTTATCCAGCCCCCCTCAGCTTCTCAACATGCTGTTGTCATGAACATGCAGCCAATTGGGCGTACCTACAAGGATTATTTGGGATGCTCCATTGTCAACCTCATCTGCTGCTGCCTGCCCATTGGCATCGCTGCCCTTATCTTCTCATTCAAGGTAAATGAGCTCTGCGTCTCTTAAGGAGAGGAGTGGGAATAGATTGGCTCAGTCAGGGAATGTGGAAATCATTGCGTGTAAATGGGGAAGAAGTAGGGCCGGGGCCAGGCTGGCAGCGCACCCTAAGCAACCTGGCTGGCAACCCCCCATCTCGGATAGAGAGGAAATGGAGGGGAAGGAGGGGAGAGTGATGGAGGGGAGGGAGGGGAGAGTGATGGAGGGGAGACTGATGGAGGGGACGGAGGGGAGGGAGGGGAGGGAGGGCAGAGTGATGGAGGGGAGGGAGGGGAGAGTGATGGAGGGGAGGAAGGGGAGAGTGATGGAGGGGAGAGAGAGATGGAGGGGAGAGTGATGGAGGGGATGGAGGGGAGGGCAGAGTGATGGAGGGGAGGGAGGGGAGAGTGATGGAGGGGAGAGTGATGGAGGGGAGGGAGGGGAGAATGATGGAGGGGAGGGAGGGGAGAGTGATGGAGGGGAGGGAGGGGAGAGTGATGGAGGGGAGGGAGGGAAGAGTGATGGAGGGGAGGGAGGGGAGAGTGATGGAGGGGAGAATGATGGAGGGGAGGGAGGGGCGAGTGATGGAGGGGAGGGAGAGGAGAGTGATGGAGGGAAGGTCGACAGGAGGGAGGGGACAGGGACAGAGGGGAGGATGAAAGAATGGAGAAGAGAGCGACAGAGTAGAGGGAGGAGAGAGCAACAGAGGGGTAAGCGACAGAGGAGAGAGGAGGGAGGGGAAAGCTATGGAGAGGAGGGTGACAGAGGGAAGGAAGGGGAGTAAGACTCAGGGGTGCAGACTAGGGGAAGGCAGAAGACAATTTTAGAGGTAGCTGCTCAGCGCCCTCATCATTACGCCCTAGGCAGCTGCCTCTTCTTCCTACCTCTAGTTCCAGTAAATAGAAATGGAGAGGGGTTGCACACTCAATGAGACTTAGTAGACAAAGGTGATATTAAAAATGTTTTCTTTTATAGTAAATGGCAAAACGTTTTTTTTTACATCAGACAGGCTGGTTTATCAAATACAACAGTATTAGCAGAAATATATACGTACCACCAAGTAACAAGATCAAGGCAAAAAGAGACAAACCACAGGGAACCCCTTGACAAAAGCTTTAGTGCCGAAACGTTGGGGTGTTCTCATTTTTGGCAAGTGTATCTGCTCCCTGTGGTTTGTCTCTTTTTGCCTTGATCTTGTGACTGTGGGATTACCTGGGGTTATTTGCACCTCATATACCTTAAAAAAGTATTTTTTCTATTGTGAATATTGGGAGTGCCCTACTGCCCTCCACCAATTTATTTTCGTATACCTCTAGTTCCAGCCCTGGTAAAAAGTTGCACCTTATAGATAGGGATTCAGTTAGAACACGAGGGACCTCAACTCTTATAAAGTAGTAACGTCAATCCTTTGGGATTATAGGGGTTGTAGCTCATATACAGGGGATTATAGGGGATTTATTTTATATACAGTGAGATTATAGGGAATTCATTTTATATACAGTGGGATTATATGGGATATAGCACATATACAGGGGATTATAGGGGATTTAGCTCATATACAGTGAGATTATAGGGAATTTATTTTATATACAGTGGGATTATATGGGATATAGCACATATACAGGGGATTATATGGGATGTAGCACATATACAGTGAGATTATAGGGAATTTATTTTATATACAGTGTGATTATATGCGATATAGCACATATACAGGCAATTATAGGGGATTTAGCTCATATACAGTGAGATTATAGGGAATTTATTTTATATACAGTGGGATTATAGGGGATGTAGCTCATATACAGTAAGATTATAGGAAATTTATTTTATATACAGTGGCATTATATGGGATATAGCACATATACAGGCGATTATAGGGGATTTAGCTCATATACAGTGAGATTATAGGGAATTTATTTTATATACAGTGGGATTATAGGGGATGTAACACATATACAGTGAGATTATAGGGAATTTATTTTATATACAGTGGGATTATATGGGATGTAACACATATACAGTGAGGTTATAGGGAATTTATTTTACATACAGTGGGATTATAGGGGATGTAACACATATACAGTGAGATTATAGGGAATTTATTTTATATACAGTGTGATTATATGCGATATAGCACATATACAGGCGATTATAGGGGATTTAGCTCATATACAGTGAGATTATAGGGAATTTATTTTATATACAGTGGGATTATAGGGGATGTAGCACATATACAGTGAGATTATAGGAAATTTATTTTATATACAGTGGGATTATAGGGGATGTAGTGCATATATATTGGGATTATAAGGAATGTAGTGTATGTATACTGTGAGATTATAGGTGATGTAGCTCATATACAGGGTGATTATAGGGGATTTAGCTAATTTGCAGTGGGAATAAAGGGGATGTCAGCGATTGTTTATTTGAAAGAAATAACAGTAATCAGATATATGACATCCTTATATTTTTTCAGACCAGAGAAGATATCATTCGAGGTGACATGGTCTCTGCCGCAAGTGATTCCCGCATGGCGCTCATCCTAAACATGGTGGCACTGGGACTGGGGCTGCTTCTAAATGTCTTGTCCATCTCTATTTTCATTTATTATATCATTCAATATAATTACATTCAGTCTCTCTATGGACAGGGTTAATGGACTCACAGCAGAGAATTCTGGGAAACACACATTTGGTTTAATGTCATATCTTATAGGCCATTATTTTCAGCCGGATGTTGTCGAACTTCAACCCTCAGAAACAATGACCGTGAAAATCGGGCCTTTTATTTCCCACCACCAGAGAGCGCTGTCCTACCGTGAACTGCAGTCTATGTGCAACCAATGTTTGTTTTAGGAAACTTGCTTATTAACTATTAAACATCTCGGAAATGAATAAAAAAATTCTGTAGTCTTTAATGAGAAGGAATTAAATACTATGGTTTGGTAGAAATGCAAAAGGCTCACCTTCAAGTTAACTGTTAGTATGTTATAGAATCATTCATTCCAAGCAACTTTTTAATTGCTCTTCATTATTTATTGTTTTACAGTTTTTGAATTATTTCGTCTCTTTCCAGCTTTCAAATGGGGGGTCACTGACCCCATCTAAAAAACAAATGCTCTGTAAGGCTACAAATGTATTGTTATTGTTACTTTTTATTACTCCTCTTTCTATTCAGGCCTCTCCTATTCATATTCCAGTCTCTTATTTAAATCAAGGCATGGTGCTAGGGTCATTTGCACCCTAGCAACCAGATGGCTAAATCTACAAACTGGAGAGCTGCTGAATAAAAAGCTAAATAAGTCAAAAAACACAAATAATAAAAAATGAAAGCCAATTGTAAATTGTATCAGAATATCACTCTCTACATCATACTAACAGTTCATTTACGTGTGAACTACCCCTTTAAAGGAGAACTAAACCACCCACGGTGATAAGTCCCCACTGGTCCCCCTCTGCTGGTCCCCCTCCCTGCCTCCCCCCTGTTAAGTGTATTCCTATAATTGTGTCCCCTGTAGGATTATTAACTGCAAATGCAGGGTGAGTGCAGCGGAGCTCACCGGCGCCATCTTCCGGCACTTTGGTAATCTTTGCGTCTTTTTCCGCCACTTCTGCAATTTCCGCCACTTCCGGCTCATGTGCAGTTGTAACGAACCGGAAAACTGCTCCAACTGTGCATGCACCGATACGCCGCTCACTTTACGAGGATTACCGAAGATGGCGCCCGTGAGCTCCTCTGCGCTGACTCTTCATGTGCGGTCAGTAATCCTACAGGGGACGCAATTCTGGGGTAACACTGAGCAGTGGAAGGCAGGGAGGGGGGCCAGTGGGGACTTATCACCGTGGGGGGTTTAGTTTTCCTTTAAGGGCAGGACTACATGACGCCTTTGGACCTGACACTTTGCAATGCGACTAAACGCATGCGACGTGTCGGATGTTTTAGATAAAACGGAAGTGAAGGAGAAATCGCATGTTACAACTACATTGATCCGACTGTCGGATGAAATCGCAGAGATTGAGTGGCCCCAGAGTGAGACTGAGATACACACTGAGACGGTTGAGAACTGGGATCTGGGCGAGACAGTTTGGAGTGTTGCTGTTTGTTTTCCCAAAGGAAAAGGGACTCTGTGACGTTACTGGGACTCTGTGGAGTTGTATGTTTGGTGTTTGGTTGGGAATCTCAGTAGAGACCAGTAGTAGAGAGGGGAAATACCCTGTGTGTTAGTTAGAGCCTGAATGTGAACCTGTGTCGCAATGGCATACCTCCCAACTGTCCCATTTTCATTGAAGTACCATTTGAGAGGGTTGCTATGGATTTGGTCAGTCTCCTGCCAAAATCCACAAGGGGGCACCAAAACATACATGTAATATTGGATTATGCAATCCGATATCCTGAAGCAGTGCTTTGAAGGGATACTTCAGAAAAACTGTGTAGCCAAAGAGCTGGTCCATTTGTTTTCTAGGGTGGGAACACCTGAAGATTCTGACAGATCAAGGCACACCCTTTATGTCTTAAGTATTAAGCACTTGCAGTGCCGGGCCAAGCAGACCAGGCGCCCTAGGCGACCTGGCCCTCCACCGCGCTCCCCCCCTCCCGGAGGAGGCAATGCCAGGCACTATCTGCAGCCCTGTATTGTCTTTAGCTGGCCCCGTTCACGCAACTGGTAGGTAGTACCTGCAGAAAGCAGAAGGACGAGGATCAGAGGCACTTAAACAGACCGTGGCTGTGCGCGCATGTCCCTGGAGCGCAGTGTGCTAATGCATGCGCAGATCGCCGGAGGGGAGGAAGGGTGCGAGAGTGACGGAGGGGAGGGGAAGAGAAAGAGCACCATTGGTGGGGTCAAGGGGAGAGAGCGCCAGGAGGGGAGGAAGGGGAGAGCAGTGAACATGGGGTAGGCATAAGACAGGTACCTGCCCAGCGCCCCCCTTTGGTTGCGCCCTAGGCAGGTGCCTCTTCTGCCTACCCCTAGTTCCGGCCCTGAGCACTTGCATACCTCAGTTTACCACCCTCAAACTGAAGGCTTGGTGGAAAGGTTTAAGATCCTGAAAGTCATGGTGAAAAAAGTTGTAGATAAAGTTGGGAAAAATTGGGACTGCTTAATGCCATTTTTGTTGTTCTCAATCAGGGAGGTGTCACAAGCCTCTACTGGGTTCTTGCCATTTGAGTTACTGTATAGGAGACACCCTAGGGGTCTGCTAGATGTAGCTAAGGAAACTTAGGAACAAGAGGCTACCCCTATCAGGTGGTAGAACGCATTGCTTAAATGCAGGAGTGGGTTGCAGCTTTTGTTACCTATGTTAAAGGAACACATGGCCCAAGCCCAGGAGGTCCAAAGAAGGATTTACAATAGGTCTGCAACAGTAAGGACCTTTAATCCTGGTGATAAAGTCTTGGTAGTCAACTCCCCAGAGGTGAAAGTGAGTTCATGGGTAAATGGCAGGGGCCATATGAAGTTATTGAAAAAGCTGATGAAGTAAACTATAAGGCACTGCAACCTGATAAGAGAAAACAGGTGCAAATGTATCATTTACTTAAAATGCCACAGGAGGTCTTTGTATCAGAGCTGGTGCCTCTGGGTCATGCTGAATTACTTCTGTAAACTGAACGAAGTCTCAAAATTTGATGCCTATCCCATATGCCTAGGGTAGAAGAACTCATAGAAAGACTAAGCCCCGCTAGTTACCTCACAACTGTAGATCTCACAAAAGGGTATTGGCTGGTACCACTAACAGATGAGTCTTTTCCAATACAGTGTACTGCCTTTTGGTTTACATGGGGCCCCAGCTACCTTTCAAATGCTAATGGCCTGTGTTCGTAAACCGCATAATCCCTATGCCTCACCTTATCTGGATAAATAACGGTTATCTTCAGCCCTGATTAGAACTCTCACTTAGCAAAAGTACAGGTGGCGTTAGACTCTATTACTAAAACCCTAAAACATGTAGGAATGGAAGTAGCCAAATACTAAGGCTATTTAATTTGAAGGGATGGGTAATATGGCCTCAAATAAATAAAGTGGAGGCAATATAAAAGTGGCTCCAGCCCATCACAAAGAAACAAGTGAGAGCCTTCCTGGGGATAGTAGGTTACTATCTTAGATCTGTGACTAACTTTGCTTAGAGCTTAGTAACGGTTAAGTGGTTAGCTGAGGATAAAAAAGATTTCATAGAGATAAAAAATTCCCTCTGTAGGCAACCAGTGTTAATAACACCAAATTTTCAGAAAGAGTTCATTGTGCGAACTGATGCCTCAGATGTTGGGTTGGGGGCTGTCCTCTCCCAGTAGTTTACTTAAGCAGAAAGCTGAGAGTAGGCTGAGAGTAGATACTCTATTGTAGAAAGGGAATGCCTTACCATTCAGTGGGCATTAGAGGCCCTCAAGTACTATCTGCTGGGTATGAAAATAAAGAAAAGAATGCTTGAGTCACCGGATGGTTCTTGGCCCTACAAAACATTAAGTTTACAGTGGAACATAGATCTGGAGCACTGAAAGGGAATGTGGATGTTCTCTCAAGGGTTCATTGCCAGATGGCTCATTGTGAACTGGTAACTAGAGAACAGTTTGAAGGGAGAAATATTTTCCCTAGATTCCTCTCTTACTCCCATATGTGCAGCAGTCCTGAGGGGGTTCATTCCCGTAGGGAGTCTGACCTGGGGAATAATTAGATGTGTGAGCTGCAAGAGAGAGGGGTCCCAGAGTGAGACTGAGCTACACACAGATTGTGTTGAGACCTGGGATCTGGGTGAGACAGTTTGAAGTGTTGCTGTTTGTTTTCCCAAAGGAAAAGGGACTCTGAGGAGTTACTGGGACTCTGTGGAGTTGTATGTTTGGCCGGGAATCTCAGTAGGGACCAGTAGTAGAGAGGGAAAATACCCTGTGTGTTATTTAGTTAGAGCCTGAGTGTGGCAACGGTTTGATTTTGTTTTATTTTGTTTTGTTACCTGTTCAAGCACAAGAGTCTGGTACTGCGAACAATAAAGCAGAATTGACCCTATTAAAGAACTGTCTGTTTATCTGATCCTGCTCACAATATTTAATTTGAGCTCCTATTCCATCTGCAGTAACCTTGTTACTATTCATCATGACCTGTGTATCTCCAGACCCTTTACCTTCTTGCTGTTACTGACACTTCGCTCATAAATATGGGCACTACTTCATCTACCAACCCCTCTCTAAATGTAGGTTCAGACTCTAACATCTCCTCCTTCTCCACCATGTGTCTGTTCTACCCCATCCTAATTCACATTCTGCGAGTTTGGGATTCGGGCAGGGGGAAAGAGCTGGGGAGTGAACTTGAGACAGGAGTGCTAGTACAGGCCTGGGCTGACCCCGAAGTCCACTGGGTTTTTTTCTTGGTGTCCAGCTGGCCCCGTCCAACACTGATCCTGGTGGCTGAAAATAATTGAAGAGGAGTCTCAGCTCTTTTCCTAAAACTGAGCCCTTTCATTCTCTTTATCAACTTAATTGCCTGTCTGGTCTTTCTCTAATATCCCATTTGAGCAGTGGAGTCCACAGGTACCCCCCGGTCCTTCTCAATAGCAGAACAAGAACAATTTTAGGAGTTGTGAGTAGCAATCCAAACACAGCACGAAAGCACATGAAACTGCCCACCTTTTCATTGACTTCTATGAGAAGTGGTGAGTAACGGGGCCACCAACCCTGCTGCACTGCTTTTTGGGGAACCTTTAGGGCAATTGGGGCTGTATTGCATTTTTTACTTCCTTGTTTTGTGACAAAAAGTCACGTGATTTCCCTCCCCGCTTCTAATTTACATATGCAAATCAGGATTCAGATTCAGTTCAGCCAGGCAGAAGGATTCGGCCGTATCCTGCTTAAAAAGGCCAAATCCCAAACCGAATCCTGGATTCGGTGCATCCCTAGTGTCATGTATTGGAGGGGTGTCACGTACTGGGGAAAAGCCACACATACACAAAATGGGTACAGTTCTTTGTTCTTGACACTTTAACACTATCCCTGGGTAATGATTCACTCACATATAAAGTTTACTGGGTCTTTACGGTAAATGAAAGAAAAAATTTCCTTATAGTGAAGGCCAATTGGTGGGTGTGTCCATGGGGTCTTCATATGAAAATCTACGAGCGATCAGAAATCCAGTCATTTGGCAACCCAGTAATCATTTGAAAAGGAGACTTAGCTGGGATTAAGTTTATGCAGATAACCTTGCTTGATATACGGAGATAAACCAGTTCCTCCTTTGAAGACGACGCATTGAAAACAACAGCACAATCCCACAATGGATAATTATGCCAAGCAGATACCACCACCAGATTATAATGCATATTACTCCAACTCAGCACCAGCTGCTCATTTTCATCAATCACCTTCAGCTTCTCAACATACTGTTGTGATCAACACCCAACCACGTAGCATGATGGCTCCCCAGAGTACCTACAAGGATTATATGGGATGCTCCATTGCTAGCCTCATCTGCTGCTGCTTTCCCATTGGTATTGCTGCCCTTATCTTCTCTTGCAAGGTAACTGAGCTCTACATCTCTTAATGAAAGGAAGGGGATGGATTGGGGCAGTCAGGGAATGTGGAAATGATTGTGTGTGAATGGGGAAGAAATGACACCTTATAGATAGGGACCAAGCTTGAAGAACCTGAGGGACCTCAACTTGTGTAATTTAAGAATGTCCAGCCTGTGGTTCCTAGTGGTTGATGGAAGTTTTGGGGTCAGAGTAAAGGTTGCCCAATACTGATGAGAATACGGAAATTTACAATGGCCAAGCTTTGGTCACTCAAGGATAGGTGTCAATTAAATTCCACGGAAGGCCTGGTTATTCTTGAGGTGTCCATGTCATACAGGGAACATCCTTAACATTTCATAGAGACATGGAATAGTTACCCAAGGCTAATTCAGTAGCAGACACTGGTTGAACCAACTGACCCGGTTCATTATTTGGGACTCACAACATGAATAAGTTGTTTGCCCAATAATGTTCCTCATCAACTGATCTTCCCCTTGTCTCTGGAATGTACCACCTGGAGTAACTGCACTGCTGTTCATGACCAGTGTATCTCCAGATCCTTTCACCTTTTTACTATTACTGACACTTGGCTCATCAATATGAGTTCTATTTCTTCTACCAACCCCCTCTCTCTCTGTTGGTTCCACTCAGTCACATGTCTGGACATGGAGATTATCAAGGTGGTGGAATTATAATTCTTTATTCTAAATGTGGGTTTAGACTCACTGAATGATGCAGACATGACAGATTTTTTTTTAATGCATTTTACTTCACGTTGCAGTTAATTGGTCCAACTTTTACACATCATGATCACTTTGGATCTCTCCGTCTTTCTTGTGATGGATCCCATTCATAATGACTTTCACATTCTTACTAATAACTGTACATCCACAGTGGGATTATAGGGCATGTGATGCATATACAGTGAGATTATATGGGATTTATTATGTATAAAGTGGGATTATATGAGATGTAGGGCATATACAATAGGATCATAGTGGCTGTAATGCATAAAAAGTGGCATTACAGGGGGTGTAGTATATGTACAGTGGGATTATAGAAGATGTAACGCATATACAGTGGGATTATAGGGCATATAGTGCATATATACAGTGGGATTATAGGGTTTTTAGGGTATGTACAGTGGTATAGGGAATATAGGGCATATAAAGTGGGATTATAGGGTTATATTGCATATACTGTAGAATTAAAAGGTGTGTAGGGTATATTCAGTTGGATTCTACGGAAAATAGGGCATATACAGTCATATTATAGGGTATGTAACACATAGGGTTTGTAGGGTATATACTGTAGGTTTATAGGGGATGGAGGGCATATACAGTGGGATTATAGGGGATGTAGCATATGTACAGTGGGATTATAGGGGATGTAGTACATATACAGTGGGATTATAGAGGATGTAGTACATATACAGTGGGATTATAGGGGATGTAGTACATATACAGTGGGATTATAGGGGATGTAGTACATATACAGTGGGATTATAGGGGATGTAGTACATATACAGTGGGATTATAGAGGATGTAGTACATATACAGTGGGATTATAGGGGATGTAGTACATATACAGTGGGATTATAGGGGATGTATCATATGTATTATAGGGGATGTAGCATATGTACAGTGGGAATATAGGGGATGTAGTACATATACTGTGGGATTATAGGGGATGTAGTGCATATACAATGGGATTATAGGGGATGTAGTACATATACAGTGGTATTACAGGGGATGTAGAACATATACAATATGATAATAACCCCCCATTATAGAGGATGTAGTGCATATACAGTGGGATTATAGGGGATGTAGTACATATACAGTGGGATTATAGGGGATGTAGTACATATACAGTGGGATTATAGGGGATGTATTACATATACGGTGGGATTATAGGGGATGTAGCACATATACAGTGGGATTATAGGGGGTGTAGTACATATACAGTGGGATTATAGGGGATGTATTACATATACAGTGGGATTATAGGGGATGTAGCACATATACAGTGGGATTATAGGGGATGTAGCATATGTACAGTGGGATTATAGAGGATGTAGTACATATACAGTGGGATTATAGGGGATGTAGTACATATACAGTGGGATTATAGGGGATGTAGTACATATACAGTGGCATTATAGGGGATGTATTACATATACGGTGGGATTATAGGGGATGTAGCACATATACAGTGGGATTATAGGGGATGTAGTACATATACAGTGGGATTATAGGGGATGTATTACATATACGGTGGGATTATAGGGGATGTAGTACATATACAATGGGATTATAGGGGATGTAGTACATATACCGTGGGATTATAGGGGGATGTATCATATATACAGTATTACAGGGGATGTAGAACATATACAATATGATAATAACCCCCATTTTTTTCAGACGCGCGAAGATCTAAATCAAGGTGATGTGACATCAGCTGCAGTCGATTCCCGCATGGCGTTCAACCTGAACATGGCGGCTCTGGGAGTGGGAATCGCTATACACGTGTCATGGATCATTTATGTCATTTATTTTCTTGCTGTGATAAATTCCATAAAGTCCAGCTACAACTATAACGGTTAATGGAGGATTCTGGGAACTGAGCCCTTATTGATGACACACATTTCTGTATAATGTCACTTATAGACCAGAGATGTAAGATTTATAGTTCTCTTGCTGTTGTAGAACTACAACCCCCTCTCATCGCTCTAAGAGCTGTAGTCTAATGGCTACTCATCCCCTGATGATGTCATAAATCAGCATCTAATTTATCCTGTAAAAGGGGTCCGAAAAGCTTTCTGTAATAAACTGCATTTTTGATTTACTCCGGTCACAGACTTGTGCTTTATATGGAACTGTTGGGCACGAGTAAAGGCCAAATTAAGTTACTCAGCTGTTTAAAACAAGAATAATTTACTCTCAGTCTCTCCCTCAGTGCAAGGAAGGATAATCATCTTTTATAAAAAAACAATTCTCATCTGTGCTGCCTTTGATCTCAAAAATTGAGAAAATGAGCAATAAAAATTAATAGAACAGTTCAGCTGCCTTCTCTGTGCTAGGTGTGTTAATACACAGCTGAGAGTGATGTCCCTGCCCTGAAGAGCTTACAATCTACTAGCCTCAGTACTGGGGACTCACTTGTTCCTGATTTCATTCAGGCTGATGCTACAAGTATTAAAGGGGATTCTAGGAAATAGATGTTTCTTGCTTTTAGATGCACTTGACTGGGGTCAGGGGGGGTTTGAAGCAATAACAATGTTTTTAAAAGACTCTCTCTTTTCCTGCCAACTCATTATATTGATATGTCTTTACTGCTTTCACCTCTCCCCCAACCCCTCGAACTGTGGGCTGGGCCAAAGAAAGTAGATTGTTTTATGTCAATAAAATACAACAATTTATGAAATCTATTTTTATGTATGGGGCTGTTGTGGGTAAAGGTATTTGGGTTATTTTTATTGCTGGATGTTACTGCCCCTTTAAGGCCATATATTATGCAAATCAGCTTAAAGAGGAATTCCCAGCGAGCAATAAAAACATCACTGAGCAGGAAGTGCTGTCACTGCACCAGGTGAGGGGTATTAATGGCACCTTGTGTATCACTGTCCAAAAATGATAATCATAAGTTTAAAGGGGATACAAACCCAAACATAAAACGCTGCCCAATGAAAGAAAATTGAATGATCAGCAATTTTCCAATACCCATAAATTCTTAGAAAATCTTTAAATTCCTCTGGCCAATAACTGGGATATGTGATTAACACTAGAAACATGGGCTTTTGCCCAGCAACTACGGAAATGAGGAAGGGTAGGGATTTAAAGCCATATGGGCACATTAACCCCATGGGTCCCTATTAATGGCTGTGCTCTCCTACAGATCCCATGCTGATCTGATACTGATGCAGTGTCATGTGACATGGTCTTTGTCTGCTAATGCAGAAGTGTTTATAAAGGTTTGTCTTCTTGAAGCATCTAAAAACAAATTCTCTTTAAGGCTACAAATTTATTGTTAATGCTACATTTTATGATTTATCTTTCTATTCAGCCCTCTCCTATTCCAGTCTGTTATTCAAATCAATGCATGGTTGCTAGGGGAATTTGTATCCTAGCAACCAGATTGCTGAAATTGCAAACTGCACAGCTGCTGAATAAAAAGCTAAATAACTCAAAAAACACAAATATTAAAAAATGAAAGCCAATTACAAATCGTCTCAGAATATCAGTCTCAACATCATACTCACAGTACATTTAAGTGGACCTCTGATGACCTTCTGTTTTAAAAGTGCTATAAAAATGCACCCAATCTAAAGCTAGATTAGATAGATAGATAGATAGATAGATAGATAGATAGATAGATAATTTGAGCTCATGTTCCAACTACAGTAACCTTGCTACTGTTCATGAGCCATATATCGCCAGACCCTTTACCTTCTTACTGTTACTACCACTTGGCTCATCAATATGGTCACTTCATCTACCAACCCCTGGACATGAAGATCATCATGGTCGTGGAATTATAATTCTTTATTCTAAATGTAGGTTCAAACTCGGAGATCTCCTCCTTCTCCACCATGTCTGTTCTACCTCATCCAAATTCACATTGCACTTACATATCTAACCCTACTCTAGGGGGCCGATTCACGAAGGGTCGAATATCGACTGGGAACTAAAATCGTTCGACTTCGAATATCGAAGTCGAACGATTTTGCGCAAATCCTGCAATCGATCGATCAAAGGATTTTTCGTTCGATCGAACGATTAAATCCTTTGAATAGTTCGATTCGAAGGATTTTAATCAAACGATCGAAGGAAAATCCTTCGATCAAAAAATCACAGGCAAGCCCCATAGGCTAACATTGACTTCGGTAGCTTTTAGCTGCCGAAGTAGGGGGTCGAAGTTTTTCTTAAAGGGACAGTACTTCGACTATCGAATGGTCGAATAGTCGAACGATTTTTACTTCTAATCGTTCGAATCGTTCGAATCGTTCGAATTCGATCAAATTTAACCAATTCGATGGTCGAAGTACCCAAAAAATACTTCGAAATTCGAATTTTTTTTTATTCTAACCCTTCACCCGAATTTCGTGAATCGGCCCCTAGATGTATTGATCACTTGAACTGGATGTCCTGCACAAATTAGGAATGGCCAGAACTTCTTATCTAATTACTCATAATTGACGTACAGCCATCTGTCATGCCCAGTAGCCCAAACCCCACACTGGAATGACCAGCAGGGCCACTGGGTCAATATTTAAAGTATAATTAGGAGGGAGTAGCCTGGAGAGGATATATACAGACAGAAAGTTTATTGGCAAAACATAAAGTAAAAACAACTTACTGGCGCAGGAGATCAATGTAAAACAAAATCCAAGAACAGGCCCACTTAGCCAAAAAGGAAAGCAAGAACAAGGAGCGGGAATAACTGCATGGGAGAGTGTCCTGCAACAGGGTCAGCCTGTAACTCAGAACATAGGAACGGGTGTCCAGCAGATTGGAGAACTATGAACTGGCGTGGGGGGGGGGAGGCTTGTCCAAGGTTTAAATAAGGGCCCTCTCCTGGGAGCTAATTAGGAATAGGCGGCACCTGCTGTTAACACAGATCAGCTGAGAATAATTAACAGCCCCAGGGATAGCCATACAATCCACAGAAAAGGGTAAACCCATCTCTCTAACCTGCTAGAATAGTAAAGAGGTAAGGGAACAGGCTGCAATACAAAAGGTCCCAGATTCAAACCCAGCAGAGGGATAATTCCTTACACCATCATATTAAGATAGCCATACATGTCAAGATTTGGGCAGGTAGTTTGACTGATTCTGACCAAACTGCCCAATCATCTGGGTATGTATGGAAAGTTGGAGGAACATTTAGACCAATGTAGGCTGTACCTGGGGCCCACCAGAGCTGAACTCAATGATCCTCCACTTAGTGTTCAACCCCCAACCCCCTTAATATTACCTCTGATGGTCCCAGCAGGGTAACAAACTTGGGGTCCAGGCCGGGTGAGCAGGCTTGGGAAGTGGGTTGGGGACCTAGCTTTGGGTGGGGGAAGAAGCTTGGGATCCGGACAGGGGAATGAGCTAGAGACAGGAGTGGTAAAGCAGGCCTAGGCTGAAAGGGCCCATGAAGCCCAAAGTCAACTAGATTTTTTCTTGGTGTCCTCTGACCCAGTCCAACACTGATCCTGATGGCCAAAAAGAATTGAAGAGGAGTGTCAGTGATTTTCCCTAAAACTGAGCCCTTTCATTCTCTTTATCAACTTACTTTCCTGTCTGGTATTTCTCTTATTCATGAATATTCCATTTGAGCAGCAGAGTCCATACAAGTACCCCCAGGTATTTATCAACAGCAGAAAGAACAATTTTAGGAGTTGTGAGTAGCAATCCTAACACAGCACCAAACCACATCAAACTGCCCACCTTTTCATTGACTTCTATGAGACTTAAGTGGTGAGTGACGGTGCCACCAACCCTGCTGCACTGCTTTTTGGGGAACCAGTAGGGCAAATGGGGCTGTATTGGAGGGGTGTCATGTATTGGAGGGGTGTCACATACTGGGACAAAGCCACACATACACAAAATGGGTACAGTTCTTTATTCTTGATACTTTCACATAATCCCTGGCTAATGATTCACTCACATAAAAAGTTTACTGGGTCTTTACTGTAAATAAAGTCATAGTAAAGACCAGTTTGTGGGTGTGTCCATGGGGTCTTCATATGAAAATCTACGAGCGATCAGATATCCAGTCATTTGGCAACCCAGTAATCATTGGAAAAGGAGACTGAGCTGGGATTAAGTATAAGCAGATAACCTTGCTTGATATACGGAGATAAACTAGTTCCTCCTTTGAAGACGACCCATTGAAGAATGTATGGACCATCACCAGATTATGCATTTTACAACAATTCAGCACCAGCTGCTCATTTTAGCCAATCGCCTGCAGCTTCTCAACAAATCGTTGTGATCAACACCCAACCATGTGTCACGACACCTCCTCAGAGTAACCACAAGGATTTGGGAAGCTCCACTACCTGCAACACCTGCAGCTGCTGCCTGTCCATTGTCTCGTGGTAGGTAACTGAGCTCTACATCTCTTAATGAATGGAACGGGGATTGATTGGGGCAGTTAGGGAATGTGGAAATGATTGTGTGTGAATGGGGAAGAAATGACACCTTATAGATAGGGATCCAGCTAGAAGAACCTGAGGAACCTCAACTTGTGTAAATTAGGAATGTCCAACCTGTCCACCAGTGGTTGATGGAAGTTTTGGGGTCAGACTAAGGTTGCTCATTACTGAAATTTCCAATGACCAATCTTTGGTGTCAATTAAATTACATGGAGCTCCTGGATATTATTCTTGAGGTGTCCATGCCATACAGTGAACATACTTAACATTTCATAGAGATATAGAATAGGTACTTAATATAGAAATAGCAGAGTAGGGAATCAAGGGAATGTCTTTACCCACTGTTTTAAAACACCATCCACTGTGTAGTTTCAAACTTCAAATACAAAACTAGAAACAGATGAGGAATACGCAGTGCTCTAGTCTAGCATCACCTTTAATTGGTGTAGTACTACTCCTAGTAAAGCACGGCGTATTCCTCATCTGTTTCTAGTTTTGTATTTGAATATAGAATAGTTACCCAAGGCTAATTCAGTAGCAGACACTGGTTGAACCAACTGACCCGGTTCATTATTTGGGACTCACAACATGAATAAGTTGTTTGCCCAATAATGTTCCTCATCAACTGATCTTCCCCTTGTCTCTGGAATGTACCACCTGCAGCAACTAAATGTGGGTTTAGACTCACTGAATGATGCAGACATGACAGATTTTTTTACCCAATTCTAGTTCACGTTGCAGTTAATTGGCCCAACTTTTACACATGATGATCACTTTGGATCTCTCAGTCTTTCTTGTGATGGATCCCATTCATAATGACTTTCAGATTCTTACTAATAACTGTACATCCACAGTGGTATTATAGGGCATGTGATGCATATACAGTGGGATTATAGAAGATGTGGATTTTATACAGTGGGATTATAGGGCATATAGTGCATATATACAGTGGGATTATAGGGTCTGTATGGTATAATCAGTGGTATAGGGAATATAGGGCATAAATAATGGGATTATAGGGCTATATTGCATATACTGTAGAATTAAAGGGTGTGTAGGGTATATTCAGTCGGATTATATGGAAAGTAGGGCATATACAGTCATATTATCGGGTATGTAGCGCATTATAGGGTTTGCAGGGTATATACTGTAGGATTATAGGGGGATGGAGGGCATATACAGTGGGATTATATGGGGTGTATTACATATACAGTGAGATTATAGGAAATGTAGTACATATACAGTGGGATTACAGGGGATGTAGTACATATACAGTGGGATTATAGGGGACGTAGTACATATACAGTGGGATTATACGGGACGTAGTACATATACAGTGGGATTATAGGGGATGTAGTACATATACAGTGGGATTATAGGGGTTGTAGTACATATACCGTGGGATTATAGGGGGATGTATCATATATACAGTGGGATTACAGGGGATGTAGAACATATACAATATGATAATAACCCCCATTTTTTTCAGACGCAAGAAGATCTAAATCAAGGTGATGTGACATCAGCTGCAGTCGATTCCCGCATGGCGTTCAACCTGAACATGGCGGCTCTGGGAGTGGGAATCGCTATACACGTGTCATGGATCATTTATGTCATTTATTTTCTTGCTGTGATAAATTCCATAAAGTCCAGCTACAACTATAACGGTTAATGGAGGATTCTGGGAGCTCAGCCCTTATTGATGACACACATTTCTGTATAATGTCCCTTATAGACCAGAGATGTGAGCTTTATAGTCCTCTTGCTGTTGTAGAACTACAACCCCCTCTCATCGCTCTAAGACCTGTAGTCTAATGGCTACTCATCCCCTGATGATGTCATAAATCAGCATCTAATTTATCCTGTAAAAGGGGTCCGAAAAGCTTTCTGTAATAAACTGCATTTTTGATTTACTCCGGTCACAGACTTGTGCTTTATATGGAACTGTTGGGCACGAGTAAAGGCCAAATTAAGTTACTCAGCTGTTTTACAACAAGAATAATTTACTCTCACGATCTCTCTCAGTGCAAGGAAGGATAATCATCTTTTAAACTTTTTTTTTCTCATCTGTGCTGCCTTTGCTCTCAAAAATTGAGAAAATGACTAATAAAAATTAATAGAACAGTTTAGCTGCCTTCTCTGTGCTAGGTGTGTTAATACACAGCTGGGAGTGATGTCCCTGCCCTGAAGAGCTTACAATCTACTATCCTCAGTACTGGGGACTCGCTTGTTCCTGGTTTCATTCAGGCTGATGCTACAAGTAGTTAAAGCATACCTCCCAACTGTCCCTTTGTCGGAGGTACAGTCCCTCTATTGACGGATCAACCCGCAGTCCCTCATTTGTACTGGAAAGTCCCTCTTTTCTCTGCACTGAACAGCCAGAAAAAGAAACAACGTTTCTCACTTAATTGGCTTTTAGCAGAGAGCCCAGAACAGCTAACAGGTGCAAATAAGATACTTTGTAACAATTTTGAGACACAAAAACACAGTTTAGATAAGGAGAAATATTTTCAAACTTTCATAACCTGCCAAATTTTGTAAAACAAACATGGTAATTAGGGGGTGTGGCCACAGAAAGGGGTGTGGTCAAAAAAATTAGTGCGGGAAAAAAAATTTTGTCCCTCTTTTTTCTTCCAAAATGTTGGGAGGTATGGTTAAAGGGAATTCTAGGAAATGGGTTTCTTGCTTTTAGATGCACTGACTGGGTTGGGGGTTGGAAGCAATAACAATGTTTTTAAATGACTCTCTCTTTTCCTGTCAATTCATTTTATTGATTTTATTATATTGATTTTATTTTACTGCTTTCACCTCTCCCCCAACCCCTCGACCTGTGGGCTGGGCCAAAGAAAGTAGATTGTTTTATGTCAATAAAATACAACAATTTATGAAATCTATTTTTATGTATGGGGCTGTTGTGGGTAAAGGTATTTGGGTTATTTTTATTGCTGGATGTTACTGCCCCTTTAAGGCCATATATTATGCAAATCAGCTTAAAGAGGAATTCCCAGCGAGCAATAAAAACATCACTGAGCAGGAAGTGCTGTCACTGCACCAGGTGAGGGGGTATTAATGGCACCTTGTGTATCACTGTCCAAAAATGATAATCATAAGTTTAAAGGGGATACAAACCCAAACATAAAACGCTGCCCAATGAAAGAAATTTGAATTCTCAGCAATTTCCCAATATCCATTCATTCCTCATTCTCACTGGGTTTATAGTTCTGTGTAACTGTCATTGTGTCTGTCCCTTTCTCTTCTCTGCACTGCTGCTTCTGACTCCTGATACAACTTCCCAATATCCATTCATTCCTCATTCTCACTGGGTTTATAGTTCTGTGTAACTGTCATTGTGTCTCTCCCCTTCTCTGCACTGCTGCTTCTGACTCCTGATACAACTTCCCAATATCCATTCATTCCTCATTCTCACTGGGTTTATAGTTCTGTGTAACTGTCATTGTGTCTGTCCCTTTCTCTTCTTTGCACTGCTGCTTCTGACTCCTGATACAACTTCCCAATATCCATTCATTCCTCATTCTCACTGGGTTTATAGTTCTAGGTCATTGTTCCTGTCTGTCCCTTTCTGTTCTTTAGTTCTGACTCTTGAAACAATGTAGCGTGAGTTCTTCAGTAAGAACCAGCAATTACAGGCAAGAGAAAGGAAGCGGCTTTCAGTAGCTGCTATTTATTTCTCAGTGAACATTTCTCATTATGCTGCTTTGCATGTTGTGTGGCCTTAAAGGGCTTCTCTCTCTCTCTGTGAGGGGCTCAGCTCTTGCACCGTTTCAATAACTGCCCCAACCATCAGCATTTGGAAGAGGCAACAATAGATCTCAGAGATGACTCCCAGCTTGGGTTCCAGTGGGCACTGTAGACATGGGTACTAGTAGAATACCCAAAAAGTAGTCCGTTCTGTAAAGCGGATCTTCTGCCTTTAGTAGTGACATCATCTCCTGTTGATAGTGACATCACTCCTGGGTTACAAGGTCTATTCCATGAAAAAACCCTCTAGGTTGGGTTGTAGCTCCAAAGCCCCTTGAGTACACCATGAACCTGATGTGTATATTGCTGAATATTTAAAGGGGTTGTTCATCTTTAAATTAACTGTTAGTCTGATGTAGAGAGGAACATTCTGAGACAATTTGCAATTGGTTTAATTTTTTATGATTTGTGGTTTTTCTCCAGTTTGCAATTTCAGAAATCTGGTTGCTAGGGTCAAAATTCCCCTAGCAACCAGGCATTGATTTGAATAAGAGACTGGAATATGAATATGAGAGGCCTGAATATAAAGAGGAATAATAACAATACATTTGTAGCCTTACATGCAGTTGTTTTTAGATGGGGTCAGTGACCCCCATTTGAAAGCTGGAAAGAGTCAGAAGAAGGCAAATAATTAAAAAAGCGATCATAAATAATGAAGGCCAATTGAGAATTAGCCATTCTGTAACATACTAAAGTTAACTCAAACATGAACCAGCTATTTAAAAGAATTGCCCTGGGAAACCACATATTTTTAGAATTGCTATAGGTAAATATGTGTTTTCACCCAAAACTGCCCAACTGCAAATGTTGGTGGTACATGAGGGGTTTTGATGAATTATGTGAAATTTGCAGGATGAATGCCGGGGGTCTGCGGCCCCGTGTTTATAGGGTTCTATGACAATGTGCCATGCTGAAGGCTCAGAATGGAACTGCAATAAAATCAGTGAAATGCAATAAAATCAATCAGTGAAATGCCATAAAATCAGTGACATGCAATAAAATCAGTGACATGCAATAAAATCAATCAGTGAAATGCAATAAAATCAATCAGTGAATGCAATAAAATCAATCAGTGAAATGCAATAAAATCAGTGAAATGCCATAAAATCAGTGACATGCAATAAATCAGTGAAATGCAATAAAATCAGTGAAATGCAATAAAATCAATCAGTGAAATGCAATAAAATCTGTGAAATGCCATAAAACCAGTGACATGAAATAAAATCAGTGAAATGCAATAAAATCAATCAATGAAATGCAATAAAATCAGTGAAATTCAATAAAATCAATCAGTGAAATGCAATAAAATCAGTGAAATGCAATAAAACCAATCAGTGAAATGCAATAAAAATCAATCAGTGAAATTCAATAAAATCAGTGAAATTTCATTAAATCAGTGACATGCAATAAAATCAATCAGTGAAATGCAATAAAATCTGTGAAATGCCATTAAATCAGTGAAATGCAAAAAAAATGCCATTAAATCAGTGACATGCAATAAAATGAGTGAAATGCAATAAAATGAGTGAAATGCAATAAAACAACACACGTTTCCCAGAGTCAGTTCCACTGTTACTAGTCGGGTCACACTATAAAGTTTTATGGGACAAACAAGTAAAGGGATGTAAAGTTACTGAAAAAAACATCATCAAAGTAACCTATAAAGGTAATAGCCCAACATAGTCTGTACTGACGTGTCCCAGGAGCAATAAAACTCACTATATATAGTGGAGAAAAAGAAAGTGAAAACTGTGCTCCCCCCATCCCCAAAATGAGTGTAATGCTACTGAACACTGTATGTGTCTGGCTGGTTCTGACTCCTGAGATAATGTAGCAGCAGCCAGTTGATTAACAGACCTGGGGGAAAGGGGAAATTGTATCATATTTACTGTTATTTTCCTTTCTTGGACATACTCCATATCAGCACTTACTGGGATATCCCCACCCCCATCAGAAGGACCCTCCCCAAATCTTCAAAAGTCACCCCACCCCCTCCGTGCATACCTCCGAAAATTTTGGAAATAGAAATATGTACAAAAAGATTTGCCGCTCATAACGCCCACGACCCATTTTTGTGGCCATACCCCCTAATTACCATGTTTATTCTGCAAATTTGGCAGGTTATAAAAGTTTGAACACCTTTCTGTGGTTTTATGTGTTATTACAATTTTGCTAATGAAGGGGAATTGCCCTTTAAGCTGCATGTCACCGTTTCCCCAATAGACCTGCTTATCTTAAATTGTTACACTTGTTTCTTTGCTTATCTTAGATTGTTACATAAGTATCTAAGTGCACCTGCTGAATGTTCTGGGCTCTCTGTTTCAATGTTTTTATTGTTTTTCATATTAAACAAGCAGGGGTTTAAACCACAGATAAAATAATAAAGCTATATAATGGGCCAGGCCTCAGAATCAATTTGGTTCCAGAATATTGACCAAGTTTCAGTAAATTTATTTGGGGTTCTGCTGATGTCATTTTTATTGCTTCTTGCCAACATATCTGTTAATGAAGGAGTCCATTAAGACAATTTAAGAACAATAACCATCTGTAAATAACAAAATTAGGCTGATCAATGAATCACGTTGGGGTTTGGGTAGCCCCTTTGGATCGAGTCCTGGAGAATCCAGATGTAGTAGTGCAAATTTGGGGTTTACTTTAATATGGAGCTTAAATTTGAGACATTTACGTTTTAGAAACATTGTATCTTTTTTCTGGCTGTTCAGCGCAGGAGATCAAAGAGAAAGTCGGGACATTTCAATAACAATCCGGGACTGCGGGTTGAGCTGTCAAAATCGGGACTGTCCCGTGAAAAACAGGACAGTTGGGAGGTATGCCTCTATGGCATCTTTGTTATGAGCTTTAAGACAACTATTGTAGAAGGGATGGGAATGTGCTGATATGGAGTATGTCCAGGAAAGGAACATCAAGGCAAGTATGATACAATTTTCCCTTTTACTCCATATCAGCACTAACCAGGACACAGCAGGGAACTAGGCAGGACTAACCAGTTGCGAGGGAACTAGACTCTAACAAACTCCTGGATAATATTGTAATAACTTACTGTTGTGAAGTACAACAACTTGTCATACTATCAGCTCCAGTTGCAGAACCTGATAATGTACAGGAGACTTCTTATAGGATCAGCTGATCTCAACTCTAACCTAGAGGAAGAGAGCAATGAACAATGATACTAAGGGGAAGAAAATTCGGCTATGACCCAGTCCTACACAAGGGACTCACACTGAGAGTGACCCACAGCCTGACCGTCTCACATCCCTATAGTGAGAGGTGGATAACGCCTGACCAATCACAGGACCAACTTCCAGAATTTATTTACGAAGAGGAACACCAAGAACAGATTGAAATGAGCACCTCCTGGTCTGTATTTTACTGGTCTGGCTGGTAAAAATGATGGTTGATCCCAATGTTATTAATAGGGGGAAAAAGTTAAATATAGGAAGGCCAGTATATTTTTCAGTAAAATAAAAAAAACCCTAGAGTAAATGCATCACCATTGGAATATACCTGTTAGACTATAGCAGATATCCAAGTCTCTATACATATTTTACCCAGAGAACTAGCAGTTCTGTGCTAAGAATACTGTATAATACATAAAATTCATAAATATCTCGTACCGTATATACTCGAGTATAAGCCGACCCGAGGTACCTAATTTTACCTACGAAAACTGGGAAAACTTATTGACTAGTATAAGCCTAGACACAACTACAGCCCTGTCTCCCAGCAGCGCACATTCTGCCAAAGCGACCCCCCCAGCGATCAACCGGACTTCTTTGCAAAGTTGATGTTGACAGAGAATTGCCAAACGGATTACTGTGTGCATTGTCCCACTGTCCCACTACCATGTGCAGAGGGTGCTGTGTGATATTGCCATCTCTGTTATTCTTTGATATAACCAACAGATGGCGCTGTGTGATATTGCAGACACTGTTATTCTTTCATATAACCAACAGAGGGCGCACTGTTATTCTTTCATATAACCAACAGAGGGCATTGTGGGATATTGCAGTCTCTCCCCAAGTGTACTGTTGGTATAGGAATGATTAAAAGTGACTGCAATCTCAGCTACTTGTGTTGGGTACCGCTGACCCGAGTATAAGCCGAGGTAGACTTTTTCAGCACATTTTGGATGCTGAAAAACTCGGCTTATACTCTGGTATATACGGTAAATATCTTTATAAACGGTGAGTAGTGATGTCATTTTTGTGTATTATAATAAATAAATTACCCCTTGATGGAAAATACAAGGATATTGGAAGTCACCTTGGAGTTCCATGACCTTCGGCCTCGTACCTTTATATGATCATGGAACTCCGCGGAGACGTAATATCCTTATATTTTACAATAGGGGGTACTTTATTTACTGTATGAACGGTTTATTGAGAACAGAAGCAAATCTGATAACTTCTCAGGTGGGTAACAATATAGACCCAAAAAGAAATATTGCCTCACAAAGAAAATACTGTAGGCAGAGAACCTGTCAGACGTTCAAGTGGCCTGTTTGTGCTTCTGCTAGCCTCCGGACCAGTACACTATCCTGCCAGGGCCCCCTAAAAGGTTATTATCATGCTGAAAGGTGACCATACTAGAATGCCAAAATGCCTGTGGGTAACCGGTTTCCAGGAAGGTTCTTTATAGAGACACCGCAATATCTAGACAATCAGTCCCTGATTTGGGCTGTATGACCCATTAAGGAACCAGGTTTGAAGGATAACTGCCATAACAGGAGCCCAGCAGGGCAACCAATGCCTCATTACAACCTTGTTCTTTAAGCAAATGCCAAGAACAGACTAAGTGCCCTCTGGGCTGCAATTTACTAACATGCACATTGTCCAGTGCAACAAACCTACAATCAGCTGAAGCTTTTGCTATGGTTACAGCCCAATTGTTTCCTGACTCTGTTTGCTGAAGAAATCAATAGAATATTTGGGCATATTTACAATTAATCATGCTCAATATATCTTGTCGTATTCAACTGCACAACATTGCCTGAATACGACCATATCTCAGTTCAGACTTAACCAAAACACGAATTCAGTCTCTTATCATAACCAGCCTTGATTGCTGCAACCTACTCCTCACCAGGGCCGGATTTACATAATGGGCACCCCTAGGCCCACTGACGTTCATCGCCCCCACCCTTTTATTCACGGAAATAGTCATCATCAGGACCAGAGCAATGGCAAATGGAAAAAATTATTTTATCTCCTGCACTTCCCCAGTATTTCTGAAACAATGTGGGTGGGGTTAGGCAGCATGACGCCCCCTCAAATCCTGCCGCCCTAAGCCCGAGCCTTGGTGGCCTTTTCACATATCCTGGCCTACTCCTCACAGGTATTCCAACAAGTCACCTTTCACAACTCCAATCTGATCTAAACGCGGCCGCTAGACTCATTCATCTATCTCACCGCTCAACATCAGCTGCTCCCATATGTATGTCCCTTCACTGGCTCCCAATCTCTTCTAGAATCAAATTCAAATTACTTACACTCACATTCAAGGCCCTTAATAATGAAGCCCCTCCCTATATTTCATCTCTGATCTCCAAATACTCTCCTTCACTCAACCTTCTCTGCTTCTGATCTTCCCTCACTTCTCCTCTGGTCACTTCTGCCCATTCTCACCTACAAGACTTCTCTCTGGCTCCTGCTTTTCTCTGGAACTCTCTGCCTCCAGCTCTCAGACTTTCTCCTTCTTTCCAAACTTTAAACACTCCTTAAAGACCCAACTGTATAAAGAAGATTATTCAATGTACCTTAATTAATCAATCATTGCTGTATCAAAAATAATAAATTTTTTCTAAAATTCTAATGTCTCAAAAAAGAAACATTGGGGCCCCAGAGAATATTTTTTTATACAACCATTGGTGGCAGGGGCCTATAGAGTATTAAAATAATACATTGGTGGCCAGGGGTTTAATAAAATAAGAAAAAAAAACACATTGGTGTTCAGTACAACTGAACTCGTGGCTTCAGGACTTCAACTTTGGCTCCTTTTGGGACTTCGGCTGTTCAGCAGGTGAGGCACAGCTTTGGCACTGTCAAGGGGGCCCGGATATTTAGAAAAGTGCAGCACAGCCGGGACCCCCTTTAGGCCTGGCACGAGTACCCCCTGATGGTGACCCTGGTCTGCAAGTAGGATTGACACCTTTTCTGGATAAAAATACCGGCCTTCCTATATATTTATCTTTATTCCCTATTAATAACATTGGGATCACTGACCTTCCTAAATATTTATCTTTATTCCTATTAATAACATTGGGATCACTGACCGTCCTATATATTTATCTTTATTCCCTATTAATAACATTGGGATCACTGACCTTCCTATATATTTATCTTTATTCCCTATTAATAACAATGGGATCACTGACCTTCCTATATATTTATCTTTATTCCCTATTAATAACATTGGGATCACTGACCTTCCTATATATTTATCTTTATTCCCTATTAATAACATTGGGATCACTGACCTTCCTAAATATTTATCTTTATTCCCTATTAATAACATTGGGATCACTGCCCTTCCTATATATTTATATTTATTCCCTATTAATAACATTGGGATCACTGACCTTCCTATATATTTATCTTTATTCCCTATTAATAACATTGGGATCACTGACCTTCCTATATATTTATCTTTATTCCCTATTAATAACATTGGGATGAACCATGATTTTTGCCGGCGGGGCCAATAAAATACCGGCTAGTTAACAAGTAACCACAAAACAGGAAAGGAGAAGGAAAGTCGTTTAGCACTTGGGGGTGCCAAAAGTTACGCAGTCCCAAGTGATAATATTTTCTTACCTGAAACCCCAGGCTGGTGCTCAGCAGAAAACTGCACCGGCCTGGGGTTATACCAGTGAGCACCACTGAGTGATCCTCTTCCGGCTTCTTCTTTCATCTCGTGGCTGCACATTAGAGTGAAAAGCAGAACTTTAACTAAAAAGTCGCTATTTCATTCTACTGCGCATGCGTCTGCCCCGGGAAATTTAGAGAAAGAGGCCGGAAGAGGATCACTCCATGGTGCTCACTGGTATAACCCCGGGTTTTCTGCTGATAGAGCACCGGCCCAGGGTATCAGGTAAGTAAATACATTCACTTGGGAGTGCCTAACATATGGCACCCAAAAGTGATAAACAACTTTTCTTCTCCTTTAAATCCCTCTTAATACACAACCTTAGGAAAGGCTTTGTGAGGGAGGCAGTTGGCTCAGAATTGTGAATCTCCCAGAACAGGGGAACCAAAAAAATACAAAATGGAGACCACCAGACTGAAACTTTAATGAGGACTGTTAACCTTCCTCCTCCCTCTGCGCAAAAATACAGAGGGTGCCGGGTCACACACCACTGTCACTGGATGCTTTTTAGGCAGGTCAGGAGGGGACACACAGGGGGGACAAGCACTTAACAGCCAGGAGGGCACATGAGATCAAGTATATAGTAATATATATATATAGTATAGTATATGTAACAGCTTTGTCCTACCTTTCAGCGCTAAATATCCCAGGATATGAGGTAACGTGCAGGGAAAAGATCTCATGGATCAAAAAACCCCAGCCCCTAGATGCCATTTCTGGTCACCTAATGATTTCCCAAGGTTGAACAGCAAAAATATTCCTTCCAATGGTGCAAGGAAAGCAGAAGGGGGGAAAAAGAAGAAATAGAGAGGGTGGGGTGGCTTTAAAGCTTTGGGGAGGGACCTTGTGATGGGGGCGGGATAGTGTGTCTGTGCCCAGCCAATGTCGGACTGGCCCACTGGGATACCCTTGTGCTGCTAAACATTTGGCCTATTTCATGGCCATTTCATATTTCTATGAGAACAAAGAGGCTAAATAGATGGAATAATAGGTTATAGTATGTAAAGAAAAGAGACTAGGAGAATAGAGGTTGAGTGAGGATAAGAATAATAATAGAACTGAGAGGTTTTTGGGTGGGCCCCTGGTGTTCCAGTCCGACACTGTTGGAAAAGGACTCCCTGTGGGGACAATAAGCTGATAATTGGCTTTAAGAAACACTGGGGTTCATTTATGAACACTGGAAAATTTGCCGATGGGCAGTTACCTATAGCAACCAATCAGTAATTATCTTGTTATAGCCAGCTGCTGAAGTAAAACAATGAATGCAGCAATTTGATTGGTTGCCATGGGTTACTGCCCATTAGCAAATTTGCCCAGTGTTGATAAATGACCCCCAGTTATAAGGGACTAAGGGCAGAGATACACAGTCAGATTTGGGGAGATTAGTCGCGGTCAGATTCAGGGAGTTGCCTCACGAGGAAACTTTGGGCGGCTTCGGAAAACTAAGCGCTCCGAGTGCCATCCTGACGGCGATTTACATTCTGGCCAGTTTGGGGAGATTAGTCCCCCGAAGAAGAGGAGCTTTCTCGCCGGGTGACTAATCTTCCCTAATCGGACGGTGTATCAGATTCCCTAAAGGGAAATTCCTCACAGCAAAGACTTGTATTCAGCATAAACCTAATAAATAGTTTTGTGCCGGAAGAAAATGGTTTCTACTCCTAGTTCCAGGCCTGGGTGATGTAACAGTGCTGATCCCACCCATAAAGGAGAGTTGGGGCTGTTGCGGGTCGTAAAGGCAACGGCTTTGGGTTGGGCAGTAGTGAGTCAGGGGCGGGCAGTAGTGAGTCAGGGGCGGGCAGTATTGAGTCAGGGGCGGGCAGTAGTGAGTCAGGGGCGGGCAGTATTGAGTCAGGGGCGGGCAGTATTGAGTCAGGGGCGGGCAGTAGTGAGTCAGGGGCGGGCAGTAGTGAGTCAGGGGCGGGCAGTAGTGAGTCAGGGGTGGGCAGTAGTGAGTCATGGGAGGGCAGTAGTGAGTTAGGGTTGGGCAGCTCATCACTACGCATTCAATGATAGAGGGTAAAAACAAATCCCATTTTCCTTTATAATAAAACAAATAAAAGACAAGCCAGAACATATTGCATTAGACTTATTAGGAAAGTAGATGTACTGCTCCTTTAAACAAGACCATTGTGTATAAAACAAGCCCAACAGTGACACAATAAGGGGGGGAGGATGAGAGTTTATTACAAAGGTTCAAGTGCCCATCATCACAGTCCAATGATAAAAAGAAGAATGAAATAAAAATACATCCAGTTACACAAACCAATGACGGATAAGCCCGACTGCTGGGGAATGTGATGAGAGCGGGTTCCCTGGACGGGTGAAATTCACGCTCTCCCCACTGATGATTAACCCCATCTGTGCCACGGCCGGACCCTCCCTCTCAGTGCAGCACTGTAAAAGTTAATTTTTTTTAAACCTACAACCATCCCAAATCAGATCTGAATTCCGGCCCCAGTCAATGAATCTCAGGTGTTGCTCCCTCTAGTGGAGATTTTACACAGTGCTCTACTGAGTCTTAGTCAGATTTCTCCTTCTCCTTCATGTGTAGGAAGACAATGCTGAATATAAAGAGTCCGAACATGACGGAGAAGGCGCTGGCGTAGTATGGGTAGGCCGAGGGGATGAAACGCTCGTACTGTGTGTGCTGGAGGGGGCGCACAGATACCTGTAAGGGTGACAATAACATGAAACAATGTGGCGATATCACAAGAGTGAACACTTACTTTATATGTGACTCCCTATTATAATGCAGATATATCACATGCTCACCTGTGTGGCCGAGTACAGGTGAGTATATCCCAGCCGGTTATAATCCACCTTGAACTGGAAAACACCATAAACATCTGGGAGCTTGAACTGGACACTGTACTTCCCTCCTACGAGGAGAAACAACAAACAAAGACAGTGAATTAAAGAGAAACATGGGAAAGGCAGTCCTCCGGCTCTCACGGACGCGGAGAGAGGAATAGCGGAGATAAACTTGATTATTTCAGAAACATTGCAGAATATTTCATTGTATTTAGAACGTTTCTTATTTCAGTGTGATGAAGCTTATATTAAATTTTCATTTTCGCGATCGTTCCCCTTTAAAGGAGAAACAAACCCCCCGCAGTTCACGGCAGCCATCTTTTCTTCATTAAACTTCGGAAGCCGACTTTCGTTTTGGGCGCATGCGCAGTTGGAGTAATTTTCCAGTCCCAAACAACTGTGGACATTTTTGTGACTTTTGGCACATGCGCAGTTGTTCGGCACCGGAAAATGACTCCAACTGCGCGTAAAACGAAGGTTGGCTTCCGAAGTTTAACAAAGAAAAGAAGATGGCTGCCGTGAACAGCAGGGGACAGAATCTGCACTGACGGGTAAGTTAGGGGCATTTGCCTCGGGTATTACCTAGGCTGGAGGGGAGAAGGGAGGAGGGTCTACAAAGGGTAGGGTTTTTGTGTTACGGGTTTGTTTTTCCTTTAAAGGGGAACGATCGTGGAAATAAAAATGTAATATAAGCTTCATCATACTGAAAAAAAAGAAACTTTCTAAATACAATTAAATATTCTGCATTGTTTCTGAAATAATCAAGTTTATCTTCACTATCCCTCTCTGTTTCTCTTCATACTCTCTTCATGCAGCAGTTGGGTGTCAGATATTCACTGACAGTTACATCCAATATATCTTATAGGGGGGCTCCTTTCCTAGCAGATGTATTAGAGCTCACTCAAATAACTGATTCCAGTACAAACAAAATCTAACAAAATAACTGCCTTTTGCACAAATCCTGCATGTAGAGAGACATGATGTCTGGTGAGTTTAATAGGGTGACCTCTAATACATCTTCTAGGCAAAAGGAGCCCCCCTATAAGATATATTGGATCTAACTGTCAATTATTATCTGACACCCAACTGCTGCATGTAGAGAGAATGAAGAGAAACAGATGCTGAGAGAGGAATAGTGAAGATAAACTTGATTATTTCAAAACAATGTAGATTTTTTTAATTGATTATATTTAGAAAGTTTCTTATTTCAGTTTGCTGAAGCTTACATTAAATTTACAATTTCGCAAGCTTTCCCCTTTAAATGACACTCATATGCACAGTGCTGGGCTCCCTAGGGATCCTGTGTTTTGCACCGGGTCCCACCAACAAAAGGTACAGACCAGGTGATTAGTGATCATGAGAGATGAGAGAGATGAGAGAGAGAGATGAGAGAGAGAGAGAGAGAGAGAGAGAGAGAGAGAGAGAGAGAGAGAGAGAGAGAGAGAGAGAGAGAGAGAGAGAGAGAGAGAGAGAGAGAGAGAGAGAGAGAGAGAGAGAGAGAGAGAGAGAGAGAGAGAGAGAGAGAGAGAGAGAGAGAGAGAGAATTTTGCAATGAACTTACCATTTTTCTTCAAGAAGGTCCTGACGAATGGATCGATGCGGACAAAGTCCAGCTGGATATCCTCCCCATCGAAGGGCACCCACTTTCCATCAGAAAGCTTTTCAATCACGATGCTGTATTCCTGAGAGGGAAGCACAACAAACAAGGGAAAGTCAGACCAGCAAACGTTTAAAGGCTAAATAAAAATCCAAGGAGTTGTAAGAACCTATGCTAAAGGCTGCCGTACAGAAAGTCTTGTACTAAAGTTCTATATAGAGCTCCAATGCAGGATCTCCATGCACATACACATGAAGGAGCAGGTAAGTGGACACCTGGAGACACCTACCTCCAACACATGATCTCTGCAAGTGGAATTAGTACCACAGAGAGGCAACAGTACCAACAAATTCAGCCCACATACCTATGGGGTTTAAGCCTCCCTTTAATTTCACTGTTTATACAGTTTATACAGTTTATAGCGTAATCTTCTCTAATCTTCTCTACTGCCATCAGAAGTCACAGGACCCCCTACAAAAAATTTTCTGACCCCAGTGGTCCCACCCACCATCGCGGCTTTGGTTCTATTTGCGGTTTTGGATCTATTCGTGTCTTCGGCGATACGGGTCTTTTTGCAACTGCATTTGCGGCTTCGGGTCCGTTTGCGGCTTTGGATCTTAGGGAGCCCGGCTAGTTCAAAATGTGCAGCACAGCTTGGGCCCCCTTCAGGCCCGGCCCAGATGTTGCCCCCCCTGATGGCGGCCCTGACTGTCATGTGTTCAATACTTACCACAAGGTCGGTGACGGTGTAAGCACTGGGAGGAGAGGATTCCCCTACGCGGTGATGGGAGACTTCCCAACTCTCAGGACTCCCTCTTCCTTAAACACCCAGCGAGACAGGGCCAAAGCCAGTTCATAGTTGCCGGTTTTGGCATACCTATGGGGCAGGTACAGGGAATGAGCCAAAATAGCATCACAAATACGGTATACCCAAGCTACGGGAGGGAAGAGAGATCAACAATGTACCTGTTGGAGCTGGAGGCTGCTTTCTGTACAGCAGAGTTGAAAAAGGCATCACTGAAGAAATCCAGGGAGCCGCTGAATACAACACGGGCGTTATTTCTGGCCTGCAGCCCTGCAATGAGGAGCGTGTTCTTTCCTACAGCATGTGGGTACTGCAGAGAGAACAGAAATATCACAAGAAGCTTGGTCAAAGAACCTTTATAAAAATACTGTTCACTTAAATTGTTCTGCTGAATTGGAAATACCCATGCAGTTGCTTCAGTCCCCTACCCCACAAGATGTGATCACAGCAGAGGGGATTGAACTGGGTTGTAAAATAGGATAAGTAAAGCTTTGAAATAAAGTGAATGTAAAATTGATGACCTTGCTATTCTAAGCACTTTTGTAATTTACATTCATTACTAATTTGCTTTCAATGCCAAGATATTAAGGGATACATGTACTGTTACTATGAATGAATTTTGTTACAACAGCGCCACCTGCTGGTCATTTTCCCACCAGTCTGACCAGCAAGTAGTCAAGGAAGTTGTCAGGAGAAAGAAAGAGGCTGATGTTCTTCTGCTTAGGAAAGATGTGAGAAAGGTTTCTAATTTTATTCCTAAGCAGAAGAACATCAGCCTCTTTCTTTCTCCTGACAACTTCCTTGACTACTTGCTGGTCAGACTGGTGGGAAAATGACCAGCAGGTGGCACTGTTGTAACAAAATTCATTCATAGTAACAGTACATGTATCTCTTAATATCTTGGAATTAAAAATAAATAAATAATGAATGCAAATTACAAACATAATTAGACTAGCCCCCTCATCAATTTTATATTCACTTCTTTTTAAGGTTTACTTATCCTTTAAGTAATATGGACTGGGTGCTGGGCACTAATGAGTTATAGTACAGCTCACTCGTGCTACTCCACAAATTACCTGTTGATATAAATATAAACAAATATTTTTTTGCGACCATGTACCTGTGTGATTGGCTTATCTGGGAAAAAGGAGTAGGAAGTGGAAGACCCAGTTAGAATGTCCAGTACTAGAGGATTGTCTGGATCAGCCACCATGCTGTAAGGAAAGAATAGTTACACAGTAGTTACTGGAGGCACAGCAAGAAAAAACACTGTTACTTGGATTAAAAGAAACAAGCTTGGTGCAACACTACATAAGATGGAAAGACTTGGGGGGCACGACACATTATAGAACAAGCTTTGAGCAGCAGGTACCTACCCAACACCCCTGAAGAGAATGGGGTTCAGAGGAGTCTTTCCCACAATCGTTGGAGCTTTCAGTAGATTCTCAGAGTCGGCCACAATAAGCGTGTGCTATAGGGAGAGACACAATACCTATACATGTCAACACTGAAATCAATCACTGCTCAATTCTCTATCAAGAGAGTAAATATGTTGTAAAGACTAGAAAAAAACCTAGTTAAAGAGAACAATCACCATTAGAGAAAACAAAATCCACTTAAATTTACTACTTAGCCCCTCTCCACACTTCATGCACATGGCCCTGCAGGAATACGGCCCCTCCTTCAGCCAATCAAATGAGCATCCCTCTGGCTGGGGTAGTGCAAGAATCTGATGACCATTGCATTGCTCTGCAGATAACGGCTGCACTTTCAGATGCGCAGCGGGGAGGAGAGCAGGATTCCTGCAGGAGTAAGTACCAGGGGACTGGATATAAGGAGATTTGGTGGGTTTTTTGCTGTGATTCCTCAATTTACACTGTTAGGGTGTTTTTTGCAGCTATTAATTATTATACAGCCCAATGAAGGTTCTGATTGACAATACAAATGCACAAAAATGATCATGCATTGTTACGGTGTTAGTGGTTGCAACCCAATGGAACATTCCCCTGTGCTTGTGTGACACTAATGATACAAAGTCACAGCAGTCAGATCTCCTGCAGCCAAGACTCCCAATCCCACAATGTATTGTCTGCAATCAGCAAATCTTTGAACAAAAATAATCATAAATGTTGACAAGGCATTGTGGGTAATTGAGTCAAGACTGGAGCGATGATACTACTGCTGCTGCTGCTACTACTACTACTACTACATTGTTTTAGAGCTGCATGTGGACAGGACCTTATATTTGCAAATTACTTTAAAGGGGTTGTTCACCTTTAAATTAACTGTTAGTGTGATATAGAGAGGGATATTCGAGACAATTTGCAATTGGTTTTCATTTTTTATTATTGGTGGTTTTTGACTTATTTGGCTTTTTGTTCAGCAGCTCTCCAGTTTGCAATTTCATCAGTCTGGTTGCTAGGGTCCAAATTCCCCTAGCAACCATGCATTGAATTGAATAAGAGACTGGAATATGAATAGGAGAGGTCTGAATAGAAAGTAGCCTTACAGAGCATTTTTTTTTAGATGGGGTCAGTGACCCCCATTCGAAAACTGGAAAGAGTCAGGAGAAGGTGGCAAATAATTCAAAAAGTATAAAAAAATAATGAAGACCGATTGAAAATTTGCTTTGAATTAGCCATTCTATAACATACTAAATATTAACTTAAAGGTGAACCACCCCTTTGAAATAACTACACAAGTTTAATGAATGTTTACTGAAACGTTGTTTAAAATGATAAAGAAGAACACTGAGCAGGGTATAAGTCTCCCTACATTCCCCAATAAAACGTCACTAGTAACAGCCACTTCCCCCCGGGTTCCTTTCCCGTGGTACAACAGGACACGCACCTGGCCCGGGTCTGAGATATCGTAGTTATGATGGTCAATCACAGCTGTTTTGTCTTCATCAAACTCAATGCCACATTCGCTGCCCAGCTCCCGCAGAGGGTCCCCTAAAATGCAAAGTCAGATAACAGGAATCAGATGTAAGTTTATTTTGATTAGATTTGTGCTTTTAGACGGCAGCTCCCATGCCTTCCCCAAGTGTCTCCTTGGACTATGACTTCCTGCTCTGCGTATAGCTTTATCCTAGCGCTCTAGTTTAGAAGCCTGACATTCAATTAAACTGTTTTCTTTCAATGCTACTGTATAGCACTAGTGAAGTCTCTTTACCAGGAAGACCCAGTTAAAGGGATTGTTCACCTTGAAGTGTAATTTTTCACCTTCAAAAGCAGCTTGGGGGGGGGGGGTCGCCGATTCTTTAATGGTTCTAAATTGATACATTTAGTTGATACATTCATTATCTTTGTCCCTGCTGAGCAGCATCCCTGGGTTTCATTAAAGGATAATTAAACCTTAAAATTTTACCACAGGGGGTCACCATCTTGTAACTTTGTTATACATCTTTGCAAGACCAAGACTGTGCACATGCTCAGTGTGGTCTGGGCTGCTTAGTCAAATAATATCTGCCAGAAGCCGATACAACAAGACTGATTAATAATCAGAATATACAGACTGCACTGGCTCCTGTGTTGTCATGTAATCTAATGTGGATTTTATAGTTTTTGTATTGTTTAATACAAACTTTCTGCAACTCTGCAGAACCAGTGGCTGCAGCAAAATAATCCTCCAAATAGAATCCCAGTTTATCTGTTTAAATCTGGCTCCATGATCTTTGTCCCTGCAGCTGGAGTTGGAAACAGTAAAGGGGATGTAAAGGCAAAAATAAAATCCAATAAAAATCTCTACACAGTCGCCGACTGCTCTACAGGGAAACAAACAAAGCTGCTTGAGTTCTGCATGGCTGGGAAGTAAGGCGGGGGCTCCCCCTGCTGTTCATAAGTATGATTGTTTCCCTGAAGAGCAGTTAGGGGCCGTCTGACAATTTCTATCCACAGCAGTAAATGAAGGATGAATTTCACTGCATACAGTCAGGTTTCTTAAAAAATGGTACACATTTTTTAATTAAGTTATATTGGAGATAGGTTTCTTTTTTTCATTAAAGAAAGTTAAAATGGGATTTTTAAATTTTTTTTTGCCTTTCACATACCCTTCAAGTGTTCTTTAGAAATAATCTGGTGTTATCTAAACCCGGAGTTGAAATAACGCATTACACACAGAATAAAGATGAAGACTCACCAATATCCGAGCTTGCTGCCACCAGCACACTTCCACCTCCATCGATAAATGAGCTGATAGTCTCGATATTGATGTTCCCCCCAAAATCTGAAAAACAGAGCGCTGTCAATAGTGCTGCACTGTGGGCAAGCAAAACAGGGCTATATAAATATTTAACCCTTTAAAGTCAACATTCTTTAAAATCTAAAACTGCTGTTACACTAAAACTTCCAACAACACAATGGCTCCAGCAGCATGCTGGGAGTTGTAGTGCAAACATGTAGAAGCTTCCGTTGTTTGCTCATAATTGTTCTTGTTCATGTCACTATAAAGAAACATTTGGCAGACTATAAGGAACCAGGCAGCACAAATTGTGTGTAATTTAACTCCTTAGTGTGCATTTGTGGTGCCTGAAATAGAAACAAACAAACATGGGGCAAACAAAGTAACCAACATACCTTCAACGGAGGGGGAAAAGATGATTAGATTGTCGTACAAGAACTCCCCGTACTTGATGAGGGACAAGCTGGGATCATCAGCTGTTTTGAAGGACAGGTCAAATCCTCTGTCTGGGGGAAGAAATGGGAAATGTTATTTAATTATCTTACTGCTCCCTTTGTTCCCTGCGTATCATGGCCCACCAAGCACCCACACAGCACTTATTCCCCCTGATGAACTTCCTATTCTTTTTACTACACAGATAGAGTATTGGTTTAACAGGGGGAATCATTCAAGCATTCCTTTCGACTGGATCCCTGGTCCTAAATCCTCACTGAGAAGCCTTGCAGGGCTGGAGTACCTTGTATTCACAATTTGCAAACAAAATATATATATTCAGAAGTAAAAAAGAAAAACCCAATCTGGTAACTCCTCCACTCAGTGATATCTAAATATTTAAAGGTACAGTAAAACCAAAAACTTAATATTGTAAAGTGATAAAAATATAACGCGGTGTTGCCCTGCACTGGTAAAACTGATGTGTTTGCTTCAGAAACTCTACTATAGTTTATATAAACAAGCTGCTGTGTAGCCATGGGGGCAGCCATTCAAGCACAGGATACACAGTAGATAACAGATAAGTACTACTATAGTTTATATAAACAAGCTGCTGTGTAGCCATGGGGGCAGCCATTCAAGCACAGGATACACAGTAGTTAACAGATAAGTACTACTATAGTTTATATAAACAAGCAGCTGGTAGCCATGGGGGCAGCCATTCAAGCACAGGATACACAGTAGATAACAGATAAGTACTACTATAGTTTATATAAACAAGCTGCTGTTTAGCCATGGGGGCAGCCATTCAAGCACAGGATACACAGTAGATAACAGATAAGTACTACTATAGTTTATATAAACAAGCTGCTGTGTAGCCATGGGGGCAGCCATTCAAGCACAGGATACACAGTAGTTAACAGATAAGTACTACTATAGTTTATATAAACAAGCAGCTGGTAGCCATGGGGGCAGCCATTCAAGCACAGGATACACAGTAGATAACAGATAAGTACTACTATAGTTTATATAAACAAGCTGCTGTGTATCCATGGGGGCAGCCATTCAAGCACAGGATACACAGTAGTTAACAGATAAGTACTACTATAGTTTATATAAACAAGCTGCTGCATCTTCGGTTCGGAATTCGGCCGAATCTTTCACGAAGGATTCGCGGGTTCGGCCAAATCCAAAATAGTGGATTTGGTGCATCCCTAATATATATACAGTATATATATGTATGTGTGTATATAGAAATACAATACACAAAAACCATGAATATCTTATAAATGATATCCTTATAAACGGTGAGTTCTGATGTCATTTCTGTCACATGACTCACTGAAATTTGTGTATTATAATAAAGTACCCCCAGTTGCAAAATATGAGGATATTAGACGTTACCTTAGAATTCCATGACCTGTTTAAAAACACTTGGCCTTTTATATGGTCATGAAACTCCTCGGTTACTTATAATATCCTTATAATTTACAAGAGGGGAACTTTAATTACTCTATAAGGATATTATAAGTTACCGAGGAGTTTCATGACCATATAAAAACACTAGGCCGAAGGCCATGGAATTCTTAAGTAACTTCTAATATCCTCATATTTTGCAACTGGGGGTACTTTATTTATTACAATACACAAGTTTTGTTGAGTCATGTGACAGAAATGACATCAGAACTCACCGTTTATAACTGATGACATCAGAACTCACCGTTTATAACTGATGACATCAGAACTCACCGTTTATAACTGATGACATCAGAACTCACCGTTTATAAATGATAACATCAGAACTCACCGTTTATAACTGATGACATCAGAACTCACCGTTTATAAATGATGACATCAGAACTCACCGTTTATAACTGATGACATCAGAACTCACCGTTTATAACTGATGACATCAGAACTCACCGTTTATAACTGATGACATCAGAACTCACCGTTTATAACTGATGACATCAGAACTCACCGTTTATAAATGATGACATCAGAACTCACCGTTTATAAATGATGACATCAGAACTCACCGTTTATAAGGACATAATTTACAAGATATTCATGGCTTTTGTGTATTATAAATAAAGTGAGGCCACGCAGCTCAGGATACAAGTCCATCTCACACTGGGAGCACAACTGACAGAGTTGCAAATGGTTCACTCAGGAATTCAGCCGACACGCAGAGCTTGATGCAAAGTGCTTTTATTCACTCACACTTTGCAGCAAGCTCTGCGTGTCGGCTGAATTCCTGAGTGAACCATTTGCAACTTTGAATTGACACACCTGTGGCGGGGGTGTCCACCAGGATCAACAGCCTTGAAGGTACTACACTTAGTCATCCTTACAGCACAACTGACAGACACGTGACAAATAGATGATATACTGAATATAAAGAAGCTAATGATGGAGGCCCAGGCTGCAGATTGAATAGCTGCTGCTCATTGAGCTCATTACACACAAATAGAAGCTACAGGAACAGCCCAGACAATTAATAGCACAGGAAGTCGAGATCTAGTCCCACATAAAGTTGTTCCCTCAGGGACAGGACCCCCTCAGCTTAGTACCGGGACCCCCAGCCCAGGCCATTACCTGTGAGACTGCGGAAGAAGAGAGAGTGCGTCTCCCGCAAGTTGATGTTCTCCAGTAAGACAAGAGTGCGAGGCCCAGCGCGGAAGCCGGACACCAGCAGCAGCAGCCATGAGACGGACACGAGCAGCACAGACAGTCTGAGGGAAGCCATGTTACCCGCCCGGCACTGACAACTCCACATCACCGGAAACCTTTCAATTCCCACCAATCGCATGTGAGAAAGTCAGCAAGCGGAAATGCGCCTCACACAGCCAATAGCGCAATGACAGCTCCCGGCATCACTTACTCACGTGATCAGTTCTGTACCGGTAACCACCGCCATGACTGATAAGGGCAAAGCTGTCTGTTATAGTTCTACAGCAAAAGATGAAGTGCAGATATTGCTTCCGGCTGTTTGGTTACTCTGGGTTACTAGATTATTATTACATCTTCTATTACCGGGTAACCAACTGCTGTAGCTGTATTTGTATCTATATACCTTTATTTCCTTTCATTAGAAATGACATGGCTGGACCTGGTCTGTTCCTTCCAACACTGAGCTCTGTGTCTTTACTTTACCCCTCCATTATTATATGTCAGTCTGGCTGCTTATATATGTCTTTATACAGGCGTGTGACTACAGGCTGAGTTATACAGGGAACTTTGAGTATCACTCATGTATTATAAGGGTTAATGTACCCCCTACTGTAAATGATAAGGATATTAGAAGTCACTGAGGGGTTGTTCTGTGACCATATAAAGGCACAAGGCTGCAGGCTGAGTTATACAGGGAACTCTGAGTATCACTCATGTATTATAAGGGATAATGTACCCCCTACTGTAAATGATAAGGATATTAGAAGTCACTGAGGGGTTGTTCTGTGACCATATAAAGGCACAAGGCTGCAGGCTGAGTTATACAGGGAACTCTGAGTATCACTCATGTATTATAAGGGATAATGTACCCCCTACTGTAAATGATAAGGATATTAGAAGTCACTGAGGGGTTGTTCTGTGACCATATAAAGGCACAAGGCTGCAGGCTGAGTTATACAGGGAACTCTGAGTATCACTCATGTATTATAAGGGATAATGTACCCCCTACTGTAAATGATAAGGATATTAGAAGTCACTGAGGGGTTGTTCTGTGACCATATAAAGGCACAAGGCTGCAGGCTGAGTTATACAGGGAACTCTGAGTATCACTCATGTATTATAAGGGATAATGTACCCCCTACTGTAAATGATAAGGATATTAGAAGTCACTGAGGGGTTGTTCTGTGACCATATAAAGGCACAAGGCTGCAGGCTGAGTTATACAGGGAACTCTGAGTATCACTCATGTATTATAAGGGATAATGTACCCCCTACTGTAAATGAAAAGGATATTAGAAGTCACCAAGGAATTGTGTGAGTATGTGGACCACTTGTTAGGAATTCAGACGTGCAGCACTCCGATTGTAATAAAAGCCTTTATTTCTCACATGCAGGGCAACAGCAGAGCAACGTTTCGAGCCACCTGGCTCTTTATCAAGTACGTGGACCAGACTGCTGAAATTACAAACCGGAGAGCTGCTGAATAAAAATCTAAATAACTCAAAAGCCACAAATAATAAATAATGAAAACCAATTGCAAATTGTCTCAGAATATCTCTCTGTACATCATACTAACAGTTACAGGACCACCATCGGGGGAACAGGGGGTACTCCTGTACCGGGCAACGGTCTAAAGGGGGCCCGGCTGTGCTGCACTTTTTTAAATAACTGGGCCCCCCTTGACAGCGCCAAAGCCATTCCGCCTCTTCCAAAGTCCTTAACCACCGAAGTTGCAAAAAAGACCCAAAGTCTCAAAAAGATCTGAAGTTTAAGTCCTGAAGCCACAAGTTCAATTCTACTGAACACCAATGTGTGTGTTTTTTGTTTTGTTTTTTAAACCCCTGGCCACCACTGTATTTCCAGAAATTATATTGGAGCCACACAGAACCATTTTGTTGGTGTAATTATTAATATCTTTATAATAAAACTGAAAACACAAAGAAATACAGTCATATATTTATATCATATTGAAAGAAAGCCGTCATGATTAAAAATTGTACAGTACCTGCTGAATTCAAATTTATTGAACAATATTATGTTTATTTTAATAAAAAGTTACTGATAGGAGAGTTAATTGCCTTTAACTAAAAGTCCATTGCAGGTTGGTCCTTATTAGTGAAGGGGATCCAGTATGAGTATTTACCATTGGTGCAGTGCTTTGTTCTGTCCTGCAGGGGGAGCTCCTGTGTCATCACAGCACCTTCACTGATGGCAGTGTTTAATAACAACATATGGCTAATATTTCCCCATGGTATAAAAGGTGCAGACTTTGCAGGTGCAGTAACTTTAGCAAGTAGGCCAGTTGATAAGTTGATACAGGTGAGCATACGGTACCTTAGGGTTGCCACCTGTCCGGTTTTGACCCACACAGCCCAGTAATTTGGGCTGTCCGGGTCAAAACTGAATGCCTGGGTTTCCATATTAGGAAAACCTGTCAGGATTCTGTAAGATTGATGCGGCTTCATAACCCCAATGCCACAAACCCTGCCTCCACCAGGCTAAACCTGTAGCAACTTTGCACCTTGGTTACATAACACCTGTAATGAACCCTTTAAAGGGGAAATTAATATTAACTATTAGTATAATGCAAATAGTAATTCCAGATGGGAACTTTACAGCCATATTGTTGTTTAAGTGCAAAGACTGGGTGAGATGCTGGACTTGTGATCCAAGGGGTGAGATCTGAGTTTAGGCTTGAAGAGGGTGAGGGGGATATAAAGGGCAAGGAAAGAGGCCTCCCCCCTGAAACCATGCACCCAAGCACCCATGCTTCCCAATACTGTCCCTCCTCCTGTATATATTGAGGTTTTATGTATTAAACCATGAGATAAGTGTCCGGCCCAATTGGTTTCTGCCAGTGCCACAGGAGCCACCAATGGGACTTGTGCCTGGTAGCCAGCAGTGCCAGTCCCAGAGCTGGTGGGCAGATCTTTCCGTTTTCTTTGTTGTGTTATAAATCAGAGAATGTAAATGTGGTTTCCTATGTGATTCACACCATACGCCACATGGAGACAGAGTTCAGCTTTATCACTTCACTTACACTCGTGTCTTTTCTGCAGTGTCGGACTGGGATTTTAGGGGCCCACCCAAAAACCTTAGACATGGGGCCCACCAAGAAAATTTACACCAGGGGTCCACTGTCAGTACTATTATTCTTCCTCTCCTAGCTCAACCTCTATTTATAGTTTTACATACTATAATCTATTATTCCATCTATTTAGCCTCTTTGTTCTCATAGAAATAGGGAATGGCCATGAAATAGGCCAAATGTTTAGCAGCACAAGGGCCCACTGACACCTGGGCCCACCGGGAGTTTTCCTGGTCTCCCTGTGGGCCAGTCCGACACTGCTTGTCTGAGACAAAAAGCAAAGAATGTCATCCTCAGCCCCGGCAAGCAGACCACTACCACCCCCCTCTGAGAGAGCCTAAACAGGTCTGGGGAGTCCTATTTGGGTCATACCGTTTCAACTCCCCAACAACATTCCTCTCAATTATTTCTTCCATTACTCGTGAGTTGGGATAAGGGTTTCACTCTTCTAGATTCCGGGGCAGCTGGAAAATTTTTGGATATCAGCTTTGTGCTAAGACATGGAATAACTACAAAACCCATAATCCAAACTGGTGGCAATAGATGGTAGTCCCCTAGGGGATGGATTGGTATCCTCTCAGTATGAAAGGCTCCTTTTATCTGTGGGTTGTCACTCTGATGGGATTTTCTTCAATGTTATCCATTGTCCTCACACTCCTGTGATTCTAGGCCTTCCCTGGTCATGGGTGTAAGGGCCCGAAGGCTCAGTATGGAGTGCGGACCAAGGCGGAGGCAGTTCAACAAACAAAGTTCGAGGTACAAAAGGGTTTGGCAAAAGAATGGTCACGGTCCAGGCAAAGAGGTCAATCCAGGCAGAATAGGGTCAAAACAGTTAAACAGGCAAAGGTCGGTACACAGGAATCAATGTAAAAATACTAGAATCACACCCAGGAATGCACAAGGCGAAACCTATATTTGGGCAATGTTGCAGTCTTCAGGCTCCTTTAAATAGGCCTCCTTTGACGACAAAATTGGACGTGATGACGTTGACGCTGGCGTTTTTACACTGGTATGTTTACGCTGGCGTTTTTACCATTCCGGCGCTGGCGTCCAATCGGCTGGAGAGAAGGTGCAGTGCCCCACACTACAGATATGCAGGGATTTATTTGATGGTGGGATTCACTTGGAAGTAGGGATGCACCGAATCCACTAATTTGGATTCGGCCCAACCCCCGAATCCTTCACAAAGGATTCGGCCGAATACCGAACCGAATCCAACCCCTAATTTGCATATGCAAATTAGGGGTGGGAAGGGGAAAACATTTTTTACTTCCTTGTTTTCTGACAAAAAGTCAAGCGACTTCCCTCCCCGCCCCTAATTTGCTTATGCAAATTAAGATTCGGTTCGGCTGGGCAGAAGGATTCGGCCGAATCCTGCTGAAAAAGGCCTGGCCGAATCCTGGCCGAATCCCGAACCGAATCCTGGATTCGGTGCATCGCTAATTGGAAGTAGCTTCTCTTTTATTTAAATTGTTCAATTCTACACCATTCTGCCAGTATATCCCTCAGCCCCACTGCTGCATATTTGTTTTTCAGAATCCCTTGGCTTATTTATGTAGGTCAAGCAAATTATTAGTGGGCATGATGGGTATAGTATTTGTTTTGACCACTTCCTCTTAATACAGCTAAAACATGTAAAGGGCTGAGATGTAGCGAGAGAGAGCGTGTTTTATCATTAGGACAATGGGTTGTTTCCTCTGAGCTTAAGAAAGGAAGATGTGAGAAATGGATGGGACACCAACCTATGAAGCCTACGGTGATCCATACCCTCTGGACATGTTTCAGGACTTCAGCTATATGGAATCTACTGAGGAGGTATGTAATACACCAGTCAGTGTGAGTATAGTTCCTCACCTGAAGATGAAGCCCTTAACTCTCTGTATCTGTTCCTGCCATGGTTCTCCATCCAAGCGGGGAGATACTTGTAACTGCTGCTAAATAATACGGTAGACAAAGCCACTAAGAAGGATGGGAGGTGTAACAGGGAAAACATGAAAATTATAGACAAATAGTCACTAGTCCATAAACTCTAAAGAAGAGCTTCTGGGGGAACCCTGCTTCTCTAATGTCCTTCTTGGTACCCAACACATCATGGAAACCCTGTTGTTTTTCTCTTCTTCACTAAACCCAACAAAATGTACTCTCTATGATCGCCTTCTTTCCTAAACTCCAAACTCTTGGGGAAACCCTGCCCATGCTCTCTTTTCCTTCCTTAAAACCAGAACCCTCTGAGAAACTCTGATATTATGTTATGCTTCCATATACCAAGTCCCTCAAGGAAACCCTGTTCCTCCTCTCACCTTACTCTCTATATCAGTGATTTTTGGACTATTGACATACACATCACAGTTGAAGCTCCAGCATTTTATTAGGGCATCACTTGGCTGTCAGCCAAGTGATGCCCTAATACAATGCTGGAGCTTCAACTGCACTTAGATTTCTTCTTAAAGGATAAGTAAACCTTACAAATAAGTGAATGTAAAATTGATGAGGGTGATAGTCTAAGCACTTTTGCTCTGTACATTCATTCATTATTTTCTTTTATTTATATTAAATGATATATTTATTGTTACTATGAATGAATTTTGTTACAACAGCACCACCTGCTGGTCATTTTCCCACCAGTCTGACCACCAAGTAGTCAAGGAAGTTGTCAGACTCTATTAAAGGCTTTTTATCAAGCTACCTCTCCCCACCTCCTTCCAAATACCAGTCCATCTGGGAATTCCCACTCCTCCTTATTGACCCTCCCTTCAAACTCTCAAGTCGGAGTCACTAGTATATCCCAGGTTTGGTTCCTGACATAAAAAGCCTCTGGAAACCCCTACACTTTCCTACACCCAAAACCTTTTAAGAACCCTACATGTCCTCCTTCATTTCCCAGAAATAATTTGCTCTGGAAATGAAGTTCCTACTCTTTGTCTTTGAATAAAAAAACCTCTGGGAAGTCCAGCTCTTCCATTCTTCACTTTTCCTAAACTTTTTGGGCAACCCTCATCTATCTGTGCCCCCATTACCCACATTTCAGAACCTCTGTCTGGGTGTTAAATGGCGCTAATTCCACAGCTCCCTTGTACCCCTGGACCCTGTACTTTGGATCTGCAACAAAGCAGACTTGTGTGAGGTTCAGACTTTGATAGTTGGTGGAGCATTCCAGTGGAATGGTGAGATATTTCCAATATATATGTGTCTCATTTCTTATGACTTCTCTCTTTCAGACAGAAGGATACGACCCTCCATCAGTCCAGCACTTTGCAGAAATCTGGCTGCAATATTTGCTGCAGCATTTGCAGTTGGCTGTTCTGCATCCTGATAGTTGTAGCAGTGGTTTTTGGCGCAAAGCTGATATTCAATCAATTAAAGCTTAACCCTTCCAGTACAAGCAACATTGATTTTTCATTACCAGTTTCCAGTTCCAATTCAATGAAAGAAATAAAGAAGTGAGCGGGCATCTCAGGGTGCTAGAATGGCCAACACCACCCCTGGTAGTGAGAACAAATCAAAATGCCCTTATTGTACCTGCACAAAAGCTACATTGTTTGTTTCAATAAATCCCCTGCCTGCCAATATATTAAATAGAGACATTAAAGGCCTCGCCCTGATCTACCCTATCCAGTTATGCCCTCAATACCCAACACTGTTGCCCCTAAACTGCCACAGATTGGAACTGAATTGCTCCACAAATCAGAATTTTAATCTGCTTTGACAGTTGGATCAGGAACTTGATCAGTGGCAACTGACAGTCAGAGGGTGCTGATATGATGGAGCTGCCAGTTTTCCCCCTTCTCTCTTCTTGCAGTAATATCTTCTGCCTGTCACTGACTTCATTCACAATAAAGAGATCCATTTAGCCGTTATTAATGAATTACTGATGTTATACTTATACAATAGTAATAATAGTCATTGCTTTAAAGGAAAATGTGTCTGTGGTTTCATTTACCACCTATGGGAAATGTTGAAAAGGGCACAGAGTTGCCTGGATGATATCAGCCCCCCTGCCCCCAGCTATGTCAGTGTGAAAACCCGAAATACTCTCTCGTCTCCTCTGCCCACTGATGTGGGTCACATGAGCGACTATGTAGGTTAGAGGATATGGGTCACTTCCTCTGGGCAGAGATGCAGAGACGGTGTCAGCAGAGACACAGGTGAAGCTCCAGAGAAAGACGAAGGTCGGAAAGATGCATCTGCTCAAGGAAAAAACCCCAGACTACCAGCGTCTCTATGGGCGCAGTCCCCCCGATGCAGAGAATGGCAGTGCCAATATCCAAGTCAATGTGAGTATGCTTCTCCAGCTGCTTACCCCAAATGCCATTTTATAATCTGCCGTAATATCAGTAACTCAGAATACTCCTCATCCTACACTTCCCACCTTCCAGCTGCCCTCGACTTCCCTTTCTTCCCTCTAAAAACATACCCGCTGCTCCTCATGAGGTACAATTGAGAGGCACTGGCTGAATAAACTGAAAGTTCGACTAACGTCCAGTCCCAGGTAAGTAGTGGGCATTAGAACTGGGTCAATGAAATGTGATGCCCATACAAGTGGTTCACTTTAACCTTTGCCACATAAGCAAGGGCGCTTCGCCAATGAGGCGACTTGAGACTGTTGCCTCAGGCGGCAGCGCCCCACTAGGTAATCAGCGGCAAAAATGCCACTCCTGGTACTTTAAGAGCCGAATTTCCGGTTGAGCACAGTTAGGCTTTCTGCGCTAGTGCACTGGCCCTCTCTGCTGCCCTGGTGGACCCCACGGACCCCCTCAGACGCAAAAAGGTAAGCGCACGGGGGAGGGGGGGTGGCGGAGGGGCCAGGATCGCCCCTGCACATAAGGAAAATTCTCATGTAACTCATGTTCTAACAACACTCTTTTCAGCACTAACGGTGGGGCAATAGCCCAGTTTAATTTTTCGTTTAAAATGCCCCTTATGGGAATCGCTCCAGGGAGAATTAAAGACCCCAGAACCTCTGCATTGTGTCAGTCCATATTACTTTGTCCCCAAACACTGAACAAAGGGCAATGGAGATGTAATTGTTGAAAGTGACATTATATGACACTGTATTGGGAAGTATTAGGATAATAAATGAGTAAGGTAATACCAACCTTCATAGTCCCTGTGCATATCCTATATACTAATACAGTACTGTTCAACTGGCACCCCCTTCCCTTCTGTGGCTCTCCATTGAAATCTGGTTGCTTTGATTGCTTATCTTTGTGTATATCAGAACTAGGGACGGGCCAAACCCCAAATCCTTCATGAAAGATTCGGCCGCATACTGAACGAATCTGAACCCTAATTTGCAAAGGCAAATCAGTGAGGGGGGAGGAAACTTTTTTTTTTTACTTTCTTGATTTGTGATGAAAAGTCACATGAGTCGATGGGCATTTTTTTTAGGAGAAATCTAGCAAAAAGTTTTGCTTATCGCTATTTACGAACTGAATTAGTAAATGCACAAAACAAAAACGATGGTACCGTGTTAGCCAGTAGCAGAAATAACAAATAAAAAACCAAACAAATACAAAAAGTATTGTAGAAGTGATGCCTATATTGGCTAACAATAAAAAAAATAGATTGCAAGCTTTCGGAGCACCAAGGCCCCTTCGTCAGGCAAAATTCAAATGAAAGCTGGAAAGGCACGGCATATATTCTGTTAGATCAGTGAAAGGGATTCATGGGACCTGACTGAATCCAGACTCCTGGACTATTTACAACCCACCCTAATTCATTGTATTATCTCTACAATTGATCTCTATCTGTAACTTCCTAATTTATTGCCCATGAATCCCTTTCACTGATCTAACAAAATATATCCTGTGCCTTTCCAGCTTTCATTTGAATTTTGCCTGACGAAGGGGCCTTGGTGCTCCGAAAGCTTGCAATCTATTTTTTTTATTGTTAGCCAATATAGGCATCACTTCTACAATACTTTTTGTATTTGTTTGGTTTTTTTATTTATTAATTAGTAAATGGAAACTGAGGTTTGTAATAAGGTCTGTATATAGTTACATAGTTACATAGTTAGTTAAATAGTTACAGTTACATAGTTAGATAGTTACAGATACATGGTTACATAGTTACATAGTTAAATTGGGTTGAAAAAAGACAAAGTCCATCAAGTTCAACCCCTCCAAATGAAAACCCAGCCCCATACACACACCCCTCCCTACTTATAATTAAATTCTATATTCCCATATCTATACTAACTATAGAGTTTAGTATCACAATAGCCTTTGTATTATGTCTGTCCAAGAAATCATCCAAGTCCCTCTTATAGTCATTAACTGAATCATCACCCGGCAGTGCATTCCCCAACCTCACTGTCCTCACTGTGATGAACCCCCTACTCTGTTCCTTTAAATGAAACTTCTTTTCCTCTAGTCTAAAGGGGAGGCCTCTGGTACGTGATTCTCTTTATGGGTAAAAAGGTCCTTTGCTATTTGTCTATAATGTCCTCTAATGTACTTGTAAAGTCTAATCATGTCCCCTCACAAGCGCCTTTTTTCCAGAGAAAACAACCCCAACCTTGTCAGTCTCCCCTCATAATTTAACTCTTCCCTCCCTCTAACCAGTTTAGTTGCACTTAGTCTCTGCACTCTCTCCAGCTCATTTATATCCCTCTTAAGGACTGGAGTCCAAAACTGCCCCCATACTCCAGATGAGGCCTCACCAGGGACCTATAAAGAGGCACAATTATGTTTCATCCCTTGAGTTAATGCCCTTTTTTATACAAGAACTTTATTTGCTTTAGTAGCCACAGAATGACACTGCCCAGAATTAGACAACGTGTTATCTACAAAGACCCCAAGATCCTTCTCATTTAAGGAAACTCCCAACACACTGCCATTTAGTGTAGAACTTGCATTTATATTATTTTTGCCAAAGTGCATAACCTGCATTTATCAACATTGAACCTCATTTTCCAGTTTGCTGCCCAGTTTTCCAGTTTAGACAAATCACTGTGCAAAGTGGCAGCATCCTGCATGGAACCTATAGTTCTGCACAATTTAGTATCATCTGCAAAAATAGAAACAGTACTTTCAATGGCCACCTCCAGGTCATTAATAAACAAGTTGAAAAGCAAGGGACCTAGTACAGAGCCCTGCGGTACTCCACTAACAACACTGGTCCAATTAGAAAATGTTCCATTTACCACCACTCTTTGTAGTCTATCTTTTAGCCAGTTCTCTATCCAGGTACAAATACTATGTTCCAGGCCAACATTCCTTCATTTAACCAGTAACCTTCTGTGTGACACTGTATCAAATGCTTTAGCAAAGTCTAAGTAAATCACATCCACTGCCATCCCAGAATCAAGGTCTCTACTTACCTTCTCATAAAAAGAAATTAAGTTAGTCTGGCAAGATCTATTACACATAAAACCATGCTGGCACACACTCATAGTATTATGATTTGCTATGAAGTCCAGTATCTTATCCTTTATTAACCCTTCCAAAAGTTTTCCTACCACTGACGTCAGACTAACTGGCCTATAGTTTTGAGGCTGAGAACAGGATCACTTTTTGAATAGAGGCACCACATTAGCAATTCACTAAGACCTCAGTGAATCCTGAAAAATGAAGTAAAGAGGTTTGGCAATCACAGAGCTAAGCTCGCTAATTACCCTGGGATGAATATCATCTGGCCCCGGACCTTTGTTAATCTTAACATGTTCTAGTCTCTTTTGAATTTCCTCATGAATTTTCCTCAATTCATCCTGTTCTTATAAACTTTATTCCTCCCTCTATATTTAATATATATTCATGTTTTGTTATAGATATATATGATAGATGTGTATACCAATATATCAATACCCACTCTGGATATAACTGTGTCTATTTGATTAGTATTATAAAGAATAAAGTACCCCCTACTGTAAATTATAAGGATATTAGAAGTCACTGAGGTTCTGTGACCATATAAAGGCACAAGGCTGCAGGCTGAGTTATACAGGGAACTCTGAGTATCACTCATGTATTATAAGGGATAATGTACCCCCTACTGTAAATTATAAGGATATTAGAAGTCACTGAGGTTCTGGGACCATATAAAGGCACAAGGCTGCAGGCTGAGTTATACAGGGAACTCTGAGTATCACTCATGTATTATAAGGGATAATGTACTCCCTACTGTAAATTATAAGGATATTAGAAGTCACTGAGGTTCTGTGACCATATAAAAGCACAAGGCTGCAGGCTGAGTTATACAGGGAACTCTGAGTATCACTCATGTATTTTAAGGGATAATGTACCCCCTACTGTAAATGATAAGGATATTAGAAGTCACTGAGGGGTTGTTCTGTGACCATATAAAGGCACAAGGCTGCAGGCTGAGTTATACAGGGAACTCTGAGTATCACTCATGTATTTTAAGGGATAATGTACCCCCTACTGTAAATGATAAGGATATTAGAAGTCACTGAGGGGTTGTTCTGTGACCATATAAAGGCACAAGGCTGCAGGCTGAGTTATACAGGGAACTCTGAGTATCACGCATGTATTATAAGGGATAATGTACCCCCTACTGTAAATTATAAGGATATTAGAAGTCACTGAGCGGTTGTTCTGTGACCATATAAAGACACAAGGCTGCAGGCTGAGTTATACAGGGAACTCTGAGTATCACTCATGTATTATAAGGGATAATGTACCCCCTACTGTAAATGATAAGGATATTAGAAGTCACTGAAGGGTTGTTCTGTGACCATATAAAGGCACAAGGCTGCAGACTGAGTTATACAGGGAACTCTGAGTATCACTCATGTATTATAAGGGATAATGTACCCCCTACTGTAAATGATAAGGATATTAGAAGGGTTCTGTGACCATTTAAAGAGCTACTATATATACATAATCATAATGTGTCAGTACTGCTGAAGGGAATTAGCTATGAATGTGCAGATTATATGAGTTACAATAGAATAAGAATGAAAATGTTTTTCTGTCTTTCAGACACACAGAGATGTTGCTCCACAAGAAACGATGTTGGGATCTGACATGTCACAGAAGAAATCTGAAGTTAATGTCTGTTGCACCATATTTATGCTCATTCTGTCTATTGTGACTTTGTTAGGTACTTTATTTAATCTGTTTTTCTAGTACTATTGTGTATGAACATTGTCATTTAGTAACAAACACCTTTTCACTTATCCCCTGCGTTATCCTGTGATTTAGCTCTGCCGGGTGCAGGTGTCGGTGTTCACATTACCAACATACTCTGCCAACAGTTGGGATCTACACAAAAGCGTAACATCAGGCATTACTTGTTAATTATTAAAATTTTTATAATTGAGTGTTTCAATTTTCTTTACTGCCAATCGCAAGTCGCTGCTCAATAAAGAGTGCAGTGGTTTCCTCTGTCCTGCAGGGGGAGCTCCTGTCCCATCTCAGACAGTGTGCGCCATATACATATACTTTATCTAAAATAATAATGTCACACCTGAGATTGATATGAACTTATTAAAGTCTTTTTTGCTGAGACTGGGAGTGGCCAAAGTGGTGGGGGAGGGAATTGCCTGGTTGCAATGTCTGATGAAGTGGTACCAGTACAGTCGCTGGGAGTCAATGGTTCTGGAAAGGGAGTTTGAGGCAAAAATCTTTTTGTCTATATAAGGTTAGATTTATCCTATAAGATACTGACTTTACCCACACCCCCAAGGGGCCTCCGCCTCACTGCCCTACAGGGGCTGCCACCGCCCTCCCTCCCTGAGTGTGTGTAAATTAGACCTTCCTTCAGCACATTGGTGGAGGGAGATCAGAGGCCTGGGGGAGCGCCTGCAGAGTTTGGGTCTGGGTAAGTGGGACCAACCAGGACCGAGCCCACTGGGTTTTTACCAGTGTCCCGCTGGTCCAGAAATGCTTGGAGGGGGTCTGTGTGCCCAGAGGGAAGCCCAACAGGTTTGTAGCCTACATGCCAGAGATCATTTCTAAGCAGACTGAGATGAGGTGGTCACTGACTGCATCAGAAGTTACTTGGGGGCCTCTTGCTCCTCTGTCACTCATAGTAACATAGTAAGTTAGGTTGCAAAAAGACACACGTCCATCAAGTTCAAACTTTTAACTTTTAATGAGCTATCTCCCATATCCCTGTATTCCCTCACTTGCTTAACACCATCCAACCCCTTCTTATACCTATCTAATGTATCAGCCTGTACCCCTGATTCACTTCCCAGCTCTCCCTGTAACACCCCTTTCCCTCCTCTAATCTCATTGGCTCCCTCCTGTCTGCTGGGAGGAGATACTGGTGAATAAAGCATCCAACCCTTCCTTGTACCTATCTAATGTATCAGTCTGTACCACTGATTCAGGGAGACAATTCCACATCTTCACAGCTCTCACTGTAACAAACCTCTTCCCAATATTAACCGGAACCTCTTTTCTTCTAATCGGAATGGGTGACCTTGTGTCAGCTGGAAAGACCTACTGGTAAATAAATCATTAGAGAGATTATTATATGATCCCCTTATATATTTATACATAGTTATCATATCACCCCTTAAGCGCCTCTTCTCCAGAGTGAACATCCCCAATTTGGCCAGTCTTTCCTCATAGCTAAGATTTTCCCTTTACAGCTTAGTTGCCCTTCTCTGTCCCCTCTCTAATACAATAATGTCCTGTTTGAGTGATGGAGACCAAAACTGTACGGCATATTCTAGATGGGGCCTTACCAGTGCTCTATACAGTGGGACCCCCTCCTCCCGTGACTCTCTGCCCCATTTAATACAACTCAATACCTTATTTGCCCTTGATGCTGCTGACTGGCATTACTTGCTACAGACAAGTTTATTATCTACAAGGACTCCAAGCTCCGTCTCCATTATGGATTTGCCTAGTGCAGTCCCATTAAGGGTATAAGTGGATACTGTTACATCCCAGGTGCAGGACTTTACATTTATCAACATTAAATCTCATTTGCCACTTAGCTGCCCAGATTGCCAGTTAGTCAAGATCCTGTTGCAAGTGCCACATCCTGGATGGAATTAATTGGGCTGATAATTTTGTGTCATCTGCAAACACTGATACATTACTTACAACACCCTCCCCTAAGTCATTAATGAACAAGTTAAATAAAAGTGGACCCAATACCGAGCCCTGGGGGACCCCACTAAGAACCTTACTCCATCATGGACACTCAGAATCTGTTTGGGTTTGTTGGTAATTTCCCAGTATTCCCAGAGCAGGTTTAATTGTCAAAAGAAACTGGATGCTGGTTTGGCAAAACTGATGTACAGTTATATGAACGAAGCTTAGAAGCTTTTTTTCTTCTTCTTTACCCCTGTTCCAATGGGGGAATTACCTGCTTCCTAACATTTCTGAATGGCCATAGGCTCCCAGGGTAATACTTTGACAATGCCTGGTTAGATTTCCAAGGGAAACTCTTCATTAGAGGGAACCTGAGTTACATGAGTGAATAGGTTCTGCCCATGGGATTGTGGGAAGGAAGAGACTACAGACAACTTCCTGTTAGAGTGCTCAGTGCCCCAGGCCCTGTATAGTCAAGTTCTGTCTGTCCTCTGAGAATAAAGGTTCCCAGAAAGAAATTAAGAAATAAAATAAGGCATATGATTTATTCTAAACTAGTTTGTGGGCTAGCTGCCTGATTTCCAAACATTATGTGGGTCTCCAAATATATATAGGAAACACTAATCTTGCTGTACTAATTCCATTTTTAACTACTGTCATCATCTTGCCATGTTATTGCAATTTTGTTATACTGTATCCATCTTACATTACTGTCTCCATCTTGCCCTGCTGTCACCACCTTGATCTACTGTCTATTTCATATCATATTGTCTTCATCTTATCTTACTGTCTCCATCTTATCTTACTGTCTCCATCTTATCTTACTGTCCCCATCTTTCCCTACTGTCTCCATCGTGCCCTATTGTCTCCATCTTGATCTACTGTCTCCTTCATATCCTACTGTCTACATATTGTCTTGTAGTGTCCATCTTGACCTACTGTCCCCATCTTGTCCTGATGTCTCTTTTATATCCTAATGTCTCTACCTTTTCCTACTGTGTCCCTCTTGCCCTACTGTCTTCATCTTGCCCTAATGTCTCCTTCTTTACTTACTGTCTCCATCTTGCCCTACTGTCTCCATCTTGCCCTAATGTCTCCACCTTGCCCTACTGTCTCCATTTTGCCCAAATGTCTCCTTCTTTACTTACTGTCTCCACCTTGCCCTACTGTCTTCATCTTGCCCTAATGTCTCCTTCTTTACTTACTGTCTCCATCTTGCCCTACTGTCTCCATTTTGCCCTACTTACTGTCTCCATCTTGCCCTACTGTCTTCATCTTGCCCAAATGTCTCCATCTTGTCCTACCATTTCCATATTTGCAGGTGAATGGTGGGCCACATATCACTATTTATTATTATTATTAACATGTATTTATATAGCGCCAACATATTGCGTAGCACTGTAAAGTAAATGTGATTATACAACTACATCACATGAATTATATACATAGAACATATGGAGTAACAAACATCACAATCAATACAGGTACAAGAAGGTGAGGAAGGCCCTATGCATAGGCATACAGTCTAAAGGGAAGGGAGTAATACACAAGGTGTGGGAGTGATCGAATTAAGATCGAATTAAGTGGGTGAGAAATGTGGTACTGTATGTGGTGTTGCGTTTGGTAGTTAAGCAGAGTGAGGGGAGGCTTCTCGAAAGAAGTGCGTTTTAAGAGATTTCTTGAAAGCAGAAAGGTTGGGAGAAAGTGGGACAGACCATGGGAGAGAGTTCCAGAGGAGGGGTGCAGCCCTTGCAAAGTCTTGAATGTGAGCATGTGAGGAGGTAATGAGAGAATAGTTGAGTAGCAGGTCAGTAGAGGAGCGTAGTAAGCGATTGGGTGAGTATATAGAGATGAGTTCAGAGATGTAGGGTGGGGCAGAGTTATGAAGTGCTTTGAAAGTCAGTGTCATTAATTTGAATTTGATTCTGAAAGGTAGCGGAAGCCAGTGCAAGGATTGACAGAATGGCGAGGCAGAGGAGGAGCGGTTGCTGAGGTGTATGAGCCTCGCAGCAGTGTTCATTATGGACTGGAGAGCTGACAGTCTCTGGAGGGGAAGGCCAATTAAAAGAGAGTTACAGTAGTCTAGACGTGATATGATGAGAGAGTGAATAAGAGTTTTGGCAGCATCTTGGGTGATAAATGATGGTATTTTGGATATGTTCCTTAGGTGGAAGTGACATGATTTAATAAGTGACTGGATATGAGGAGTGAATGACAGGGCAAAACCTAGGATAACCCCAAGGCACCGGGCCTGGGGAGAGGGGGTGATAGTGGAATTGTTAACTATGATGGATACTTCCGGGATGTTACTGGTGTTAGTTGGAGGAAAGAGAACCATTTCAGTTTTAGAGAGGTTTAATTTAAGGTAGCGTTGTGACATCCAGGTAGAGATATCGGATAGGCAGGAGGGGATGCAAGTTAGGAGTTCAGGGTTGATATCAGGAGATGAGAGATAGATCTGAGTATCGTCAGCATAGAGGTGGTAGTGGAAACCATACGAATTTATTAATTTGCCAAGGGAGGAAGTATAGAGGGAGAATAGTAATGGTCCGAGGTCAGAGCCTTGAGGAACTCTAACAGAAGGAGGTAGGGGAGAAGATGATACTCCATTGTAGGAGACACTGAAGGAACGATTGGTGATGTAAGAAGAGAACCAGGACAGGGCTGTGTCACGAAGGCCAAGTGACTGGAGGGACTGGAGGAGGAGAGGGTGATCTACAGTGTCAAATGCGGCTGAGAGATCAAGCAGTATTAGTAGTGAGAAATGATTGTTGGCTTTAGCGGTTAAAAGGTCATTAGTTAGTCGAGTCAGGGCAGTTTCCGTGGAGTGTTGTGGCTTTAAACCAGATTGTAGGGGGTCCAGCAGGTTATTGTCAGAGAGGAATGAGGTTAGTCGGTTGTAGACTAGGCGCTCAAGTAGTTTAGAGATGAAAGGTAGCAGAGAGATAGGTTGGAGGTTGTCATGATTGGAGGGATCAATAGAGGGTTTTTTCAGAATGGGGGTGACAAGAGCATGAGAAGGAAACAGTCCAGTTGAGAGGGAAAGATTAAATAGGTGAGTTAAGGCTTTGATTAGACAAGGATTGGTATTGCGGAGAAGTTTTGAGGGAATTGGATCAAGCGGGCAGGTGGTAAGGTGAGAAGAGGCCAGAAGCTTTGAGACTTCCTCATCAGTGACAGGGGTGAAGGAGCACAGGAGAGACTGGGGAGTGTGGAGGGAGGGTGGTGGAAGTCTAGGGGGGTTGAGTAGTGTAATGTCCCTTCTGAGAGTGTCAATTTTGTTTTTGAAGTGCTCAGCAATATCTTGAGCAGAGACAGATGTGCATGGAGGGGGTGGAGAAGGGGAAAGGAGAGTGTTAAAGGTGGAGAAAAGTTGTGCTGGTTTTTTAGAAAGGGAGTTAATGAGTGAAGTAAAGTATTTTTGTTTGGCTTGGAAGAGGCTGGTGTTAAAGGAGCGCAGGGCAGATTTGTAGCTCTTATTCTGAACGGGATTTGCACCAGCGACGCTCAAGTGCACGTGAATGTCTTTGGAGCTTTTGTATGAGCAGTATGCCAAGGTTGAAGTGGTTTGGGTCGAGAACGTTTAGTTTTTATAGGAGCAAGCTCATTTAGGGCAGTGATGAGAGGACTATAGTAGGCAGAGGTAGCCACATAAGACATGAGATGGCTGAGATATTAGAGTGAAGAGAGTCAAAGGAAGAAGAGAGATGAGACTACAGCTTGCAAGTCACGGTAAATACGTGTTTGGGGAATAGCAGGGGGTGAGGAGGGAGTTAGTGAGAGTTGAAATGTGACCATATTGTGATCAGAGAGGGGAAATGGGGAGTTAGTAAAATTGGTGGTTGAACAGAGTCTGGTAAATATGAGATCCAGAGCATTACCATTGGAGTGAGAGGGGGAGTCTGAGCACAAAGATAAGCCTAGGGAGGAGGTTAGTGAAAGAAGTTTAGAGACAGAAGAGTTGTTAATGTTGTTAACAGGTATATTAAAGTCACCTAATATGATGGATGGGATGTTAGATGAAAGAAAGTAAGGAAGCCAGGCAGCAAAGTTGTCCAGAAATTGTGCAGTTGGTCCTGGTGGTGGATATATAAGAGCAATGCAGCGTGAAACAGGAGAAAAGAGCCTAATGCAGTGAGACTCAAATGAGGAGAATGATAAAGAGGGAACAGGTGGAAGAAGTATAAAAGTAGAGCGGGGAGAGAGAAGCAAACGTAGCCCACCTCCAGGTCTGTTAGCAGGTGTGGGAGTATGAGTAAGGTGTAGCCCCCATAGGACAGGGCAGCAGGTGAGGCAGTGTCAGTAGGAGAGAGACAGGTGTCAGTAAGTGCGAGTAGGTTAAAGGAATTTGCAATGAAATGGTCGTGTATAGCGGTGAGTTTGTTGCAGACAGATCTGACATTCCAGAGAGCACAGGAAAGATGAACTGGGTTTTTGGGTATAGGAGTAAGAGTTCTGTACTGTTTGAATTTGCTCCGGAGAGAAGGAGCTCGTGGCCGTGATATAACTGGGATGGGGTAAGGGCCAGGGTTTGGGGAAATGTCCCCAGCTGCCAGCAATAGAAAGGAAAGAAAGACTAAGTACAGGGTTTAGACTAAGTCTCAGGGTTTATTCTTGTCCTTATCCATCTCTGGGTGGGTCCATCACGGCAATTTGGTCCCCATAATGTTTATCCCTATATGCTCTCCTATTAGCTAATGACTTGGCCTGACGGGACCAAGATATCAGCTATTTAAATTATACAGTGTAAAGTCAGTTTATTGGAAAGACCCTTTATCCAGAAAACTCCAGTTCTCAAGATTTCCGGATTATGGTTTACTGGTAAAACATGGAGAATGGTACCCAAAATGTGGAGTTTGTCTTTCTTTGCATTTATTTTTGTGTTTTTTATATTATTTCACAATAAGAAGAAACAGATTTGTCCTGTTAGTTTTGTTTGTGGCTTTTCTGATGTCATGGGTTCCTCCTCCCAATAGAGTTCTACATAGAGAGAGAGAGAGAGAGAGAGAGGGTTGTACATATTCTGTAGAGAAAGTATCAGAACAGTCTTTTTGTCTCATCTGGAAGAAAAAAGAAAGATGCAGCAGTCACATACTCGGGATGACAATGTCAAGTCTCTACCACCCTACTCAGCCCTGCCAGAAACCTCTTTAACAGTTGGGGATACAACACCCCCTGTGGAGAATATAAAGGATTATTTGGTGGCATCTATAATGAATATTCTGTGTTGCTGCCTTCCCATTGGAGTTGCCGCTCTGGTCTACTCTATACAGGTATGATGGTTAAAGGTAAATTGGTGATAAACGATGATATTCTGAACCACGTTTTTTTTTAAGAAATAACCTTTTATGAATGGTTGTAATGGTGATGTGGTTAGAAAAACCCATTGGTTCTCCTCTTGCAGTAGTAGTAGAGCCACAGTAACAAGGGGTTCAAGGGCTATTGTGACTGTAGAATAATATTTCCAGTATAATGATTTACTCTGAGTTCAATGTCAGTCAGCTGCTGCAAAAGCTGCCAAGACTGGATCAGAATGAAAGAAGAGATCAGGTACATATTTTTATAAATAAGAGATGTAATGCAGATATGTGGCCCCAATGCTCTGTATATTTGGACAGGTATGGGATCTGTTATCCAGAATGCTCAGGACCTGGGGTTTTCCAGATAATGGATCTTTCCGTAATTTGGATCTTCATACCTTAAGTCTACTAGAAAATCGTGTAAACATTAAATAAAGCCAATAGGCTGGTTTTGCTTCCAATAAGGATTAATTATATCTTAGTTGGGATCAAGTACAAATTACTGTTTTATTATAAAAAGGAAATCATTTTTAAACTTTTGGATTAGATAGATTAAGGGGCCCATTCACTAAACTCGAGTGAAGGAATAGAGGAAAAATACTTCGAATTTCGAATGTTTTTTTGGCTACTTCGACCATCGAATTGGCTACTTCGACCTTCGACTACGACCTTCGAATCGAACGATTCGAAGTAAAAATCGCTCGACTATTCGATAGCCGAAGTACTGTCTCTTTAAAAAAAACTTCGACCCCCTAGTTCACCACCTAAAACCTACTGAGGCCAATGTTAGCCTATGGGGAAGGTCCCCATAGGCTTTACAAGGTTTTTTTGATCGAAGGAATTTCGTTCGATCGATGGATTAAAAACGATTATTCCTTCAATCGTTCGATCGAACGAATTGCGCTAAATCCTTTGACTTCGATATTCAAAGTCGAAGGATTTCAATTCGGCAGTCGAATATCGAGGGTTAATTAACCCTCGATATTCGACCCTAGGTAAATGTGCCCCACAATGTAGTCTATGGGAAGTGGCCTTTCCGTAATTCAGAGCTTTCTGGATAACAGATTTCCAGATAACCGACCTCATACCTGTACAACCATTTAAGGGTTAATTAATATAGTAAGAGGAGAGCACTCCAAAGTAGCAAAGTGCTGTGATTTATTAAAGACTACTACACGACATGTTTGGGGTTTTACATACCCTTTTTGTTGCTTAATCCAACAATTTAAAGGCTCTAAGGGCATAAAATAAATGTTAATTACAGGTATGGGACCTGTTATCCAGAATGCTCCAGACCTGAGGTTTTCCGAACAAAGGATCTTACTGTAATTTGGATTTTCATACCTTAAGTCTATTAGAAAATAATAAACATTAAATAAACGCAATAGGCTGGTTTTGCCTCCAATAAGGATTAATTATATCTTAGTTGGGATCAAATACAAGTTACTGTTTTATTATTATACAGAAAAAGGAAATTAATTTTAAATATTTGGATTATTTGATTATAATGGAGTCTATGGGAGACAGCATTTCTGTAATTTGGAGCTTTCTGGATAATGGGTTTCCAGATAACAGACCCCATACCTGTACAACAATTTAAAGGTTCTAAGAACACAAAATAAATGTTAATTACAGGTATGGGACCTGTTATCCAGAATGCTCCAGACCTGAGGTTTTCCAAATAAGGGGTCTTACTGTAATTTGGATCTTCATGCCTTAAGTCTACTAGAAAATAATTTAAACATTTAATAAACCCAATAGGCTGGTTTTGCCTCCAATAAGGATTAGTTATATCTTAGTTTAGATCAAGTACAAGCGACTGTTTTATTATTACACAGAAAAAGAAAATCATTTTGAAAATTTCTGGATAATGGGGTTTCCCATAGCTGTATTTCTAAATTTTACACTTTATGGGAGATTGAATCATTTTTGCTCTTTTACACTGTGATTTTATTTATGTTATATTTTATTTCATATATATATATATATATATATATATATATATATATATATATATATATATATATATACAGTATATAGTATATATATATATTTATAGTTTATATATTTATTTTAAGTATTAATATACCCTGACATTTTTATATAAACTACTGTATATAATTTTATATATTTTTTTATTTATAGATGTATACAATATGCTCTAAATTATTTTGTTTATATGGTTACATATATTTATTTATTTGTATATATATATATATATATATATATATATATGTGTATATATATATATATATTTGTATTTATACCTTTATAAATATATTATGCTAATTGAATATATATTTTATTTATACATTTTCATATATGTTTATGTTTTTTAACAAGGGCCTTATTTATCACAGTCCAAGTATTTTAATCAAAAAAGTCTGAACAAACTAGTTTCCACGATTGGACCTTATTTATTGTTAAAAAATCATGATTTAATCAGGGACAAACACAAAAAATCGAGCAGAAATGCAAATTGTATGAATTTTTCTGAATTTTTTCAGATTCGCTTGATTTTTAATTTTTTTTTTTCTTGAAAAGCCAAAATTTTGTGGATTTTTGCCCGAAAAGACAGAAATAATCTTTTTTGGGCTAATTTCAGCGCAGACCAGAGAAACTTAATAACTAAACAGGACAGCGACCTCTCCCATTGACTTATATACAACCTCGGCTGTCTGAGATGCCGGATTTTCGGATTTAGACTTTATCCATTCTCAGGTATAATAAATCTTGAAAAAGTTGAGGTTTTTTTCCACTAGAAATTCTGATTTTATAGTAAAAAAAAAAAAAAATTTTTCGAGTTTTACTCTGTTTGGACTTTAATAAATAACCCCTAAATGTGAAGTTGTATTTTTTCTAATTTAGATATTTATATATATATTTTTTTATTCTTCTCTTTCAGACACGAGAGGCTGTCGCCCGGCGAGACACGGCGTCGGCAAAACGCGCCTCCCAGAATGCACTTCATATGAATGTGGCCGCTTTTGTAGTTGGGATATTTTTGGTCACAGTAATGATTATCTACTATGTGATCAGATTCAATTCAATGAAGACGGCTGAGGTTTCTCATGGAGACTCCCCGTACCCCAGGTTGAGAGGTTAATAACTCAATAAGAAATGCACTGAGAATGACTGTGGGTCACTCCTAATAATAAAATTGTCTTTCAAATCAAAATTCCAGAGAGTTTTACATTTATTTTGTGTGACTGATGTTCTTGTCCTTGTGCTAAAAGTCAATGCTGCACAACGGGGTGCAGGTCACCCCTCTCTGGATTTATAAGGAGAGAAGTCTTGCCAAATAAAAGGCAAAAGACACTAATAATAAAATTGTGCAGGTTACAGATATAGAGCAGGACAGTGATCCCCAACCAGTGGCTCACAGGCAACATGTTGCTCCCCAACCCCTTAGATGTTGCTCCCAGTGGCTTCAATGCAGGTGATTAATTTTTACTGGCCTAGCCAGTAAAACACCTGCCAAGGCCGGGGCCGGTTTTACAAATTTACCAGCAATGTAGCTGCTGGTAAATTTGTAATACACCTAACATAAGCCCATGGCCTGCCACCAAACTCACCTTTTTTGCCGGCTTCTGGTCAATCGCAGTGTAGACTCTGCCCCCTTTGATGTCACAATCCGCCCCAGCCAATCATGTGATGTGGCCCGCCCCTTTTGTCATCACGGCCTGCCCCTTTGCCGTCACAACCCGCCCCTTTGTTTTGGCCCCCTCCCCCGGCCAGTGGAACTTTTATTAAAAGGTGGCAACCCTATTTGGTACCCCAGAAACTTTTTTCATGCCTGTGTTGCTCCCCAACTCTTTTTACATTTGAACGTGGCTCATGTCACGGGTAAAAAAAGAGTTGGGGATCTCTAGTAGGAAGTCTGTGACTCAAGCAGTGGGAGGGACTAGAACACTATGATGGCATCTTACAGGGGGAGTAAGAGAAACAGTATTTACCTCAAGCAGTGGGAGGGACTAAAATATAATAACATCTTACAGGGGGTGGGGCAGGGAGTCTTTAACTCAAGCAGTGGGAGGGACTAGAACACTATGATGGCAGCTTACAGGGGGAGTAAGAGAGACAGTATGTACCTCAAGCAGTGGGAGGGACTAAAATATAATGATAACAGCTTACAGGGGGTGGGGCAGGGAGTCTTTAACTCAAGCAGTGGGTGGGACTAGAACACTATGATGGCAGCTTACAGGGGGTGGGGCAGGGAGTCTTTAACTCAAGCAGTGGGAGGGACTAGAACACTATGATGGCAGCTTACAGGAAAAGGGAGTCTGTAACTCAAACAATGGGTTGGACTATAACATTGTGATGGCAGGTTACAGGGACAGGCAAGGGCTGTTTAGCTCAAGCAGTAGAATCTGGGGATCATTGCAGGGCAGTAGCCTATAGGTTAAATATTCTTTTTGTGGCCATGGTCTGGACTGCGCTGGCCTTGAGGACACGGCTTAGTCCGTTGAGATCCCAGACAGTGACCTGACCATTACTGCTGTGGGGCAGGGCTCAAACTGTGCAGGAGATTTTTGATTGGAGATTCCCCCTGCATGGGAAATGGAACTGGCAACTAATTGCCGAGACGAGTCTTCAGCTTTTTATAGAATCAGGGCCTGAACCTAATGCAAACACATTTACACACTTACACTGCAAGTAATACAGCAGAGAGTGTTTCCAATATACATTCACATTCCTGCCCATCGGTATCTCATATTTACCTGTAAGATACAATGATTAGCTTTTGTACTGACTGAACCCAAGAACAGCTCCGGCCAATGGGAAAGAAAGACTCTTATCATGTGACATTGAGAAGGTCAAAGGAATTCGGCTGCACAACAAGGAGCCACAATTCACTTTCTTATAGGGCCCTTCATTCAGTCTGTAATTAGTTATTAATTGGGTCTCACGCTCATTGAAATTCTCCCTCTAAAGGTGTCACATAAGCAACTGCATAGTTTACTTATCTACAGTAATTTAGGTTTAAAAAACAGTAACATTCATTGAGTTCAACCATTTTGTCTAAGCGAATCCTGTTATAAGATTCAGTGTTTTTATATATCTGTACCCTGGGTACCCCTGGAACTATAGCAGGGTGACACCCCAATGTTTCTATATATCTGTAACCTTGTTATGAGCTAAGGGGGCCCAGTCTGAAGGTCATTTAGGGGGAGATTTGGGGTGAGTGCTTATTTGTGCCCTGGGTACCCCTGGAACTATAGCAGGGTGACACCCCAATGTTTCTATATATATGTAACCTTGTTATGAGCTAAGGGGGCCGAGCCTGAAGGTCAGTTAGGGGGAGATTTGGGGTGAGAGCTTATTTGTACCCCTGGAACTATAGCAGGGTGACACCCCAATGTTTCTATATATATGTAACCTTGTTATGAGCTAAGGGGGCCCAGTCTGAAGGTCAGTTAGGGGGAGATTTGGGGCGAGTGCTTATTTGTACCCTGGGTACCCCTGGAACTATAGCAGGGTGACACCCCAATGTTTCTATATATCTGTAACCTTGTTATGAGCTAAGGGGGCCCAGTCTGAAGGTCAGTTAGGGAGAGATTTGGGGTGAGTGCTTATTTGTACCCTGGGTACCCCTGGAACTATAGCAGGGTGACACCCCAATGTTTCTATATATCTGTAACCTTGTTATGAGCTAAGGGGGCCCAGTCTGAAGGTCAGTTAGGGGGAGATTTGGGGTGAGTACTTATTTGTACCGTAGGTACCCCTGGAACTATAGCAGGGTGACACCCCAATGTTTCTATATATCTGTAACCTTGTTATGAGCTAAGGGGGCCCAGTCTGAAGGTCAGTTAGGGGGAGATTTGGGGTGAGTGATTATTTGTACCCTGGGTACCCCTGGAACTATAGCAGGGTAAAGTTATGATCTGTGTTACTTCCTCGTGCCTTTTGGGTAAGGTTCTACTTATCTAGATACTATACTTTACACAATTGCTATAGCCTGCAGAATTTCATTACTTGTGCCCTATATGAATAAAGGAAATATGAGATGGAGAGAGTCTGACACATATCTCACAGTATTTGGGTGGTGCGGTTAGACATTTCCATTGTCAGTTCAAGCAATTTCAGAAAACATTTCAAACGCCCCAGTAAACTTTTCACCTTCAATTCAAAACATTTCCAGTTATAAGGCTGAATTTGGCTGCAACACTGGATCTCAATTGCTCGTCTCAGTAAATTTGCTTCTTCTAGAGTTGCCACATTGATTTTCCTTAGTAACCTATTGACCCATGGCAACTTCCTAAATTTAAAGGGAACCAAAAAGGAACTTTCTGTGTAAATACAAAGATAGAGATTCTAAGTAAATGCACAGTGAGTTATTTTGTGTAATTTATTAGGAACATTTCAGGGACAAACCTTAAGCATGGGAATTTTATTAACTGCTGATCTTTCTCTCTTGAAAGGGGCGGAGCTTGGAGATAATAAATCAAGTCCCCGGATTGAACTGGGTGTGTCCAAATAGGGGTGTGGCCTAAAATGTCCTAGTTTTTCAGCTGGGAATGTTGGGCTGTTTGAGGGTCATATTGCTAAACGGGATCTTTCGGAAAACCATAATTTGAATTGTTTGGGAATCCAAAGCAGATCAGATAGGTTATGATGCAAATGATGCACAAAATCCCAGATATGAAGGAGCCGATGTTCAGGCGAAACGCTGTTTGTGAATAACGCGATGCGGAGGCCAAGTCACGCCGAGCGAGGGCATCTCTTGTCTGGGAAAAAAAAGAAGAGACGAACATTAAGGGGGTTATTTTTCTAATCAAGCTTATTTTAACAAAACCTCAAATTTTTCATAAAAAAAAATATATTATTATACCGCGATGCTGCAAAAAGCCTGAATCTGAAAATCCACCTTCTAGACCTGTTGAGGTTATGTATACGGCAATAGTAGAGGCACCTATCCCAATTTGAAGTTCTCATGGGCTGCGCTGGGTTTAGTCTGAAAATTCAACTTTTTCAAGGCTTTCAGGCAAAAACTTTTTGGGAGAAAAGCCAGAAAAAAAAATCATATGTTTCAGGTTTTCGCTTGATTTTTTTCCCACTCCAATTAAATTGAATTAATTAATAATTAAGGCAACATAGGGCTTTGGTTAATAAAGGCGAAATGGGGGTTTGGTCAGCTTTTTTATTGGGACAATGAGAAATTCGGATTTTAGTAAATAACCCATTTATAAACACAGGGCACATTTTGCACCTGGGCAGTAAACAATAACAACCAATCAGTGATCAGCTTTTCTCAACCAGCTGCAGAAAGAACAAGAAAAGCATGCATCTGATTGGTTGCCAAGTGTTGCTGCTCAGGTGCAAATTTTCCCAGTGTTTATAAATAACCTTAACTGTATGTAGTAATATACCAAGTTATCCCCCTAATGCTAACAAGCTATAAATTATAATTATATTACATTATTATGGGGTACTGAAAATGCTGTAGTGTAGTGTAGAGTGTAGGATAATAAATAATTAACTTTTGAATATGGTAGGTTGCTTTAATGTTTAATTATTGTGTGCCAGTATATCCCCCTAGTTGTGTATGGCTATTTCTGAATATATGTAGCTTCAGCCAGACCGACCAAAAAGTGCTTATAGTTTTATAAATAAATAGGCCAGAAAAAATAACCTTACTAATAAATACCTGGAGTCTGGGGATACAGGGATGTAATTTACTCAAAACGCTAACCTCTGGTCAAGGTCCTATTTTCAAAACAGCCAGGGCACAAATAATCCCTCACCCCAAATCTCCCCCTACAATTCCAGGGGTAGCCAGGGCACAAATAAGCACTCACCCCAAATCTCCCCCTAACTGGCCTTCAGACTGGGCCCCCTTAATTTATAACAAGGTTACAGATATATAGAAACATTGGGGTAACAGTCATCCTGCTATAGTTCCAGGGGTACCCAGGGCACAAATAAACACTCACCCTATTAACTCTAGGGATGAAAACATAATTATGCCTCTTTATAGGTCCCTGGTGAGGCCTCATCTGGAGTATGGGGGCAGTTTTGGACTGCAGTCCTTAAGAGGGATATAAATGAGATGGAGAGAATGCAGAGACTAAGTGCAACTAAACTGGTTAGAGGGAGGGAAGAGTTAAATTATGAGGGGAGACTGAAAGTTTGGGGTTGTTTTCTCTGGAAAAAAGGCGCTTGTGAGGGGACATGATTAGACTTTACAAGTACATTAGAGGACATTATAGACAAATAGCAGGGGGCCTTTTTACTCATAAAGAGGTCTTCATCACCCTGGAAACCAGTTGGTGGTTTTAGTGTCAGACCAGAAGATAAATAAGACACAGTCTGAACAGAATTAAATAAAGTATAACAACGATCTAGCTTCAGTAATAATTTGCTTTTTTTGGGGGGGGGGGGCTCAGTGACCCTGGCAACCAGATAGCACTTTAAATTTCAGGCTGGAGACTACTGTAATATAAAGGTGTTTGAAATCTGTTTACACAACCAAACTTACCTACCTGTATTGAGTAGAGCAAAGCAGCCAGTCCCAAGGGGAAGCAGCAGTACAGCAGATTGAATATGGAGGTACCCAAGTAATCTTTAATCCTCCCATGAGGCACCATCGTCACTGGTGGACACATGGTCCCATCTCTGGAAGAAACGGCTTGTTGGTTGGTGCCAGCTGGCTGGGTCGTGTAGGTGTCCTGCTTATTTGGCTGTTGCATGGTTTATATCTCCCTTCTTCCAGGTCTCTGCAGAAATGACAGTGACACTCTCTCTATAGACCAATGTCTTATCCTGAACAGGCAGCCAAGGTTCCACAGAAAGTTATCACTTCCTCTTTAAAGGGGACCCGTCACCCAAAAAAAATATTCAAAATCCTATTTTATCACATTAGTCAAGCAAAATAAACTTTAATTACACTATATAAATTATTTGAATCTTGTTTCCTTCAGTCTGGGATTTCAAAATTATAACAAGCAGGCAGCAGCCATTTTGTGGACACTGTTATTAAGACAAGCCTTGTATCATCTCAGAATCTTGTTTGTGCACCAGAATGGGGGACCTGATGTCCATCCCAATGCCCTGGTTATACAATTAAATGGTAAAGAGAATGGGGGAATGTGGGGAGAGCAGTGACATGTAGGAAGTGCTGAATGGAAAGTGAAAGTAATTGTCTGCCCAGCCTCTATGCCCAGGGCATAGAGGAGGGGCAGACAATGTTTGACTTGACAGCTGAGATTTTTAAATGAGCTTACAACAGATATGAATGCTTTAATAAAAAATAGAAATTGGATTTCATGTTTAATTTGAAAAGGACTTTTATTATACAGATTTGTGTGTCTGGGTGACAGGTCCACTTTAAACTTTATAAATTCTGATAAAAACTGCTGATGGCTTCTAGGCACCCATATGTAGCACCATTTTGCTCATCTGCACCCCCCAGGAAGAGGAGTCAGCAAAGCCTGTACTGGCAGTCTGTGGGTTCTGGCAAATGTAAGTTGACAGTTACCGTTTACTAGGCTGGTGGGGGCTGTTTGGGCCTCTGAGAACCTAAAATACCAAGTCTTATTTTGATTCACAGTCCAGACCTGGACCCAGCAGTAAACCATCCTCTGCTTGGTGGTTCCCAACAGAAGCCAAAAGACCTGCAGGAGCCTAGACCCGCAGGAGCCTAGACCCGCAGGAGTGGAAGTGACATCACTGCGTATGCCTAATGAGCGCAAATAGGTCTAGTGTCTAGGGGGCACCAGACCAAATATATCACTGTAGTGAGGCCTGGATGAACAGAATGCAAAGGTGCTTCTTCTCTTGGAACACTGTAGTAGGGTGACCTTTACACAATGTTATGTATTAGAATAAGGGGTGCTGTACAAACAGGGCCACAGCCTGTGCAACACTGATGTAGAATGTAAGAATGGTCCTGCCAGACATACAGTTTATTCCCATATACAATACAAAATATTCTTTTAACATTAACAGTGACCCCCTGAGACCAAGTGTATGAGCACTAAGGGGTGTAAACCCACCCAGGTAACCAATTCTAAATATCTATATCACATTATCTTTATTACACAATGAGGCCTCATACCACAACATTTTCTGGGCCCCTGGGCCCCCATCCACTCCAGCCCCATGCGCCACCCTAAAACCCACCCACACCACAGTAAAGAGGCCACACAGACAGCGCTAAAAATGATAACCCCCCCACACACAAGTTATAAAAAGTCATTGGTGGTCAGAACCCATTATAAGTTTAAAAAAAAACATTGGCGGCCAGGATCCCACATAAAAGTTTTTAAAAAAAATATTAGTGGTCACAATCTACCTACAAGTTAATTATTAAACTATTGGTGGCCAGGGCCCCCCTATAAATTGGAAAAAAAAAAACATTGGTGCCAGGAGCCCCATAGAATATTTAAAAAAAAAAACATTGGTGGCCAGGGGCCTATATAGTATTAAAATATTACATTGGTGGGCAGGGAATTAAATAAAAAAAAAAAAACACATTAGTATTCAGTGGTACTTACATTTGGCTCCTTTCATGGCTTCGTGCCTTTTCGCTGCTTTAGGACTTCAACTTCAAGTCTTTTTGTGGCTTTTGCTCCATTTTGCAGCTTCGACACTTTAGACCTTTGGGACTTCAATGGAGCTGTCAAGGGGGTCCATTTAGGCCCGGGTCTGGTACAGATGTACCCCCTGTGCCCCCCTGATGGCACCCCTGGGTGTATATATGACATTCATTATAATCATGTAACCAATGACAAACTTTTCAGCAGCTTTACATACCTAAATATCTCTTCTCTGTTCTTTAAATGTACAAGTATATTTGCACATTAAACAGAGGATTATATTATAGTTTATGGAATGTTGGCCTGGATTCTGCTAAAGCAACGTCTGTAATCGTGAGATCTACTGTTGTCTACGGTAAATATGGGGAATCCATTGTGGAGATGTGAATGGTACTGATTCATAGTGTATATAATATGTACTAAAATCTGTCAAACTGGTTTTAATGCAAGTGTTCACATGGACTGACAGACCTATTCTGGGTGAATGATATTCCTTTCTGTTTCTTTTCCTTTTCTCCATTAGGCTGGACACCTAATGCACTTCCCTTTCTTTACTCTAAATCAGCACCTGTGCACCATGCATGGAATTAACTAGCTTGTGTTTAATAACCTTACTGGTATTGTGTGTTACATTTAAATGTGTAAATGCTACAGTGTACAAATATGCATAGGAAATGTAATTTGTGTTAACTATATTGGGAAGGATTTTAAAATACAGCGTAATTGCAAATACAGCTTTGAAGTTAAAAGGTTTACCTGTGATACAGCCTGGTGTGGTGGCTTGCACCTCTTAAGAGGCACTTCCTGGAATATAAAGGGAATGCTGCAGTGCATGGTGGGAGTTCTGACTCCTATAAAAGGCTGGAGTGATTAGAAAGCAGGGGAGTCATTTGTAAAGCACAAGTTGGAAGTGCTGGAAGAGAAAATGTCCCCATGCCTCACATCCATATATAAGAAGTTATATTTCCCTGTACTAAGCACAATTCAGCAGGAACAGCCACTAAGTTTGCTCATAGTCTGTACAGAGAGATCCCATAAAACTGTGGCAGCATAGGTATTCCCCTGTACTTACCATAATTCAGCAGGAACAGCCCCTAAGTTTGCCGTACAAAGCACAATTCAGCAGGAACAGCTCCTAAGTTTGCTCATAGCCTGTACAGAGAGATCCCATAAAACTATGGCAGCATAGGTATTCCCCTGTACTAAGCACAATTCAGCAGGAACAGTCCCCTAAGTTTGCTCATAGTCTGTACAGAGAGATCCCATAAAACTATGGCAGCATAGGTATTCCCCTGTACTAAGCACAATTCAGCAGGAACAGTCCCCTAAGTTTTCTCATAGTCTGTACAGAGAGATCCCATAAAACTATGGCAGCATAGGTATTCCCTGTACTAAGCACAATTCAGCAGGAACAGTCCCTAAGTATGCTCATACTCTGTACAGAGAGATCCCATAAAACTATGGCAGCATAGGTATTCCCCTGTACTAAGCACAATTCAGCAGGAACAGTCCCCTAAGTTTGCTCATAGTCTGTACCGAGACATCCCATAAAACTATGGCAGCATAGGTATTCCCCTGTACTTACCATAATTCAGCAGGAACAGCCCCTAAATTTGCCGTACAAAGCACAATTCAGCAGGAACCGCTCCTAAGTTTGCTCATAGTCTGTACAGAGAGATCCCATAAAACTATGGCAGCAAAGGTATTCCCATGTACTAAGCACAATTCAGCAGGAACAGTCCCCTAAGTTTGCTCATAGTCTGTACAGAGAGATTCCATAAAACTATGGCAGCATAGGTATTCCCTGTACTAAGCACAATTCAGCAGGAACAGTCCCTAAGTTTGCTCATAGTCTGTACAGAGAGATCCCATAAAACTATGGCAGCATAGGTATTCCCTGTACTAAGCACAATTCAGCAGGAACAGTCCCCTAAGTTTGCTCATAGTCTGTACAGAGAGATCCCATAAAACTATGGCAGCATAGGTATTCCCTGTACTAAGCACAATTCAGCAGGAACAGCCCCTAAGTTTGCTCATAGTCTGTACAGAGAGATCCCATAAAACTATGACAGCATAGGTATTCCCCTGTACTAAGCACAATTCAGCAGGAACAGTCCCTAAGTTTGCTCATAGTCTGTACAGAGAGATCCCATAAAACTATGGCAGCATAGGTATTCCCTGTACTAAACACAATTTAGCAGGAACAGCCACTAAGTTTTCTCATAGTCTGTACAGAGAGATCCCATAAAACTATGGCACATAAGTATTCCCTGTACTAAGCACAATTCAGCAGGAAAACTTATCCATGATCAGTATGTGTTTCTTCATTGTTTTTTGAACTGCTGTACAACTTACATACTTTATTTAATAAACATAAATACAGGATTTGGACCCTTTATCTAAGGACACAGTTCCTGTGGTTGCTGTTCATGCATTAACACTTTTCAATTTGAAAATAAATGATCTGTACTAATGTTGAAATCGAATAAGAGGAACAATAACAAAAGGCAGAAAGTGATAACCACAAAAAAAATAGAAGTGAGCAAAAGAGGAAATTATTATCCATGTTGATTTAAAATAAAAGGCATAGGGTCCAACTGACACGTATGTTTGTGAAAAAATAGTTTTAATGGTATATTCAGATAATGCTTGAGGTATTTAATGGACTTCTTGAAACAGCTGGGTCTTTAGGGAGTTCATAAAGGAATAGAGTGAGTTTTGGAGCAATATCTGGCATAGTGGCCCCAGCAATATACAGTGACCAGTGGCCCCAGCAATATCTGATACAGTGATGTGAATATTTCATAACAAATTGGCTTAAAGTATTCCATGGCATAGTGGTCCTAGCCACAAAATAATGGAACAGAACTGTGCGCAACCACCTTCTTGTCCTGGACGCAGCCAAGTATTTATCTGCAACTGGAATAATAAGAAGTGAGAAATTTGAATTTCTAGTACCGTCTTATTGGGTTGAATCGTGGATTCCCTGCCCTATTGTTAAAGGAACAGTAACGTCAAAAAATAAAAGTGTTCAAAGTAATGAAAATATAATGCAGTGTTGCCCTACACTGGTAAAACTGCTGTGTTTGATTCAGAAACACTACTATTGATTATATAAATAAGCTGGTGTGTAGCAATGGGGGCAGCCATTCAAAGGAGAAAAAGCTCAAGTTACACAGCAGATAGAAGATAAGCTCTGTCTTTCTAATAGTGTTATCTGTTATCCATTCGTTAACCTGTGCCATGTAGCCATTTTTCAATTTCCGCCATTGCTACACAGCAGCTTGTTTATATGAATTATAGTAGTGTTTCTGAAGCAAACAGATCAGTTTTACCAGTGCAGGGCAACACTACATTATATTTTCATTACTTTAAAACATTTATATTTTTTAATGTTACTGTTCCTTTAAGGTCATAGAATATGAGTCTTAATTGTTTGAAATGAATTAACCAGGAAATTGGGAGCAAGTGAATGGACTTGCACAGGGCACAGCTGTATGTGATACAGGGATATAAGTGGGAACAAGGCACGTACAGGGCCGCTGTGTATTTAGGCAGGGTATCCACCTCCCCCAGTTGAGTGCATGTGCTACGTGACCTCCAGCCCCCCTCCCTTCCCCAGGCCAGAACAATGGGTAGGTTACCTGGTGGGAAAAAGAGGGGCGAGCTGGGGGCAGGCAAAGGAGGGCTGGTGCAGCAAGGATGGGGGCTTTAAGGGGAAGAGAAGCCAAGGCAGACAGACTGATTTTGTTTGACACCCACCCACCCTAGGTAAGAACGATGGAAAGAAGGTCCTCCAGGGTCCTTGCGACCAATCACCTACAAGGTCAGGAAGGAATTTTCCTCTAATTGCAGGCATCGGAGGGTTTGCCTTCCTCTAGAGTATCATTATCTGTTTTGGTTAGAGGTACTTGCCTGAGTCAGCTGCGGCTCCATGAGGTTAGGAGCTTGACGTCTGTGCGGCTCCAGGTGGAAAGATGATTACAGTGGAGCCTACCCTTGTTGGAGTCACTAGTGTGGAGCAGACTTTGTCATGAGTCATGCAAGAGGCTGGGGTTAGCTCCATTTATGCACACGGTCGGGAGCAGGAGGATGGGCAAATGGTTAATTACAGAGGGCGCTTTGCCCCATGATCCCTGCTCCCTGGTTTGTTATGGTGTGGGCAGAATGCCCATGTTGATGTTAGGAGCCACAGCTGGAGGTCAGGGTGTACCTAGTCCTTTTATTGAAAATTACTAAATAAAGAAAGTGACCTCCACAGATTTTGCTACTACACAAGCTTCAGCGTCATTATTGTGTGTGACAGGGAACAACCCTAGGGAGTTGGGGGGTCCGTTGCCTACTACAGTAGAATAGAGTTGGACACAAATGAGGAGCAAGTCACATTAGTCCAGGGTTTTGAGTGTTGGGTGTAAATGAAAGTCAGCAGAAGGGAGTCAGGAATGATTCCAAGGCAGCAGGGTGGGACTGGGCCGTCAGGACACTGGGAAAAAACCCAGTGGGCTCCGGCCTTCATGAACCCCTGCAGGCCGGGACCAGCTCCCCTGATCGACCAATCAGCTGTTGTGACACGTCTTTCATGCACGTTTGGAAGTTGGGAGGGAGCCCTTGGTTACTGCCAGGAGAACCCTTTGTTTTGCAGCCTCGGTGGGCCCCCAATGCACCAGTCCGACCCTGCAAGGCAGCCTAAAGTTGAGAATGTGTGTGGTTTTATTTGAAAGAAGTGACTTCAGCAGTGACAGAGGCAGATGGAAGAGGCGTAAGAGGGAGTTGAATGATGTAAATAAGGGCTGAGGTCTGCAGGACAGAGAAGGAGATTGACTGTTATTGTAGGAAATCAAGAGCTTGAAGCATAAGGAGCAGTAGTGTAACTAGATTTACTGGGCCCACATCAAATTAATCTCAGGGCCCCATATCAAATTAATCTCAGGGCCCCCACTATATCCAGAGCTTGTCCTGCTTTACCAGTATATGTTGAAATTGCTCATTATTTAGGGCTTCATGGGGCCCCTATAACTCCTGGGCCCCCCTGCAGCCGCAGGGCCTGCTTCTTCTGTAGTTACACCCCTGATAAGGCGTCAGGGTCGGTTAGTGACCTCCTCTGCTGGCAGTTGGCTGATCGAGGGCAACTCTGGGGGCAGAATGTTAAGTCAATGTGCCGAGGGTGCAGCAGAGAGTGTAGCCTGGAAAGTGTAAGTGACAGTTGGAAAAGAGAAATGAAGAATCAGTGACCTTTGGTGCAAAGCAGAAGTAAAAGCATATGAGATTAAGGGCTATTCCACACGGGGAGATAGCGACGCGTTTGCGGTCGCGGCGACAAAGCGCCGCGACAGTCGCCGCGACCGGCGCAGGCGACAGTTTTGTATGGGCGCCTATGTAAAAACGCCTCGCCAGGCTTTTTCAGGCGACTGTTGAAAAGCGCATCGCCTCGTGTGGTTAGCACAGGCGTTTTTACATAGGCGCCCATACAAAACTGTCGCCTGCGCCGGTCGCGGGGACTGTCGCTGCGCTTTGTCGCCGAGACCGCAAACGCGCCGCTATCTCCCCGTGTGGAATAGCCCTAAAGGGGATGTTCACCTTCCAAACACTTATTCAGTTGAGTTGTTTCCAGATTGTTCATCAGAAATACAGACTTTTTTCAGTTACTTTCTGTGTTTTATGTATAAATGTTATTTTCCAAAATTAAAGTGTAATGTTGGTGCCTGTGGTGTGTGAGTGAGGCAGCTCAGTGTTCCCGGTGCAGACTCTGTTCCAATTTGCAATTCACTTGCTTGTTATTTAGATATCAATTCATCACTGTAGTTTTGTTACTATTAAATCTCATTGTGGTTCAAGTTCAGCAGGTTGTGGTCACAACCTCATTGCACCCCCGCTTAAAGTTTTTAAAATTTAGTGGTGAGCACAACTTTCCCTTGTTTGTTATAGTTATACAGGAGCAGTGACCAGCTCCATGTTGTAGCTCCCACCCTTCCCAGCTATAGTCAGGTGATCCCACTGGTGTCTAATAAAAGGGCAGCCAAGTTTGAGCAGCTAGTAAGTTGCAGGTAGAACTTAGTCCCTTTGTAAAATGTATAATGAAGCAATAGAATTCTTAATGAATCTGATGAAAATGAAGTGTAGGACTGGCCAGATATGAGATGACTTTGACGTAGTTGTTCAGCTTAAATATATTGCAATATATGGACAAACAATCCCTGTTTTGTTATTTTTTTTAGTATCTTAAAGGAGAAGGAAAGCTACCGAGGCAGATTATTGCCAATAGATTAGCCACAATAGTGCAAGCTGTAACACTATATTTATTCTGCAGAATGTTTTACCATACCTGAGTAAACAGCTCTAGAAACTGTCTCTGTTTGTTTAGGATAGCAGCTGCCATATTAGCTTGGTGTGACATCACTTCCTGCCTGAGTCTCTCCCTGCTCACTCATAGCTCTGGGCTCAGATTACAGCAGGGAGGGGAGTGGAGTCAACTGAGCATGCTCAAGCCCAAGCCCTGGAGGTTTAAGCTGAAAACAGTTAGTCTGATACAGAAGCCCATGAGTACACAATAGAAGGAAAGAAATGTGCTGTTTCTTTTGACAGAGGACTCAGAGCAGCATTACTTTGAGGGTTTACTCGTATATTTATATAGACCTTTCTGATAAAGCTTACTTACTTTTAGCTTTCCTTCTCCTTTAAAGGGGTGGTTCACCTTTAAGGTACATTTTAGTATGTTATAGAATGGCTAATTCTAAGCAACTTTTCTATTGGTCTTCATTATTTATTTTTTATAGTTTTATAGTTATTTGCCTTTTTCTTCTGACTCTTTGCAGCTTTGAAATGGGTGTCGCTGACCCCATTCTAAAAACAAATGGTCTGTAAGGCTACAAATGTATTGTTATTACTACTTTTTATTGCTCATCTTTCTATTCAGGCCTCTCCTGTTCATATTCCAGTCTCTTATTCAGATCAATGCATGGTTGCTAGGGGAATTTGAACCCTAACAACCAGACGGCTGAAATTGCAAACTGGAGAGCTGCTGAATAAAAAGCTAAATAACTCAAAAACCACAAATAATAAAAAATGAAAACAAATAGCAAATTGTCTCAGAATATCCCTCTCGACATCATACTGACAGTTAAAGGTGAACATTTAGATAATGGAACATGGTGAAAGCTTTCTGACCCAGACGGGATCTGTCGCTCCAGTGCTTATAATGGAATATGGAAATGAGATCCGGTGCCCCAAAACCCGTCGATTCACAACAAAGTGACTTTTATCTCTTACAGTTTTTTTTGTTTTTTTGCAGAGACAGAGCTTCGTGTAACAGAGAATTATTTATCTTGTTGTGGTTTGGAATTACAAATGTTCCACCTGTTTGGAAAGTCCAGATCTTCCCCCAAACCTGTAACAAAAGAAAAATTCCCCAAAGCAAATGTTTATTTCCTGCTGTTGAACCGAGACCTGCATTTATCTCACACCCCACAAATGTGCAGGTAAATGGGACACAAAGAAAACCGTCGCTTATGCAACTGTCAGTAACATTCAAGGGGATATTTACCACATTAGAGCTAAGCGCTACATACAGATATAAGATCAGTTATCCGGAAACCCATTATCCTCTGAATTACAGAAAGGCCGTCTCCCATTGACTTAAATAATTGAGATTTTTAAAACTGATTTGCTTTTTCTGTGTAATAATAAAACAATAGATTTGACTTGATCCCAACTAAGATATAACTAATCCTTTTAAGCACAATCCAAGTTTGTTCTCGATTCATTAGGTGTTAAAAAAGATAGAAATGTTGTGTTTCAAAAAGAAAACTTTAGAGACAACACAAAGTAAAGGAATCACCCACCCAAAATCAACACACGGCGGCACCACATTCAGCTTAGGGGCAAGTTGCTAAATAATATCCTGATGCACAGTGGCCTGCATAGCATGCTGGGAAACATTCTGCACTCTGTATCACAAATAATGGGAACAAATTATTCCTCTCTGTGAGGCTGGACTTGAGGATGGAACTTCCAGTTCAACTTATGTGCAGCATTTTGATTTAAAGGCTAAGTAAACCTTAAAAATAAGTGAATGTAAAACTGACGAGGGGGCTATTCTAAGCACTTTTGTAATGTACATTCATTATTTATTTGTTTTTCATTCCAAGATATTAAGGGATACATGTACTGTTACTATGAATGAATTTTGTTACAACAGCGCCACCTGCTGGTCATTTTCCCACCAGTCTGACCAGCAAGTAGTCAAGGAAGTTGTCAGGAGAATGAAAGAGGCTGATGTTCTTCTGCTTAGGAATAAAATTAGAAACCTTTCTCACATCTTTCCTAAGCAGAAGAACATCAGCCTCTTTCTTTCTCCTGACAACTTCCTTGACTACTTGCTGGTCAGACTGGTGGGAAACTGACCAGCAGGTGGCGCTGTTGTAACACAATTCATTCATAGTAACAGTACATGTATCCCTTAATATCTTGGAATTAAAAATAAATAAATAAATAATGAATGAACATTGCAAAAGTGCTTAGTATAGGTCCCTTGTCAATTCTACATTCACTTATTTTTAAGGTTTACTTATCCTTTAAAGGGATACTGACACGGGGAAAGGGGTTTTTTTTCAAAATACATCAGTTAATAGTGCTGCTCAAGCAAAATTCTACAATGAAATCCATTTTTCAAAAGAGCAAACAGATTTTTTATATATTTGATTTTGAAATCTGGCATGATGTCCATTTCCTAGGTGCCCCAAACCATGTGACTTATGCTCTGATACGCTTCAGTCACTCTTTACTGCTACACTGCAAGCTGGAGTAATATCTACTCCTCTCCAGCAACCTATCAGCGCCTAGCAACAGAAAAATGGGCAGCTAACCAGATAGCATCTACCTTATACCTGTTTTTTCCTGCTTGGGTCTACGGTGGGGCACGACTTGGATTGTATTGAAATACTATGAGAAGGGATGAAACAATAGTTGTCTCAAAGTAGTAGCTCCTACTCAAAGGTCAGAAACAATCATAATGAGATGGCTGCCTCCACACCAATATTACAGCTTAAAATTATACATTTATTGGTTCAAGAATAAAATTTTAAATGGTAGACTGAATCATTTGCAACGTAAACAATGTAATTTAGAAACAAAAAGTAAACCATAAATATCATGACAGAATCTCTTTAAGGTTGTGCCAGCAGGTGACACCAATGCACAGATATCACACATGTATGCAATATACCCAACAGGGGCCCCTACTTGGTGATGAAGGCAAACCAGGGGCAATTTTAAATGAAATGACCATAAATATCACCGTAGAGTGTAAGATATCAGTACCACCCAGAACTTCATAGAGAGAGACATTTTGCCCGATGAGCATTTGACGCCATTCTTCTCGACACATGAGCAAGTTGGACATCTTCCTTACTGTGTCTTCTGCAAAAACTGCCCCACCACACTCAATGAGGTCTCTCGCTGTAGCTCTCAAATACTGGGTACCTTTACATTACGCACCATACTGGATGTTCTGCTGTATCTTCCCAAACAACTCCACCTCCCTAGCAGCCACTGGAGGCTTTTCTTCTGGTGATGGAAGCCAAAATGTTGAGGAAACAGGTCCATGTCCCATAGCATGATGGGTACAGGGCATAAAAAACCAATGAGAATACATACAATGGAGGTTCTTCAAAGAATGGTACAAGTACTTGGAAAATGGATGCCGTTGATGCATTTTATTGGCCTGCCTTTGTTGACAACTGTCAAACCATTAAACACACACAAGCAATAAAAACAATTGGACAATTGATCAAGTACAACTTGTACTTGCTGATACTTTATTACATGTGCTGGGTTGCTTCAGCTTCATTTCCCCCCATCAAGTTTCCTCTTTGATATTGGGGCCCCAGGGATAATGTCCTACCTTTAAACTGGTCCTTCATCATCAGTCTTAGTGGGAGGGAGTCATAACCTTATAGTAGAACCCACAATGCTCAGTATTGCCTCGGCAACTTTCCATTTTTTTGGGTCGGATACAGTAGTCGGATTCAGAGCTCAGTTAACACTTTAAAAAGAATTAAGTCAAATCATGGAAGTTTGGTGATAATATTTTTTCTATATTTGGGCAAGAATGTGACTTTGTACAGAGTGTGTTCCGCTGTTGGTTGATAAAGGGCAGGACAAGGTTCCATAATCTAATCAACCTTCTTTTATCAGAGCTCGGAGATTGGCTCAGAGAAAAAGACGTAAAGTAGCAAATCACAGGGGGAGGTAGTGATGCCCTTTTTGCCTCTGCTTTTGGGGTTTATAAGGCACTCATGAGACTAAGCCAAGATTTGTCAGCACTAATTCTGCACTGATCTCCCCCCCCAAAAAAACATCATACAAGATGGGGAAAAAGGTAAGTTCGTAAAAATAATCTCTATCATTTATAAATGGACATATCTGCTAAGAAATGTAAAAAGTAACGAGTTAGAAAACCATTTAATGATGAGAAGAGCTTGCACTAGGATACGGTTTTATTCACAGTATAAATGTGGCTGCAATGTACCCCAATTGGGATTTCTTTGTCACATAAAGGGGATTATTTATCAAATGTCGAATTTTAGAGCTTTGTGGGCTTTTATAGACCTGAAATGAACTCACAACTCGAATGGTTCCTAATTTAAGAGTGTAGTCTCAAGGTGATTGTTACCCCAATGTTTCTATATATCTGTGACCTTGTTATGAGCTAAGGGGGCCCAGCCTGAAGGTCAGTTAGGGGGAGATTTGGGGTGAGTGTTTATTTGTGCCCTTGGTACCCCTGGAACTATAGCAGGGTGACTGTTACCCCAATGTTTCTATATATCTGTAACCTTGTTATGAGCTAAGGGGGCCCAGTCTGAAGGTCAGTTAGGGGGAGATTTGGGGTGAGTGTTTATTTGTGCCCTTGGTACCCCTGGAACTAAAGCAGGGTGACACCCCAATGTTTCTATATATCTGTAACCTTGTTATGAGCTAAGGGGGTCCAGTCTGAAGGTCAGTTAGGGGGAGATTTGGGGTGAGTGTTTATTTGTGCCCTTGGTACCCCTGGAACTATAGCAGGGTGACACCCCAATGTTTCTATATATCTGTAACCTTGTTATGAGCTAAGGGGGTCCAGTCTGAAGGCCAGTTAGGGGGAGATTTGGGGTGAGTGTTTATTTGTACCCTGGGTACCCCTGGAACTATAGCAGGGTGACACCCCAACGTTTCTATATATCTGTAACCTTGTTATGAGCTAAGGGGGCCCAGTCTGAAGGTCAGTTAGGGGGAGATTTGGGGTGAGTGTTTATTTGTGCCCTTGGTACCCCTGGAACTATAGCAGGGTGACACCCCAATGTTTCTATATATCTGTAACCTTGTTATGAGCTAAGGGGGTCTAGTCTGAAGGCCAGTTAGGGGGAGATTTGGGGTGAGTGCTTATTTGTACCCTGGGTACCCCTGGAACTATAGCAGGGTGACACCCCAATGTTTCTATATATCTGTAACCTTGTTATGAGCTAAGGGGGCCCAGTCTGAAGGTCAGTTAGGTGGAGATTTGGGGTGAGTGATTATTTGTACCCTGGGTACCCCTGGAACTATAGCAGGGTGACTGTTACCCCAATGTTTCTATATATCTGTGACCTGGTTATGAGCTAAGGGAGCCCAGTCTGAAGACCAGTTAGGGGGAGATTTGGGGTGAGTGTTTATTTGTACCCTGGGTGCCCCTGGAACTATAGCAGGGTGACACCCCAATGTTTCTATATATCTGTAACCTTGTTATGAGCTAAGGGGGCCCAGTCTGAAGGTCAGTTAGGGGGAGATTTGGGGTGAGTGTTTATTTTTACCCTGGGTGCCCCTGGAACTATAGCAGGGTGACTGTTACCCCAATGTTTCTATATATCTGTAACCTTGTTATGAGCTAAGGGGGCCCAGTCTGAAGACCAGTTAGGGGGAGATTTGGGGTGAGTGTTTATTTTTACCCTGGGTACCCCTGGAACTATAGCAGGTATATCTGTAACCTTGACAATTAGTCAGCAAAACCCTCTTCAAAAAATGACTACATTGAAGTAAAAGGAGCCATTGGTATATACAGTTCATATCTCTGCACATATCAGTATTTAGTTAATTAGTAAAGAATAACTGTTTCCTATGACTCTTATTTCTCCTTCCTCCAAAGTCTCCAGTGGTTTTTATAAACCAGAGAAAACAAAGGGAGGGGGCACGGTTTGTATCTGGATGACAGAATGTTTAATGGAATAATATCAACCAATCACCAGTGTGACGCCCCCGATAACTTATCTTCTTGTTATCAATTTCTCATTGTGCAGGTGACATTGTGTATGAACCACAAATTGCAATTGGCCTTTGATGTACCCAACACACTCGCTCACTGCAGGGAACTGAAAGGAAAAATATAATTCGGAATATAGTTTTACACGGGGAATGGCAAATAAGATAATGGCACATAAATCATACTGAAAGTAAATGTAAAGAGAGGAGAGGCCACAGATCATTTCCCACGTCGGTGTAATATGAACGATTCTTTCCCCTTTGTGTCTCTGCTCAGGAACAACATGACATGTACTCGGTGGAGATGGAGAGAGATGGAGATGAAGGAATGGACGTCAAGATCAAAAAGAAAAACAAGGCCAGCAAGAAGAAAGAGAAGCTGGAGAGCATGAAAAAAGAGATGGACATTGTAAGAAATGAGGGGGGGTGCTATTAAAGGAAAACTATAACCCCAAAATGAACACTTAAGCAACAGATAGTTCATATCATATTAAGTGGCATATAAAAGAATCTTAACAAACTGGAATATCTATTTAAGTAAATATTGCCCTTTTACATCTCTTGTCTTGAGCCACCATTTAGTGATGGTCTGTGTGCTGCCTCAGAGATCACCTGACCAGAAATACTGCAGCTCTAACTGTAACAGGAAGAAGTGAGGAAGCAAAAGACACAACTCTGTCTGTTAATTGGCTCATGTGACCTAACATGTATGGTTTGTTGGTATGTTTGTGAGTACAGTGAATCCTACGATCCCAGGGGGCGGCCCTTATTTTTTAAAATGGCAATTTTCTATTTATGATTAACCAATGGAACATACTACTAGAGAAGTATATTATTATGAAAATGGTTTATTTACATGAAGCAGGATTTTACATATGAGCTGTTTTATGCAATATCTTTTTATAGAGACCTTCATTGTTTGGGGGGTATAGTTTTCCTTTAAGAAGAGGGGAGGGGGTAGTTCAGGTCTTAAATAAAAAAGGGAGAACAAAGGTATAACAAAATATAAGTCAACACTACTTTTGACCAATGGGGCCCTCCTCTACCACTTTCTACACTGCTCCCTACTTCTCCTACTGATTGCACCACCATGCGCCCTCCTCTCCCACCTTCTGCACTGCTCCCTACTTCTCGTTCTCCTACTTATTGCACCACCATGCACCCTCCTCTCCCACCTTCTGCACTGCTCCCTACTTCTCATTCTCCTACTTATTGCACCACCATGCACCTTCCTCTCCCACCTTCTGCACTACTCCCTACTTCTCCTACTGATTGCACCACCATGCGCCCTCCTCTCCCACCTTCTGCATTGCTCCTAACTTCTCGTTCTCCTACTTATTGCACCACCATGTGCCCACCTCTCCCACCTTCTGCATTGCTCCCAACTTCTTCTACTTATTGCACCACCATGCGCCCTCCTCTCCCACCTTCTGCATTGCTCCCAACTTCTCCTACTTATCGCACCACCATGCGCCCTCTTCTCCCACCTTCTGCATTGCTCTCAACTTCTCGTTCTCCTACTTATTGCACCACCATGCGCCCTCCTCTCCCACCTTCTGCATTGCTCCCAACTTCTCCTACTTATTGCACCACCATGCGCCCACTTCTCTCACCTTCTGCATTGCTCCCAACTTCTCCTACTCATTGCACCACCATGCGCCCTCCTCTCCCACCTTCTGCATTGCTCCCAACTTCTCCTACTTATTGCACCACCATGCGCCCTCTTCTCCCACCTTCTGCATTGCTCCCAACTTCTCCTACTTATTGCACCACCATGCGCCCTCCTCTCCCACCTTCTGCATTGCTCCCAACTTCTCCTACTTATTGCACCACCATGCGCCCTCCTCTCCCACCTTCTGCATTGCTCCCAACTTCTCCTACTTATTGCACCACCATGCGCCCTCTTCTCCCACCTTCTGCATTGCTCCCAACTTCTCCTACTTATTGCACCACCATGCGCCCTCCTCTCCCACCTTCTGCATTGCTCCCAACTTCTCCTACTTATTGCACCACCATGCACCCTCTTCTCCCACCTTCTGCATTGCTCCCAACTTCTCGTTCTCCTACTTATTGCACCACCATGCACTCTCCTCTCCCACCTGCTGTGCCTGTCCCCTCTCTTTCTCTCTACTGCACCACTTCTCTCTTTCCCGAACCCTGCTGAGTTTTGTTTCCTTCTCAAGTCACACAGGAGAGTAAGTGAAAGTGACACAGAGAAACCAACACTCCAGGCCCAGTTCTCCTGCCTGGACTGAACCCAAGATGTTCCACTTGCCATGTCAGGGGTTGGGTTACTTTCTGCAGAAGTCACACACTGCTAACGAGCCCAGGCAGGGAAGCATTGTGCTTGTGGTGAGAGCAGTGGCTGATGGGTGCAGTAAGAAGTCAGATACATGGTGCACATATAGACCTACATTTCCAGGTAGTGCATGCCAACCTTTAGCCACAGAGTTAGTTGTACCCACCACAGGCTGCTTAAAAGCAAGACAGTTGCAGGAAGTGATACTTTTACTGACGTGGTGGTGGCTGGTCGAGATGATTGTCAAGCAGTAATGTTGGCTACTTTACCCACAGTACAGTCAATTTATGATTCCTGCTTCCTCCTCATTACCAGCCACAGAGTAAATCTGCCCCTCACCCCTCACTTAATCGACACCTTTGTACTTTCAGAATGACCATGAGATTACTGTCGAAGAGCTGGAGCAGAAGTACAACACCAGTGTCTCCAAAGTGAGTTCTGACTCTTGCACATCGGACCCTATTGCACTTCACTAGAGTCTGGACTATGCGTCATATAAACCATATTAATGGCAATTTCCCATATTCATATCTCTACATAAAGCAAGGCCTGGTTTCATCTATCTAGCTATCTATCTATCATCTCTATATCTATCTGTCTGTCTGTCTGTCTGTCTATCTATCTATCTATCTATCTATCTATCTATCTATCTATCTATCTATCTATCTATCATCTATCATCTCTATATCTATCTATCTATCTATCTATCTATCTATCTATCTATCTATCTATCTATCTATCTATCTATCTATCTATCTAGCTATCTAGCTATCTAGCTATCATCTATCATCTCTATATCTATCTGTCTGTCTGTCTGTCTGTCTGTCTGTCTGTCTGTCTGTCTATCTATCTATCTATCATCTATCTATCTATCTATCTATCTACTGTATATCTATCTATCTATCTATCTATCTATCTATCTATCTATCTATCTATCTATCTATCATCTATCATCTCTATATCTATCTATCTATCTATCTATCTATCTATCTATCTATCTATCTATCTATCTATCTATCTATTATTTATCTATCTATCTATCGAAGTATCTATTATCTATATATCTCGATATCTATTTATCTGCTCTATTTCTCTATCTATCCCGTTCCTGACTGCATTATGTTCTCTATACAGGGACTGAAGAGTGCTTTTGCTGCAGAAATAATACTCAGGGACGGTCCCAATGAATTGAAGCCGCCAAAAGGCACCCCTGAGTACATCAAGTTTGCCCGGCAGTTGGCAGGGGGGCTTCAGTGCTTGATGTGGGTGGCGGCTGTGATCTGTCTCATCGCTTTTGGAATTGAGTGTTCCCAGGGAGACCTGACAAGTGCTGATAATGTGAGACCCCACTTTCTACTGAGGTTTCTCTGTAATTCTTATGTTACATACAGAGGTTTACTCACCCCCCCCCCTATAAGCTACAAATTCTCTCACACAGTTAAAAACATCAATTTACGCTACTCCCCTCCCCCCCCCCCCCCCCCGAGCCATAAACCCCTCACTGCTGAATTCTCTGACCCTCACAGTCTGTCCTTTTCATTTTCAGCTGTATTTGGCCATAACTCTCATTGCTGTTGTGGTTGTCACTGGATGCTTTGGGTATTACCAGGAATTCAAGAGTACCAACATTATTGCCAGCTTCAAGAACCTCGTCCCACAGGTAAAGCGCTGAGATAGTAATTCAGGATGGTCACAATAAGTTGTTTGCACGGGAATTAATTCACTTAAATGCCTTAATCAACACAAAGCTGCAACGGGAACAGATGCTGAGTTTATATACAACCAATATGGAGATCCCATAAAACTATGACAGCATAGGTATTCCCTGTACTACGCACAATTCAGCAGGAACAGTCCCTAAGTTTGCTCATTGTCTGTACAGAGAGATCCCATAAATCTATAGCAGCATAGGTATTCCCTGTACTAAGCACAATTCAGCAGGAACAGCCCCCTAAGTTTGCTCATAGTCTGTACAGAGAGATCCCATAAAACTATGGCCGCATAGGTATTCCCTGTACTAAGCACAATTCAGCAGGAACAGCCCCTAAGTTTGCTCATAGTCTGTACAGAGAGATCCCATAAAACTATGGCAGCATAGGTATTCCCCTGTACTAAGCACAATTCAGCAGGAACAGTCCCTAAGTTTGTTCATAGTCTGTACAGAGAGATCCCATAAATCTATAGCAGCATAGGTATTCCCTGTACTAAGCACAATTCAGCAGGAACAGTCCCTAAGTTTGCTCATAGTCTGTACAGAGAGATCCCATAAAACTATGGCCGCATAGGTATTCCCTGTACTAAGCACAATTCAGCAGGAACAGTCCCTAAGTTTGCTCAAAGTCTGTATACAAATAGTGACCTTCAACTGAAATGCAATTGTCTTTCTGAGCACCTTTCTTAGCATCACTAATTTAGCTGTTGTAAGATTTTAGTGTGACAGTAGCACTACACCACCTAGGGGCCAAAATTAATTTATATTTCTGAACTTATTACAAGCACATGTACTAAAATGATTTTAAATTCTCTGGATTTGCTGAAAATGCTACTGATACTCTTTCCCCATTTAACATTTGGTTCCTTTGGATTCCAGCAAGCTACTGTGGTGCGTGACGGAGAGAAATTTCAGATTAATGCCAACCAGCTGGTGGTGGGAGATCTGGTGGAGATTAAGGGAGGCGACCGTGTTCCAGCTGATATCAGAATTATAACAAGTCAAGGATGCAAGGTATAGTCAGCAGCCTGTGTAACCCAGGGGCAGAGTCCTTGGGCTTTCACCCAAATCAGCATCTCCACAATGGAAAGGGCCCTGTAGGAATAGCTTTCTCTTTGACTGGAGTTCATATCCAGGATACCTGCAGCCTGGTGATTAAATCCTATTTAAATGGTAGGCTAAATATGTAGTGCCCACTGGGACAGAATGTTCTGTTATACAGATAGCTAGAATCTCAGCTGCCATAAAGCAGGACAGGACTGCTGCTTACAATGGGGATCAGATAGGATCTGTGCAGCCACTGGGACAGAATGTTCTGTTATACAGATAGCTAGAATCTCAGCTGCCATAAAGCAGGACAGGACTGCTGCTTACAATGGGGATCAGATAGGATCTGTGCAGCCACTGGGACAGAATGTTCTGTTATACAGATAGCTAGAATCTCAGCTGCCATAAAGCAGGACAGGACTGCTGCTAAAAATGGTCTTTTGTTCAATCATTTCATGTTCCCTCATTCAATGTTTGTATATTTATAGTCTTGTAATTCCTAACACCATTTCTCTGTTTACATTCATTTAGGTAGATAATTCCTCTCTGACAGGGGAGTCAGAGCCCCAGACTCGATCCCCGGAATATACTCACGAGAGCCCCCTGGAGACAAGAAACATTGCATTCTTTTCCACCATGTGCCTGGAGGGTAAGGGAATCTGCTGCAATAATGAATAAATAAATACATTTCATTTAATTAGCTAATTAATTAATTAACAAACATGCCATTGGCTGTTCAAGTAAAGAGGCAACGTTACGTAGGTTCAGGAGGATCAATAATATGTGATTTTAGGAGGAAATGGGATGCAGTTGGTCTAAATTTCGTATGTTCCTGAATGGTGGATAAATATATCTGTATATCAACATACAAGTTATAGTTAAAAAGAGCTTTGAGGCACCATGCGTTATGCTCAAATGGAGAAGAGGTTCTGTTAGCACAGGAGAAAGAAATGAGACAGGTATGAAGAGAAGCAGGACACAGTCTCATTGTAGATACCATTTTCCATGCCAAAGTTCTTCCACTTGTAACCCTCTGCTGCTAGAGAATACTGGGAGTTTGGTTGACATTCCCCAGATCTGACACCTTGTCCTTTAAATTCATGCTTCCTGTTACTCAGGTACTGCCATTGGAGTCATTATAAACACAGGAGACCGCACCATCATTGGACGAATTGCAACCCTGGCATCCGGTGTGGGAAATGAGAAGACCCCCATCGCTATAGAGATTGAGCACTTTGTGGACATCATAGCTGGACTTGCCATATTCTTCGGGGCCACCTTCTTTGTTGTTGCCATGGTGATCGGTTATCCATTCCTAAGGGCCATGGTCTTCTTTATGGCTATTGTGGTAGCTTATGTCCCTGAGGGTCTGCTGGCTACAGTCACGGTGAGGCTTCCAACCTCAGCACTGTCTGATGCAGTTACTGTGGCTTATATATGTTATCTACTTGGTCGCCAAGGTTGCAATTAAGTGATAATCCAACAAGTGATCAAGTTCAGCCTCCTAACTTCATTCAAGTCATGTACAGTAAGACTGGCTCTTTGCTGGAGGCCTATATTGCTCGATTCCACTTGTGTACATGGAGGCATTCTTGGTGGTTTCCAAGTGAGGTGCTCTCAAAAAAATATTTAGCAAAGTCATCACATTACATGGAAAGCAAACAACACAATACCTTGAAATAATGCAAAATAGATCAGTTGGCCCAAGTGTTCTTCATCCCTCGCTTCTTGCCCCGGCAGGTGTGTCTGTCACTGACTGCCAAGCGCCTGGCCAGAAAGAACTGCGTAGTCAAGAACCTGGAGGCTGTGGAGACCTTGGGTTCAACATCTGTGATCTGTTCGGACAAGACTGGGACTTTGACTCAGAACCGGATGACTGTCTCCCACTTGTGGTTTGACAACCACATCCACTCAGCCGACACCACTGAAGATCAATCAGGTAAACTGAGGGGGTGCCATTTGATATCTGTTGAGCATAAATGATCCATAAAATGTCTTAGCTTTCATTTTCCAACCCTAATGCAAGGTGGATATTTAGTTGAAGGTTTACTCAACCTTGAAAAATCCCTGGGTACAGGTGTCATACCGTCTGATCCAACTGTTTGCTCTTAATTGTGAAGATATATCATAGAATATCAACTGAGAAGGACTAGGGTGGCAGAGAATAGACTTATGGAGAAATTACCTGCACTTTTTCCTGTTCCTACTTTAGTGTTGGTTCCTTACGGTTAGGTTTAGGATTACACAACACTGTGATATTATCAACAATAATATTTATTATTTTTGCATGGTATGATTTTCATTTTAATGATAATGCCATTTTAGGTCAAAGTTTTGATCAGACATCAGATACATGGAGAGCCCTGAGCAAGGTTGTTAGTCTCTGCAACAGAGCCTTCTTCAAATCCGGACAGGACGGAATTCCAGTTCCAAAAGTAAGGCAAACAGAAAATATGGTCATACATAAAGGAGCTATATATCTGAAATACCCTCTAAATATATTAATATGTTATGTATATGAGCATTGACTTTAGGACATTAATTGGTGAGCAATAACAAGTCATATGATCCTACAGAGGATTGTCATTGGCGACGCCTCTGAGACGGCTCTCGTGAAGTTCTCAGAGATCACAGTCGGCAACGTCATGGAGTACAGAGAACGATTCAAGAAGGTGACAGAGGTGCCCTTCAACTCAACCAACAAATTCCAAGTGAGTCTTGTTTCACTAAGGTACGCAAACATTTCTATGAAACAATAAAAGGATGAGTTGCCCGTTCTGCCAGTTTATCAGAGTTGTACCCTGAAAGATGAATTGACCAATTACGGAAAAATTGGACCAAGCCCATATTTGATGGCCCAGTTGCTGCAACAACCACTAATTACTTGGCAGAGTCATGGTTTATGACAATTTGGCCACCAAATGTAGTTGTTTTAGTATCTTATCTTGTGTCCTCCCACAGCTGTCTATTCACGAGCTGCAGGATCCGTTAGATCTCCGTTATCTGCTGGTGATGAAGGGAGCCCCAGAACGTATCCTAGAACGATGCTCTACCATCATGATTAAAGGTCAAGAACTGCCTTTGGATGAGCAGTGGAAGGAGGCGTTCCAGACAGCTTACATGGATTTGGGAGGCCTGGGAGAAAGAGTGCTGGGTAAGGAGGGTAATTGTAGGAAGACAACCACCCTAAGCGCAATACAAAAAAACCCCAAAAAGATCATTTGTTTGAAGAATAAATTCAGATTTGACAAGTAAAGGTGCCCGTTGAAAGATTTTTCTTTTTTTATCAAACTGAGCTGATCCTTTCTATGTATGATCATTGGCCCAAGCACCAACTTTCCCAATTCCCCTCCCCAGATGTGACCCATCACTTGGGTGGCCAAATTAAATAAACTCGAAACAACCTTTCATACTGTCAATCCACAAACCTCCATTTATTTTAGGTTTCTGCCACCTGTACCTGAATGAGAAAGAATATCCCAGAGGTTTTAACTTTGACACGGAAGAAATGAATTTTCCCACAAGTGGCTTGTGCTTTGCTGGATTAATTTCCATGATTGACCCACCACGTGCCACTGTGCCCGATGCTGTCATGAAGTGCCGGACTGCTGGAATCAGGGTATGACAAGGGAAATCTTGTTGGATAACATGATATATCATATGCTCTAGAATAGATTCCATACTGCACCTGTAAGGTGGGGCAATAGCTATAAAGCTTTAGCAAAACATTAATGTATCACAATGGCTTCCCTCCTGTGGATCAGTTCTTTCATAATCTGTTAATCCTATCTCTTCCATAAATCTTCCCTCCCATAAGCAGGTAGTACATTTTTTCTGGTTTATCTGTTCTTCAGGTTATCATGGTTACTGGAGATCATCCAATCACAGCCAAAGCCATTGCTGCAAGTGTGGGCATCATCTCTGAGGGTAGCGAGACAGTGGAGGACATTGCAGCCCGCCTGCGCATTCCCGTGGAGCAAGTTAACAAACGGTATTGCCATAAAATTAGTGGTTACATACATGAGGGCTTGGCAGAGAACTGAAGGGGAGATACTGGGAATAGTAATGGTAGTAGCTGGAGGATGCAGGTTGTGTTTGCTTAAGCTCTTCCACAAGCCCTGGCCATGATCATGGTTGGCCCCCATGGTGTATTCTCAACAGTTTAGATGTTGCAGGGCAAATATGATTTTACTTGGGTACAGGCAAGTCGGTCAGTCAACTAGAGTTGAGGAAACAGCTAAGTTAGATCAGGGCCACAAAGCCACAGTTTGCATTTTGATCCATAAATAGAACCAATGTACATGAACCTCAAGTGATGTGATATGTTTCCCTGCAGTGATGCCCGTGCCTGTGTCATTAATGGTGGGCAGTTGAAGGAAATGACCAGTGAGGAGCTGGTAGAAGCTCTTAAGTTGCATCCTGAGATGGTGTTTGCCCGAACCTCCCCTCAACAGAAGCTCATCATTGTGGAGAGTTGCCAGAAACTGGTACAAACATAAAATAATCAATTAAATGTAAAAAATTAAGAATTGCAAGAACATTATCTACGGTATATAAAGGAGTTCCAAATGAAAAGATGCAAATCAGTAACGTTAGTGCAAGCTAACCTCCTTGTTCTTTGCCTAGGGGGCCATCGTGGCGGTCACTGGTGATGGTGTCAACGACTCTCCTGCATTAAAGAAAGCTGACATTGGCGTGGCTATGGGCATTGCTGGATCTGATGCCGCCAAGAACGCAGCGGACATGATTCTGCTGGACGATAACTTTGCATCCATTGTGACTGGGGTGGAACAAGGTGAGATCTGGAATAGATTAGGATCTCTGGAATCACCATCTGGACCTTCTGCCTTGATCTAGGTTAAAAAGCAGGATGGTCAAACTCATTGTCCTTTAGCTGCTTCCTTTGACCTCTAGATGTATTAATTTGACAGAGGATGGAAGTTGTGATGCAATGAAGTGAAAACTGGATTTTTTTTAGACCTACAGTTGCTATTGACCTATAAATACATAAATGAGCTGTGTGCTTGCCTCCCAGGGCGTCTCATCTTTGACAACCTTAAGAAGTCCATTGCGTACACCCTGACCAAGAACATTCCTGAACTGGCCCCATATCTCATTTACATCACAGCTAGTGTCCCTCTACCACTGGGGTGCATCACCATCCTTTTCATCGAGCTGTGCACAGACATTGTGAGTAGAAAAACAACAAGAAGGTTCTCTGCACTGTCATATTGACTTCAGATGAGTATATAGTCATTTCACAAAATCCCTGCTCCACAGATAACTGGCTTTTACTTATACTGTTTGGAGAAGGAATTATGGTTCTATGTGTGTGTAAATCCTCTCCCAAGCTGTTTTATTAATCCTTGTAGTACATGAGGGGTCATAGAATGTTATCCCTTTAACCCATCACCATTCTGAGTCATAGTTTTGAAATAGGGTTATATGTTATGAACATCTCTCTCTGTCTAGTTCCCTTCAGTCTCCCTGGCCTATGAGAGGGCAGAAAGTGACATTATGCACCTTAAACCAAGGAATCCTCGTCGGGATCGTCTTGTGAATGAAGCTCTGGCTGTGTATTCCTACTTTCAAATTGGTAGGTGGCAAGGCATGCTGGGGAGGATAATCTGGCTCCATGCACTCTTGGAAGCTGCCAGAAGGAGATTATCTGGGTCCACCCTAATTGGATTATGTGCATTCAGCCAGAAGGGGCTTTGCAAAGCCAAAGCCATCACAGAGCCTAGTTCCTTTCCAAGAAGCCAAATACATCTCTTCTGGAACAATATATATCTGATATATTACAAAATATTAGTTCTACAGTAGTCCTACAGTAGTCCTACTGTTTGCATGTTGGACATTGCAAACATTGACTTAGATGTTGGGCAGTACTATTGTTACTTGATCATTTGCCCAAGGTCAAAACAGTCAATCAGCCCAATATGTCCCACCACATGGCCTACAGAGCAGCAGTAGCGGGCTCTCAGCCTCAGTGCCCATATATGAGACCATAAGCATATCTATCCCAACTCGAGACAACATAAATTAAAATACGATATTCCAAAATGCTCCTCTAAGGGTGGTTTGTCCACAACTTCATCTGGAATAACTGTCTCCCTTTGTGCAGGTATCATACAGTCCTTTGCCGGTTTTGTGGATTATTTTACTGTGATGGCCCAAGAAGGCTGGTTCCCTGCATACGTCCTGGGCCTTCGTTCTCACTGGGAAAATCAGCATTTACAGGATCTGCAAGACAGTTATGGACAAGAGTGGGTAAGTTCACAGCTGATCCAAGGGGTTCAACTGTGGGGTCCCTTGTCCGTGTTTACTTTACATATGTGCCTGTAAAGGGACATTTTGGTAAAGCCAGACCAAATGAAATTCTATTGTGTTCCCACCATGATTACTCTTGGTTGATGTTCTCCATGTTGGTCCATGAGAGTATAACATGGGACATAGTAGGGATGTTTAATGTAACAAGGATGATTTTCCTTGCAGACCTTCAGCCAGCGTCTCTACCAGCAGTACAACTGTTACACTGTCTTCTTCATCAGTATTGAGATTTGTCAGATCTCAGATGTCCTCATTAGAAAAACCAGGCGTCTCTCTGTCTTCCAACAAGGATTCTTTAGGTAAATCCCTGCCCCCCATAAGCCTTTTCTCTTTCATTCTCTAAGGGTGGAAGATCTGGCTGCAGAAACCAGGAACACTTACTTTTGTGGACATAGTCTGGACTATTAAAAGACCTTATTTCAATATAGAGTGAAGATAAATTAGGTTTTCTCACTCTTTTTACTGCCCCTCCTTTATAACACCATCCTTCTGTAATGCTTGATATATTCCCTTGAGAAATGTACATTGTATTGTATTAAGCCACAATTCAAGCAGGTGGTTCTTGATTTTTTTTTGCCCCCTACGTCATAAACAAAACATGGCAGAACTAAAAGTAATAAAACACAACCACACATTTCTCTTCTTTTACAGAAACAAAGTTTTGGTAATCGCCATCGTATTCCAGTTGTGTCTTGGTAATTTCCTTTGCTACTGTCCAGGGATGCCCAACGTCTTCAACTTTATGCCAATTCGGTAAGTGTCGGGATGAGCTAGAAATCCAATAGGACAGTTTTTTGTATCGGGCTCCCCTTGGAGGTCCAATCTTTGGTCAGAACCTCTATAAATTCAATAAAGAAAACACTGGTAAATCATCCATTCGTCTATAGTTTGAAGAATAATTAGGGTAGCCAATAAATGATCTTCAATATGGACTTTCAGGTGAATCTAGGAGAGCTAACAGGTAAGGTTGCCACCTTTCTTCCTGACTAAAGGTGGCCATACATGGAGAGATCCGCTCGTTTGGCGATGTCGCCAAACGAGCGGATCTCCCTCCGATATGCCCACCTTGAGGTGGGCAATATCGGGCTAATCCGATCGTGGGCCCTAGGGCCCAATGATCGGATCCTAATGATGCGCAAACGGGCGGTCGGATCGCGGGACCGCATCAACGAATAGATGCGGCCGCGATCCGACGGGATTTTCTGTCCCATCCGATCGAGATCTGGCCGACTTTCGGCCAGATCTCGATCGGTGAAGTCCGTCGGGGAAGTCCGTCGGCATAAGCTGCCGACACGGTCTGTCGGCAGCTTTTATCGGCCCGTGTATGGCCACCTTAACTCCTGGTGGGGAGGCGGGACCATGAAGTAGCAGGAGGTGGGGCCGGGGACAGGGCAGAGGTGGGATATGCGAATTGGGGGCGAGGCTATGACATGGAGATAGACAATTGGTCGATCGCCGCATCAATCTCAGGGAATCCTGCCCGGTTTTCATAATCTGGAAAACTGGCCAGGCAGTTTTGACCCAGACAGCCCTTCAAAAAACTGGACTGTCCAGGTCAAAACTGGACAGGTGGCAATCGTACTAATAGGCTTACTCCCTAAATCTCACCCTGATAAGCCTCCAGACCCCCCCCAGTTTGGGAACTATGTCCCTAAAGGGAAATATAACACCTCTCTGTGAGCAAAAGGAGCATAATACATCATCAAACGATGTTTTGTTTGGGTCACAAATGCTAGTGGGAGCCAGGGATATGCTTTAGCACTGGATTAGCCACAGCTTCATTTAATTTCTCTTTTTTATTAATAATGAATCACAATTTTCATTTCCCAGGTTCCAGTGGTGGCTCGTACCTCTTCCGTTTGGAATCTTGATCTTTGTTTATGATGAGATCCGTAAACTCGGAGTACGCCGACACCCAGGAAGTGAGTAATTTTGGAAGAGTAAAAAAGATTATATTGGAACTTTCCCTCTTTTAAAAGGAGGTCCAGCCTTTGGCCAGCAACTTCAGTTTCTTGCCTCCTCTTCCTTCACACTACTAGTAGTACTGAGTTTCTCAGCCCAAATTAGGGTGCTAGACCATAGACTCCAATGTATACTGTATAGAAAGAAAAGTTTGATACAGGGGTAGTAAACCGTGCTGCTCAATTGTTGCTGGACTACAAATCCCACTACAAACACCGTATAATGAAGGTTGAGGCATGCTGGGAGCTGTAGTCCAGCAACATCAGGGTTGTATTCTGAAAGCAATATTGCACCATAAAAACTTGTCCAAAATTTTGCCCAAATCTCTACAGCCAGCGACTGCTTTAAAATGCAAAAATATCCTCCAAAGAGAATCCCAGCTGATCTGTATCAATGTTCTTTGTTGCTGCAACTGGAGTTGGAAGCTTTAAGCCCAGTTTCCCAGCACTGAACAAGTCTGTCCTTTATCCCCATGTCTCATTCCAGTGTCATATAATGAAGAATTAAATAATTCTCACTATATGGAACATAACAGCGAGATGCCTGACATGGGGCTGGGAATCAGCATTCTCATTGGTTGGTTATTTTGCATTTATAATGAAGTTTTCGAGAATTCTCATTGGTGAATTTCTTGCATTTAAAATTATGTTTTTTGGACAGTGTTACCGCTGGGTTTACATCCCCTTTAATATAATGAGCAGGGTTGAAATGTATAAATATAATGGGGAAAGAGACATTTTCCCAGCATACCATGCATCAGCCCCCTACTCCAGGTGTTTGCATACAATTACCCACAATTCCATTGATCAGATTGCTGCTCTGTATCCTCAGATTTCCGTGTTCTTTTATTAAATTAGTGTGATTTCCCCTTTATTATCACTGCTGCCTATTATGTACATGAAAATAAACACTCAGAGAACTGACAAAGCCTCTTTTCTCTCCCCAGGTTGGTTCGACAAGGAGATGTATTATTAAACTTATTTCTCCAACCTGTAGCTGCATCTTCTCCCCTCTGCAGACTCACAGCCTCATTCTCTTCCCCAGAATTTAAATGCACAACATTTGTCCTATGAGATTTAATTTGTGCCAAGAATAACAGAACCAAACCGTTTGAATGATCAACAAATGTTCTGTATATAAAGGGGAATATTGAATTATAGATGGTACCATCTGTGTGTTTCTCTATATTATATATTGTACAGATTGGGCCTGCTGCTATAGACTTAGCCTAAGCCTTATTATTAGCTAATACAAGAGTCTTGAGATAATCAGTCCAGCCAGAGTCTGTTCATATATTAAAGCCTTAAACAAAGGCCAGTTAGTGATGCAGGGCAAGGAAACAGGACAGGAGCCCACACTCTTCATATAATGTATTATTTGTGAACTGTCCAATGGATGTTATGGAGCAATACTAATAAATTATTACATGGAAATCAGTGTTCTGTGCTTATTTTGCTAAACAAATATGCAATTTAGTTATACAATTTAACAAATTAATATGTATTGATGTATATCACTAATAGGCTGCTACATGCCTAATTGATCCTGATGTATTTTGCATAGTAATGGGGAAATCCCTATGCTTCCATTGGTTTATGTATCTCTCTGTACAGGCTATAAGCAAATTTAGGGGCTGTTCCTGCTGAATTGTGCTTAGTACAGGGAATACCTATGCTGCCATAGTTTTATGGGATCTCTCTGTACAGACTATGAGTAAACTTAGGGGCTGTTCCTGCTGAATTGTGCTTAGTACAGGGAATACCTATGCTGCCATAGTTTTATGGGATTTCTCTGTACAGACTATGAGCAAACTTAGGGACTGTTCCTGCTGAATTGTGCTTAGTACAGGGAATACCTATGCTGCCATAGTTTTATGGGATCTCTCTGTACAGACTTTGAGCAAACTTAGGGACTGTTCCTGCTGAATTGTGCTTAGTACAGGGGAATACCTATGCTGCCATAGTTTTATGGGATGTCTCTGTGCAGACTATGAGCAAACTTAGGGACTGTTCCTGCTGAATTGTGCTTAGTACAGAGGAATACCTATGCTGCCATAGTTTTATGGGATCTCTCTGTACAGACTATGAGCAAACTTAGGGGACTGTTCCTGCTGAATTGTGCTTAGTACAGGGAATACCTATACTGCCATAGTTTTATGGGATGTCTCTGTACAGACTATGAGCAAACTTAGGGGACTGTTCCTGCTGAATTGTGCTTAGTACAGGGAATACCTATACTGCCATAGTTTTATGGGATCTCTCTGTACAGACTATGAGCAAACTTAGGGGACTGTTCCTGCTGAATTATGCTTAGTACAGGGAATACCTATGCTGCCATAGTTTTATGGGATCTCTCTGTACAGACTATGAGCAAACTTAGGGACTGTTCCTGCTGAATTGTGCTTAGTACAGGGAATACCTATGCTGCCATAGTTTTATGGGATCTCTCTGTACAGACTATGAGCAAACTTAGGGGACTGTTCCTGCTGAATTGTGCTTAGTACAGGGGAATACCTATGCTGCCATAGTTTTATGGGATCTCTCTGTACAGACTATGAGCAAACTTAGGGGCTCTGTTTACATTTTAAAGAGGTAGGAAATTGAGGAGTAAAGGGCACCGACCAAAAGCATCTTTCCACATCATCAGAATGCCGGACAACATCCACGAGTTGGGGGCAAGGACCAGTGATTGTACAAACTGACATGTGTAGGGAATGGAGTAAACCATGAAGATGTTTGGCTGGTCTAACTTGGTAATATTTACTTGCCTTTTCCCCTCTCCAATACAGTATAAAATGGCCATGATTTAATTGCATGGAAATATCAGTAGGGTAATTTGCAAGAGATGGTCCAGAAAAACAAACAACACAATTTTGGTCAGGAATAGAGTGAAACCTGCCCCACATCACCCTGTGCCACTGTCATTATGGCTCGTTCTCACTTATTAACGAGCTGCTCACAACACTTACACTTGGTTTACACTGGACACAATCCTTCTGCAGGAAATTCTGATTATTTAGTGAGAACAAGCCTTTAGGCTCAGGGCATATCACTAGTGAGAAACGCTACAGTGGCTGCCGGCTCCAGCATTATTTGTTAATTCCTTGGCGCAAATACATATTTTTGGCCTGAAATTCACCTGTTATTATGATATATGACAGCCAGTCATAATCTTTGTGTGTTTTATTGTGGGTGCAAGCCTGGTGTTGTCTGACATTTATCAAACTCATTTCTATATTAATTTCCTGCAGTTTGCTTCAACCCCAATGTGCAAAACACACAGGTGGTCTTAGATAAACAGTCGACAAATTTGCCCCTGGGCAGCAACCCATGGCAACCAATCACTGTTCAACCTTCAGCTGGCTGAAAAAAAGCTAATCACTGATTGGTCGCTAGGGGTTACTGCAAATGTGCCCAGTGTTTATAAATGAGCTCTTCAGCAATGTGATCTGGCTCGTGGTCCACTTCTTTATTCCATATAAAGTTTGTACAAAATTAATTTACGTCAAGTCCAACGGCACAGTCATTGGTTTACCCGGAGACGCAAGGGGAGGAGTCACAACAGACTCAGTTTCCATGAACGAGACTGACAAAGAGAGTCAAGCAGCTCAGAGACAGGACCCCGGTGATCACGGCTTTCAGGAGAAGCGCTGTCCAGCTCCCCATGATAAACATGTGTACAAAGCAGCTGCAGGGAGGGGAAAAGAAATTGATTAATTATAAAATGCATCACTGAGGGGATTCTCAGAATTATATAGAGGATGTGGTTAAGGAAGGAGGTACTTACTCCATAAGGAAGGCTTTATACATGCTGAGCCCCAGCAACACAGTAACAGGGAGTCGGTAATGTGTGGGGAGGTCGTAGCGAGTCCACATCCAGACGAGAGCAGCTACAGCCATGTAATGTACCTACAACAGCCACATACCTGAGGTTAATAAGCCTGTGATTGGACCAGGTCACCTACAGGGAAGCAGCTTCCTATGAGGGAATTCTTACCAAGCTGATGTTGGAGTCGATGCTCATCTGAATGTATTTCCAGTCAAACTCTATCCCTCTTGCTCCGACCCACAGGGGGAGACACCTGTAATAATGATTCATTAGGAAAGATGAACTTCCCCTTTACAGCCTTTAATAGCCAAGTGAAAAAAAGGGACAAAAAAATGCAGTGTATTTAAAAGGGCTCTTCACCTTTAATGTAGAGTGATATTCTGAGACAAGTTGCAATTGGTTTTCATTTTTAATCATTTATGGTTTTCGACTTATTTAGCTTTTTATTCAGCAGCTCTCCAGTTTGTAATTTCAGCCATCTGGTTGCTAGGGTCCAAATTCCCCTAGAAACCATGTATTGATTTGAATAAGAGACTGGAATATGAATAGGAGAGGCCTGAATAGAAAGATGAGGAATAAAAAGTAGCCTTACAGAGCATTTGTTTCTTAGATGGGGTCAGTGACCCCCATTTGAAAGCTGGAAAGATTGCCAAGGATTGTAGAAAGGAGAGCACTCGACAAAGCAGATTACTGCTGAAGTGAGGTTTTATTTCAGACTTGCTGACACTGGAAAGAGTCAGAAGAAGGCAAATAATTCAATAACTATAAAAAATAAAAAAGACCAATTGAAAATTTGCCACTCTATAACTTACTAAAACTTAAAGGGGTAGTTTGCCTTCAGACAACTAGTTGTTTTCAGATAGATCACCAGAAATAGACTTTTTCCAATTACTTTCTATCTTCTATGTGTGACCGGTTTTCTAATATTCAAGTGTAAAGTGTAATTTTTTTACCTTCTAAGGCAGCTCTGGGGGGGGGGGGTCACCGACCCTGTAAACTGTTCTAAATTGATATATTTAGTTGATCCATTTCTTATCTTTGTCCCTGCTGAGCAGAATCTCTGGGTTTCATTACAGGCAGCTGTTAGACTTGATACAATAGTTACTAATACTACAGAGATGCTGCTGAGAAATGGATCAACTAAATGTTGTAAAATTGTAACAGAATCTGCACCTGAATTACTGAACTGTCAGATTTAAACACCAGAGACACCAGCATTCAAATTTAAACTTAGATTTTGGAAAAACAGTAAAAATATAAATAATGCGAGTAATTGAAAAAAGTCTTTATTTCTGGGGAACAATCTGAAAACAACTGAACTGAAATAAGTGAAAGGTAAACAACCCATTTTGAAATTCCATTTTAATGAACAATTTAAATAATGAAATGTCCTGCAGTCGGCCGTGCACCAGCCTCTTACCTTGACATGACAAGTTCAGCAGTGGCCCAGCCCATAGCCGCTACCATGATCTTGTATTCTCCCTTTCCTGCATTTCGGGACATAACTAAATGCAGCCCCAGCAAGTCTGCGAGGTCGACTGTGGCCTTCATAAACTCCTGCATGGGAAGGAAACAATCGTAAGGAACTGAATCTGTTTCATATTTAATATGCGTTTAAAGGGCATGTAAAGGCAAATAAATAAATAAAATCCCATTTTTACTTTCTTTAATGAAAAAGAAACCCATCTACAATATAATTTAATTAAAAAACCTGTACCGTTTTTAGAAGAAACCTGACTGTATGTAGTGAAATTCTCCCTTCATTTACTGCTGTGGAAAGGAATTGTCAGACGGTCCCTAACTGCTCTGCAGGGAAACAATCATACTTATGAACAGCAGGGGGAGCCCCCGCCTTACTTCCCTGCCATGCAGAACTCAAGCAGCTTTGTTTGTTTCCCTGTAGAGCAGTCGGCGACTGTGTAGAGATTTGTATTGGATTATTTTTGCCTTTATATCCCCTTTACTGTTTCCAACTCCAGCTGCAGGGACAAAAATCATGGAGTCAGATTTAAACAGATAAACTGGGATTCTATTTGGAGGATTATTTTGCTGCAGCCACTGGTTCTGCAGAGTTGGAGAAAGTTTGTATTAAACAATACAAAAACTATAAAATCCACATTAGATTACATGACAACACAGGACCCAGTGCAGTCTGTATATTCTGATTATTAATCAGTCTTGTGTATTGGCTTCTGGCAGATATTATTTGACTTGTGCTGTTTTGATCATTTATGACGATCCCTAAACAGCCCAGACCACACTGAGCATGTGCACAGTCTTGGTCTTGCAAAGCTGTATAACAAAGTTACAAGATGGTGACCCCCTGTGGCCAACTTTGAAAGCATAAATCATTTGTTTGATTAGGCTTGTGGTGCAGTAAGTTCATGTTTATGTTTAGTATACAAAATACAGCATTTCTAGCCTTATTCTGTTTTAGACTTTACTTCCTCTTTAAGTTATTGTCTGGAAGGATCTCGACTCCAACATGAACTAGGGTGGGTTTAAATTGCACTTTTTTTGTTTTACTCACCCCAATAAAGTCATAGGCACCAGCAGCCCCCTCCCAAGTAGGAAAGAATGTTGCAAGAAACAGCATCTGTAACATCACAGGGAGACAGAGCATAAACCTCTCATGGTTATAAAGGAGAAGAGGAATCACATTCAGTCTGACAGTCTATAAATGTTATTAAAGGACCCCTGGCCCCATATATCATGGATTCACAGTACAATGCTTATAGGGAGTATAGTCTATCCCCCCTCGGTCCCAATGGTTCAGCCACACTCATCCTCATGTGGATCCTAGGGGCAAGACTAGAAATGTTGCTTATTGCTAGGGATGCACCAAAGCCACTATTTTGGAGTTGGCCGAATCCTTCTTGGAAGATTCGGCCGAATACGGATTACGAATCCTAATTTGCATATGTAAATTAGGGGCGGGAAAGGAAAAAGTGGAAAAAACATTGGTTTACTTCCTTGTTTTGTGACAAAAAGTCACGTGAAATCCCGCCATGCCCACAATTTACATATGCAAATTAGGATTTGGATTCGGCCAGGCACAAGGATTCCGCCGAATCTGAATCCTGCTGATAAAAGCTGAATCTTGAACCTTATCCTGGATTCGGTGCATCCCTACTTATTGCTTATATTTATATTACCCGAGGGGCCCCGACTCAGCCAAGCCTTGGTTCCTAGGGGCTTCAGTAATTAGAGAGTTGCTATTACAGAAATCCGGTGATTGCTTTTCTAAACTGAGTCAACTTCCTATGAACAAACCATGGAACAAGCATTTATTATACAGAACCTGATAAAACATATATAGAAAGATGAACATCTCTTGCCCTTCATGCAGTGAGACAACATATGAGGCAATACCAAGAGACTTCCTAAGGGCGAGACGCTCAGCAAGTTCTGGATATACTTTTGGTTTAAAATATTTATAATCACCCCCCCCCCCCCGCTGAGAGTTAAGGCGTTAAGCTGGCCATATATGCAAAGATCCGATCGTACAAATCATCCTACGATCTGACTTTTCCCATCTCCCGACCCGCCACTAACCATTCAGATCAAAGTCTTACCAGTCAGATTAGTTAAAGAACAGATCAGCCGATGTTCTGCCCCTGACAGCAATCGTACGATATCTATGTCCAACCAAAGCTACTGACAGTCTCCCACTGAAAATCCTACGATCGGCAATACACGCAGAGATATTATCGGCAGCCGACAGAAATTTTCTAACCTGTCCAATCGACCAAACGACCGATCTCCGCCGGACGAAAAATGTCGGGACTCTCCGCACACGGTTCGAAAAACGTACGAATCCTCGATTCGTACGATCAGATCTTTGCGTCTATGGCCAGCTTTAGTTCACCTTTAAATTTGCTTTTATTATGATATTTTAAGACGGGTTAAATTGGTCTTTTAAAAATGTCTATTTCTTTGGCGTTGGAATTCAGCCTTTTTATTGCAGTCTGGAATTTGAGCAGCTGGTTGCTAGGGTCTTATGTATCCTAGTAACCACGTAATTGTGCGAATGAGAGACTGGGGGAGGAATGGGAGAGGCCTGATTAGAAAGATAAGAAATGCAGCATAACAATAACACCGCAGCCCCATAGAGTAATCGTCTAAAGGCTTCCAGGGGTCAGCGACCCCCATATGAAAGCTGGAAAGAGGCCACTGAGCTGTGATAGAGCTGATGCACTGGGATATAAAGAGATTAGTGAATGGGCGTCACGTGATGGGATTGGAGGGGTTTCACTTGTAGGGGCCTGACAGGAGGGTAAATCCGACCCCTGTTCCTCAGAGCCCAGTGCCTCTTCCCCCACTCACTGAGTCACGTGACGTTGGAGCCAATCACTCACCTTACACAGCTGAACACACAGGTAAGTGGCTCCGGCCTGGACGCACCTCCAGAAGGCATTGTACTCGGAGCTGTAACAACAGACACAGAGATTAAAGGTTGTTCATGTGATTTCTCACAAGCCCACCCGCTCCCCCCGGGCAGATACTGACAGGCCGCTGCACTTGTACGTAATGAAGTAGGGGAAATAGGCCAGGGCGAAACAGTTGCCGAAGTGAAAGAGAGTCATTGCGCCTCCGCCGCCGGCTCCCCGGGATCCGCTGTCACTCAATGACTGGCCCTGCCGGAGACAAGTGCGAGCGCGCATGGGCAGCGCACAGAATACACGTCATCAAACCTTGCGGCTTGATGTGATGCTGCGCCTGCGCATTGCTACAGTCTGAGGCTGAAGATTTTGCACTGCGCATGTGCGAGCCGGCCTGGGGCTGTTTACGGAAGTGGCCCATGAATGACAGTCGCATAAACAAGGGAGGGAGGGAAATAGAGAAGTTAGTGGGAGGGAAAAGGGAGAAGTTTGTGGGAGGGAAATAGAGAAGTTACTGAGAGGGAAGGGGAGAAGTTAGTGGGAGGGAGGGGGAGAAGATAGTGGGAGGGAGGGAAATAGAGAAGTTAGTGGGAGGGAAAAGGGAGAAGTTTGTGGGAGGGAAATAGAGAAGTTACTGAGAGGGAAGGGGAGAAGTTAGTGGGAGGGAAGGGGAGAAGATAGTGGGAGGGAGGGAAATAGAGAAGTTAGTGGGAGGGAGGGAAATAGAGAAGTTAGTGGGAGGGAAGGGGAGAGGTTAATGGGAGGGAAATAGAGAAGTTACTGGGAGGGAATGGGAGAAGTTAGAGGGAGAGAAGTTAGTGGGAGGGCAGGGGAGAAGTTACTAGAGTTATTAATATAAGATAGACTAGTGGAGGCAAGGGTGTTAGAAGGGAAGAACTGGTGGAGGAAGGAGTTAAGTGAGATGGGAATCCTGTAAGATGAAAACTATAACCTGAACATAAGTCTGTATAACAAGTTGGGGGCAGGCTGCAAGCTGAAGCAAGTCCGTGTAAACAGGTGAATGGTCTCTGGCAGGCAGGAGGCAATACAAGTCCGGGGAACAGGCTAGGGTATACCTCCAACTGTCCCATTTTTAGAGGGACAGTCCGTTTTTTGACAGCTCAACCTGCAGTCCCTCATTTTTACTGGACAGTCCCATTTTTCTCTGCACTGAACAACCAGAAAAAGAAACAAAGTTTCTAACTTAATTGGCTTTGGGCTGAGAGCACAGAACAGCAACAACAGAAGATAAAATACATTTGTAACAATTTTGAGATAAGCAAATAAGTAATTGTAACAATATAAGATAACAGGTCCCTTGGGAGAAGTTAGACTCACAGCTTAAAGGGCAATTCACCTTCATTAGCAAAACTGTAATAATTGAAAAAAACCAAAGAAATATGTTCAAACTTTTATACCTGCGAAATTTTGTGAAATGAACATGGTAATTAGGGGGTGTGGTCACAAAATGGGTATTTCCAAAACTCTGTCTGTTAATTGGCTCATGTGACCTAACATGTTTGGTTTGTATGTGTGCACAGTGAATCCTACCATCCCCCGGGGGTGGCCCTTATTTCTTTTAAATGGCAGTTTTCTATTTATGATTACCCAATGGCACACACCAAAATCCTGGACAGCGCACTCTTCGGATCACATCAAGGAATCGCTTGGTCGTCAAATCATTGGTAAAAAACTTGATTTTATTACCCAATGGCACATACTACTAGAAAAGTATATTATTATGAAAATGGTTTATTTACATGAAGCAGGGTTTTATTTATAAGCTGTTTTATGCAATATATATTTTTATACAGAACTACATTGTTCGGGGAGTATCGTTTTCCTTTAAGCAACAAAAGCCGCAACAGGAAAGTGCACTGTTCAAACACCCTGCAGACAAGGGTTCAAAACTCCTGACACCCACTTACTGTGGTAAAGCCACCTATAAGTGTCTGGGTGACACTCCACTTTCCATTCAGCACTTCTTAGATGTCACTGCTCTCCCCACATTCCCCCTCCCTCCTCACACTCTATAAGTGTGTAGGGTAATGTGTATGGGCATTAGGTCCCCCATTCGGGCACATACACAAGATTTTGGGGTGATACACAACTTGTCTTAATAACAGTGTCCACAAAATGCCTCCTACCTGTGTGCTGTGATTGTGCAATTCCAAGACTGAAGGAAACAAGATTTAAATCATAAATGTAGTGTAAGTAAGTTTTGTTTTGCTCAACTTACATGATCAAAAGAATTTGGAATTATTTCTCAGGGTGGCAGGTCCCCTTTAAGGGTTATATTCGAGGTGAAAAAATATAAAGAATCTAGAATTTAGTTTAGAATCCATATGGTTACCCTGTAATCACCATGTGGATGTATTAATGAAACATTGCAGTTTTCCTAATATCATCCACACAAAGGAAGGCTCACCTCCTGTGGAGAAAGATTCCATGTTTTCTAATGCCAGCCTGATGAGGGCTTTACCTTCTCTCCATTTTTATAATTTACATCGATATACTAAGAATTACTATTATAGAAATAATTATAAGTAGCTGTTTATTTCTTTCCAGGTCAAATAAAGCTGTCCTTGGTTGCACTGTGCCCCATATCTTTATCTATTGAAGTAGAGGGGTCTCCGTTTTTGATCAATCACTTACTAACCCATTTCTGACATGTTACTGGCCCCATTTACCATAGCAACCAGGAGTACACGGGGTGCGCATGCGCAATATGCAATGTCAGGAGAACGTGTGCGCACAACCTACTGACTATTACGCGCAAGTATGGGCAGCACATGCGCAATGGTAAAATGAGGCGTCTGAGGACAATAACATCATGCGCAACCGGAAGTGACGCGATGAAGAGGCGCAGAGTCACAAGAACGACTAGGGACGTCTATTTAAACCGCATTTGGACACACACCCAGCACTTATGCCCCTGAAGAAGCTGCGCAAACGGCAAAACGCGTTGGGCTTGTGGCATAGGTGGACGGTGGGCAATTAGCTCCCACTTGTTCCCTACATAGTTAGATAGGAAAATCTATCTGGGGAACTATTGGAAGGGAGGGTTCTGGTACTGCTATTGGCATCCATGGTTGAAACTTTCTGCAGCTAGCACACTGTCATATGCAAGCGTTCAAAGCATTGCTAGCTCACCGCTCCACCTGTTGCCTGGTTTTTAATTGGTTTTAGGGACACTGTCCCGGACTTCATCACTTCCACTATGAAGTCGGTTGCTATTCAGTTTGTTGGTGGTGTGTGTGTTTTACGTACTTGGATTAAAAGTTACGTTTTAGTTTTAACCATTTTTGCATTACGTCTGAACTGGTTAGCTTTTAGTCAACAGGGTTCTTAAGGCTTCTTGCCTGGCCCAGCTGACTTTGGTTGTTTTTTGGTTTACTAATGCCAGCCTGTTACTAATTTTTTCAGGATTGTCCCATGTCCTCGGACCCCTGCGGATTTTGCCTCATTATCAATAACATGAATTTCCATGAATGCACTGGGTTATCCGACAGAACTGGGTCAGACATAGACCAGCTGGCCAACAGAATGTGCTCCTTTCACTTTAAAGTGATGGTGACGGATAATCTGACAGGACAGGTACGTGTGACTCACCTCCTTCTTTTTGATTAAAGGAATAAATTTGATAAAACTATCAATATCTCTGTAATAAAATGTCTGCACTCTTTCAGAACGTGTTTATTGAGGTGCCTGGTCAATATTGTAACTCTCATTCAATTGATTAAAAAAAATGTCTTTATTCAATCACATACAGCCTGTGGCCAACGTTTCAGTCCTCAATAGGACCTTTACCAAGGAGAACAAATTGTGTCTTGTGCAGTGTAATTTACACGTGTGACCAATAGATGTCACTATACTGTATCTAAAGTGTCTGTATGCAAAACATTGTGTGCTGTTAATAATAGTAATAATAGTGTGCTGACATATTAGGGGCATATATATCAAGGTATAATAGTATGGTATAGTATAGTAAGGTTTGTGCCAATGCCAAAAAAAAATAATAAAATATATATATATATATATATATATATATATATATATATATATATATATATATATATATATATATATATATATATATATATATAAATAGGTACTACTCCAAAATAATTAATAATTCAAAAACAAATATTGAAGTTAATCATGGAGGATATACTCACAATTCACCCCAGTCCTAGGGTGTAAGTCCAAGACAATATTTCAAAAGAAAGGTGTGAGTACCTCCAACAAATATATATCAAGGGACATATATATATCAAGGGACAATTTCGAATTTAAAAAGACCAACCGAAGTTGAAGTCGTCGTTTTTTTGGTCTTATAGGTCTGTATTCGGCTGAAAGTATGGAGGAGTGTGTGTATGGGGCTGGGTTTTAATTTGGAGGGGTTGAAATTGATGGACTTTGTCTTTTTTCAACCCGATTTAACTATGTAACTATGAATTTGAATCAATTTGATCTTTTGAATCAAAGGAATATCACATTCGATCAAAGTTTTTCCCCAAAAAAACGTAGATTTTTCAAAGTCCACCAATTGACTCTAGGAGGTTCCCTGTAGGCTAAAACAACAATTCGGCAGGTTTTAGATGGTGAATGGTCGAAGTCGAATTTTTATAGAGACAGTACGTGATATTTCTATTTTCTAATTTTTTGCAGATTCGAATCTAATTCGGACTATTCCCTAGACGAAATACACAAAAATAGCTTGAAATTTGAAATTTTTCAATTCGAAAATTCACCTTGACCTTTGATAAATCTGCCCTTTAAAGTCATGATGTTGCAACAATGTGACGACAGTGCATTAGACAGGGCATATCTTTTATCTCACCAGTGTTTCCTAAATAATCCAAATAATTGACTGGAAATTAAAAATATTTGGCTCCTAGATAAATAAACTGCTGCGGGATAAGAATATTTATCAGACAATAAGCTTGTCTGTCTTCGAGATCAGGTTGCAAATGGAGTTTCAAGCAAAGGAACCTACAAGCAAATCCCCAGATACTTCTTCAGAAGCGATTTTACTTTAAAACGGATTGAATTGAGTGTGGGAGCCTGTGAAATCAGGTGATCACATTTACGCCAATCCAGTGGGTTTCAGCAGGTGGAATTGTATTGCGTCAGCTGGGATTTTTTTTAACATTTTATTTAAAGCATTGAAATCCAAAGTCCAGCCTAGATTATACTAAACATTCTGTGAATTGGAAAATATTCCCAGCACCCTTATGAATGTTGCTTCGGGGCTGAGAAGAAATGAAAGGGCCAGTAACAATAACAACTGAAAAAGTTTCTGCCCTGTGCACTATAATATATACTTTTTTGGGGGGCAAAATCCCTATTTTTCGCTGACGTGTGTTTCCTCTCAACTCTAAAGCCTGCGCGCATCTATGTTATTGGTGTTACTGGCCCTAGAACAAACTGTAGTTTATCAAAGGAAAGGTAAAGCTTAGGAAAGATGTGAGAAAGGTTTCTAATTTTATTCCTAAGCAGAAGAACATCAGCCTCTTTCTTTCTCCTGACAACTTCCTTGACTACTTGCTGGTCAGACTGGTGGGAAAATGACCAGAAGGTGGCGCTGTTATAACAAAATTCATTCATAGTAACAGTACATGTATCCCTTAATATCTTGGAATTAAAAATAAATAAATCATGACTGTACATTACTTAGAATAGCCCCCTCATCAATATTACATTCACTAAAGATGGCCATAAAAAGAGAGATCCGCTCGTTTTGGCGATGTCACCAAATGAGCGGATCTATCTTGAGGTGGGGGACTGATACGATGATCGGATCATAATGGAGCACTACAGGTGGTCGGCTTGCGGGACCACATCAATGAACAGATTTGGTCTGCGATCGGATGGGATTTTTACCCCTACCCGATCGGCATCTGGCCGACTCTTGTCGGGGGGCCCCATACCTGGGCCAATAAGCTGCTGACTCGGTCTTTCTGAAGCTTCTATCGGCCCGTGTATGGCCACCTTTATTTTTAAGGTTTACTTACTACTTACATACTAAGGTTTATCCTTTAAAGGAATACCGACATCCTTTAAAAACCAAATCAATACGTTATCCCATATTATATATATATATATATATATATATATATATATATATATATACTGTATATATAGAGTCCCACAGTGCCTGCACTCAAACCAAAGGATGAAGCCAGAGGTGCACGATCCAAATGTAATTCATATATGGAAAGAAGATCAGCACTCACTGTAGTTTTGGTGAAATTGTGTTGATTTATTAATCAAAAATCACATCTTATCCGACGTTTCGGTCCCACATGGGGACCTTTCTCAAGGTCCCCATGTGGGACCGAAACGTCGGATAAAATGTGATTTTTGATAAATAAATCAACACAATTTCACCAAAACTACAGTGAGTGCTGATCTTCTTTCCATATATATTTATATATATATATATATATATATATATATATATATATATATATATATATATATATATATATATATATATCTCCCAATATATCTCTCCAATTAATCCCAAAATGCCAGCAAATTGTGCTCAATGGAACAAGGTTATTTAAGTAGGTGAAGGGTTTTCTGGGAATTGTAAATCATTATGGAAGCTGTGAGAATCCAACCGATCCATTTTGTTCCTTTCTAGGCACTTAACCATAGACACGTGTACAAGTGAGTGGCCCCCGATGGTGGGGAGGTGGGGTGAATGTTAATGTAGATACAGTTGTTTCCGGAGTCGGCTATTAAAGGGCTACTAAACGTACAGTAGATCCATTCGTGAAACACTAATATGTGTAATGGTCACCCACAAATGCTAAATGTATTTAGTAGTTATCCTTTTTTCAGCATGGGTTGTCATTTTGAGGTTTAACTTCCCCTTTCCTCCTAGAGTATATCACACACACACACATATATATCTGGCAGATAAAATGCCCAAACAGTATGGAACTGTGCGCAAGCTCCACCATCAGTTTTAGTAAAGGACACTGATGTTACCCATGTCACCCACGTTAAATGAAACGTCCTTGCCCATAGGGTGCAGGTCTTTGTATTGTAATCATGATGGGGGACTGGGAGTGGCACGTGGGCTTTCCATTGGAGCCTTGTTCTTACTGCTGGTGGCATTAATTAATTACTGGGCTCTATTCCTTATGGGTGCTGGGTGCAAGTTCTCTATAAATGATTTTGTGGCCCTTAGTGCTCTAGCCCTTGAGTCTGGGCTGTTGACAAATGATTATTTCTTTAGTTACACTTGGAGACACATTTATCAAGGGTCGAATTTTTGAATTCATGTGAGTTTCTTTTAACTCCCATGAATTCGATTTGACTCGACATTCAAATATTCGACTAGTTATTATTATTAAAATCGAATATGTAAAACTCGGATGAATTTTACCAGCTCGAAAACTCATTGACTTATACAGTAATTTGGCAGGTTTTAGGTGGTGAATAGTCTAATTCGAATTCTTAAAGGGCCAGAGTACGATAAATTTCAAAAATTGAATTTGAATTTTTTTTAAAAAATCAAAAATTCTCATTTTCAAATCGACCCTTAATAAAGCTGCCCCATAGTATCAGATGTTACTTGCTCTTCAGCTTGTGTGTAACATCCTTAAAGGGGTGGTGCATCTTTACGTTAACTATTAGTATGTCAAAAAAAATGGCCAATTCTAAGCAACCTTTGAATTGGCCTTCATTATTTATAGTTTTCCAATTATTTGCCTTCTTCTGACTCTTTCCAGCTTTCAAAAAAAAGGCCACTGACCCCATCTAAAAACAAATGCTCTGTAAGGCTACAAATGTATTGTTATTGTTACTTTTTATTCCTCATCTTTCTATTCAGGCCTCTCCTATTCATATTCCAGGCTCTTATTCAAATCAGTGCATGGTTGCTAGGGGAATTTAGCAACCAGATTTCTGAAATTGCAAACTGGAGAGCTGCTGAATAAAAAGCTAAATAAGTCAAAAACCACAAAACCAACTGCAAATTGTCTCAGAATATTACTCTACATCATGCTAACAGTTTATTTACAGGTGAACAACCCCTTTACTATATGGTGCCCAATGCAAAGGTTTCATTTTCAAATTTCTTGCATTTTCTTCTTTCTTGCATTTTTACATAAATCTGTCTCATGATGCCCCATAGAAATGTTCTGGTACCACTGACTACTGACAGACCACACTTTATTGGGCTAAGGATTTGGTCTCTATCACAGCAGCACTTTCTTCTAACACCCAGGGGAGCTCATTTATAAACAGTGGGCAAATTTGCTCCTAGGCAGTAACCCATGGCAACCAATCAGATGATTGCTTTCACTGCTCAACCTGCAGCTAGCTGAAAAAAGCTAATCACTGATTGGTTGCTATGGGTTACTGCCCAGGTGCAAATTTGCCCACTGTTTATAAATGAGCCCCAGTGTGTATTATGATCCATTGTGTTGCTGCTGTTGAAATAAATGAGAATGTATTTGTATTTGTTGTAGGATTATCTTTGCTAAATGCCCCCGGGGAGCTGCATATGATTTTACAATTAGCCTCATGATGATGATGATAATAATAATTAAAGCCTTTTATACTTTTATAACAAACTATGGAGTATGTGGGTGTCTTTGTCCTTCTATGTGGCCCTGGTCTCAGGCGTTATCGCTTAATGGCAAACTGAGCCCCATTAAAAGAATAATGATTGTTTAATTAAGAACATGTTTTCTCAATATAATAGATAATGAGCCCACAGTGCGTATAACATCGACACAATAGTTTTCAGCTGCTCAAGTTCCGCTCTTCTGGAACCCCTTGTGCAGGATCTCATGGAATCTTAGTTGGAGGCGATTGTCTGGAAGATGAAACACAGACGGTACAATTAGAACAGCACAAGTGATTTATTATGTGTTTCTCTTCCTGCAAACCTGGGGCTCTTTGATATTGTACCCAAGACACAGATAGACTGATACAGCCTGCCTGGCTTTGGAAAATCTTATGAAATGTAAATACAGTCAATCATGTCCCGTGTAACCCCCCCCCCCAGTGCCGCATTCTCACCGTGCTGATCCAGCTGTTGAATTCTGAGACGCGAGAGAAGACTGAGGGTTTCTTGGGATAATTGCACCCTAGGGATGAGCCAAAACTGACCACTCCATGGACCTCCCAAGACCCATCAGCGTTCCTGCAGTTAAGTGGTCCTCCTGAGTCCCCCTGCCAGAGACAACAGCAAATGCTATTCATTAAACCCAAGATCATCCCTTACTCCACAGTGATGCCTTTCCTGCTTGCTAAGTATCTACTATATAGAGACAGAGACAAGAGGAAAGTGTTGGAAGGGTTACTGTCTGCTCTCTCTCATTTCCCTACAGAAATCGGGATTGGTAGCACTAGATAGGTACCTAATATATAGAGACAAGAGGAAAGTGTTGGAAGGGTTACTGTCTGCTCTCTCTCATTTCCCTACAGAAATAGGGATTGGTAACACTAGATAGGTACCTAATATATAGAGACAAGAGGAAAGTGTTGGAAGGGTTACTGTCTGCTCTCTCTCATTTCCCTACAGAAATAGGGATTGGTAGCACTAGATAGGTACCTAATATATAAAGAGACATCGTGGGCTATTAATTGCAAAGATAAGTTGAGGGAACAATTCCCAAATGATTTAACATTGCATTCCTTCATGGGTCTCAACCTTTATTGCCTTCTTGCTTTCCCATAGATCCGTACAGTGTTTTGGCAAACTTACATTGCAGCTTGAGATGATGCCATCCCCACCAGCACAGATCATGTTGGTCTGTACGTTCCTTCCCCACCAGTCCGGCTGGGAACAGTTTTCATGGTCCACCACCAGTAGAAGTCCCTGCTGCAACTTATCTGGGGCTGGGCCACCGGCTAGAATCAGTCAGATACATTAAGTCAGAGCTCGAACTCTCCAATGAGCAAAAGGAGAACTAAAGCCTAACAAAGAAGTATGTCAGAAATGCTAACCTTAGCTTCTCAACAGCTATCCAGAGCCCACTGAGCATGTGCAGTGCAGTGCACGGTGAACTCTGCTCTGAAAGTACCAGCAGGAGATACCAATGAAAGATGCCACTTTATGGGGAACCTTGCACTAAAAAAACAAATTGGTACCCCATAAAGTACATTATAAGTATGACTTACTTTGAAGGTTGCCCCAGCCTGTAACATAGCAGCCAAATTGGTGTGGAAGGATGTACCCAGCTGGGGGCAAACAGGCAGGTTGGATGGTGTCACTGGATTCCACACTTTCCTCCAGTTTGATGAGTGAGATATCAAAGCTGGAAAAGAAGAAATAATCCAATTTCAGGATCACAGACACCCAGCACTTTCAGTTGGTGGCATCGAACCCCATATTGTCCATTTGACATGACAAAGGAAATACAATGACCAGAGAGACATTACCCATTGGACAGTCTGTTTGGGTTCCATTTGTAATGGTTAATCAGTTTGATGACGTTGATGGTTTTCTGTCCAGATTCAACCTGTCGGAGATTGTGTTTCCCGAGCTGAACTCTGTAAGTATTGGATGAACTGAAAAGAAAATGGTATTAGAATAGGGAACATGTAGGTGTTCACTGCAGCAGGGCCAAAGGTAATCTCTGTAGGTGTGAATGAGTGAGTAAGTGAGTTAGTGAGGCAATGTAGTATTTGGGGGGTGAGACAGAGCAAGTCCTTCATATGAAGGTTGTCACAATTAAGACTAAGCCTGGGAAGAGGTTACTAGGCTTGAGACCAAACTGAGTCCAATAGTACACAGTGGCGAGTCAGTTTGGAGACCATAAGTTGTACTTACAAATGTTTGTGTAAGAGTATTTGTCTGGTTTCCTAAGCAGGAATATGGGTCTTGTGTTGCCCAAGCCTTGGAGAAAACCCAAGCACATAGAGCAAGACAGGACAACAGCATTTAACATATGGTCTCCACTCCAACATTGACTATCACACAATAGAAACAACTGGTTACGTTTTGGAATTGGCCATTTTCAAAGCTTTTGTAAGAATGTGAGAATCTTGACTCAACTGGCAAATCCTACAACTGCAGTAAAAGAGCCAACCGAGAGAAGATCAGCTGTCTGTAGGATGATAGACATCGTAGCTTAGAAACAGCTGGAGAGTCACAGGTTGTCCATGCTAGTTTTTTTTAACAAAAGAAGGCCCAGTGAATAAGACATTGATATTTAAGCTAAAGGAAACTAACTGTGTGGCCAAGATGTTGACCCTTCTGTCTGAATATTGAGTAGCTTCTAGTTGTCAGGTTTTTTTGTCCTAAAAGACTGCTAGACATTCTCTTTGTGATGTATCCCCCCACCCAACCCTAAAAGTAGTTGACTCCATCCGCACCCAATTTTTACATACCTGATACAGTGAGCCGCAGTTAGAACCCAGTTGGATGCCACAAGGCTCCCCCCACATGTGTGATACCAGTAGCCATTATAGAGATACTGCAGGGAAACCTACAAAGAAGCAAGTAACAAGCCGTTCTCATTCTACTGGACTTTTATTTTAATTTTTAGAGGTAAAGTGAGCACAGCCCCAGTTAATTTCTAGACTGGTTTAGTGCATATACATTGTCTTATCTTTCTAGAAGAAACCTGTCACTGTAGATGGAGGATTTCCCAGCCCTGTATTCTACAACAGTTATATTTGTGTTTAGTTCAAGCCCCTTTTTGATATAAAACATTTGGTCAGGGCCTCTCTTGCTCATAACAAGGTTTCAGATATATAAAAACATTGCCATAACAGCCATTCAGTTATAGTTGTAAGGTATACAGCAAGTTAGTGGTCACCCAAATCTCATCCTAACTGACCTTCAAGCAAGGATTTCAGGAGAATATAGGAAAGCAAGAAGATATTCTCACCAAATCTCACCCTAACTAACCTTCAAGCAAGGATTCCAGGAGAATTAAGGAAAGCATTGAGACATTCTTCCCAAATCTCACCATAACTGGCCTTCAAGCAAGTATTCCAGCAGAATTTAGGAAAGGAAGAAGACATTCTCCCCAAATATCATGCTAACTGGCCTTCAAGCAAGGATTCCAGGAAAATGTAGGAATGCAAGGAGACATTCTCCCCAAATCTTATCCTAACTGGTCTTCAAGTAATGATTTCGGAAGAATTTAGCAATGCAAGGAGACATTCTCCCCAAAAGTCATCCCAAATTACCTTCAATCAATGATTTCAGGAGACTTTAGGAAAGCAAGAAGACATTCACCCCAAATCTCATCCGAACTGACATTCAAATAATGATTCCAGGAGAATTTAGGGAAGCAAGGAGATATTCTCCCCAAATCCCAACCTAACTGGCCTTCAAGTAATGATTCCAGGAGACTTTAGGAAAGTAAGGAGACATTCTCCCCAAATCTCATCCTAACTGACATTCAAATAATGATTCCAGGAGAATTTAGCAAAAGCAAGGAGACATTCTCTCCCCCTAACTAGCCTTCAAGCAAGGATTCCATGAGAATTTAGGAAAGCAAGGAGACTTTCTCCCCAAATGTCACCCTAACTGACCTTCAACCAAGGATTGCAAGAGAATTTAGGAAAGCAATGAAACATTCTCCCCAAATGTCATCCCAAACGGCCCCCCTTGTTGTGATACCCCATAAGCAACCTTTGCACTAAAGTGCTGAATATAGAGTTCATACAGACATTTAAGTGGGTCAGAACGTTGTGCAAGTGTTAAAGAAAGTCCTAAAATTCGGTGACAATTTTTGCAAACTTCACACACATATTGGAGTAAAACTATGTCAGTTTTCTCCATACTTGTCAGTTTAGAGTAGTCCTCCCCAGTATCTTCAACATAATGGCAACCGTGCTGTGGGCAAGCTAGTGACCAGCCATTCCTGCATCTCTCACTGGGGACCCCAATGCCCTTCTACATCAGGGCCTGGTGTGACATTTTTGTGCATGTTTCAGTAATGTATGATAGCAATTCCATAGATAACTTACCTGCCAGGGCCAGCTGTGTGGGACAGTGTCCTCCCCGTTGACCACTCGGGATACAACAGGCTGGTAGGTGGGCACGCCACAGCTGTAGGCTGCAGGAAAAAGACTGATCAGTGGCCACATTCAAGCCCTGCAGGGGGGTTCAATCCATAAGGGGCACCATCTCAGTATTTTTCTTGCTTATATGTGGTTAGTGGAGAAGCTACGTTTGCAGATGGAGTTGGTTTAAGGAACCCACAGCAATCAATCAGTAATTCACCATTTTACTGCAACTAGACTAATTAGCCCACTGTCAGCTTCTAAATGACCCATTGTTTCACCTGTTCAGGCTGCATTCTCTGGTCATAGTTCTCTCTTGAATCTCAAGGGTCAGTTGTAAGAAGGGCTCTTACCAATTGTTTCTCTAAAAGTTTGAGACACTTATCTACTACTGCCTTCCCCTAGTGATGGAACAGACTGAAAGGGAGCCTGAGCAGTTTGCTAGACAGTTTAAGGGCTCATTTATAAACACTGGGCACACCTGCACTTGGGCAGCAACCCATAGGAACCAATCAGTGATTGTCTTTTTTCAGCCAGCTGCAGATAGAAGAATGAAAGCATGCATCTGATTGGTTACCTTTGGTTATTGCCCAGGGGCAAATTTGCCCAGTGTTTATAAATGAGCCCAAGTGAGCCAAAGGAATGTATCAACACACACAATACTATAGTGATTTTATAAAGTATGGTGATAATTAACAAGCAGGTCCCTTTACAGCCCTAACAGAATCCCTTTAAATACAATTACACAGAAAGAAAAAATATAAAAATGTACAAAACTGCAATGCAACCTACCACCAGCCACGCACAGCGCTAACACCAACAGTGGATTCATGTTCCTCAATGGGATCTGTAGTGTCTGCCTTGGGCTTTATTTATATAAATATACATGTCCTTTATCACTGTTTGCCCTATTTTGGGACTGATAAGAAACTAAATCTGGCAGCTGGAACTATTTTTTACCCTGACCTTGTGTAAAAGACACATTTCGTTCCATCAGAATGTTGAATGTTTCCAAATCTTTCATGGAAAAATATTCACACCTGCGAGAGATTTTCTGCAACTCAGTGTTCTCTACGACAGGTCTTATAGCCTCAGCCTATCCCAATATATAATATGTAATACCCCCCAGTTCTCCCAAATGGCTTATCAATATCCAAGAGGCAGTATTGATATCTCTGTGAATGGAATGGGGTAACACAACCAAATTGTGAGGCTTGGGGAATTTTCAGAATTTGTGTTTTGGCCTTCTCCATAGAGGAGCAAATAAATAAGATTCATAACTGAAACACTGCAGAGTTGCAAAATTTAACCAATACAAAAAAACTAAAATTTCCAATTTCTAGCAGCTCTTCTAAGAACCATCTTAAGAAGAAACTTGTCCCTCCATGGTCATCATTGCCTACACCATTTCTGGACAAGTTGCATTTTGTTGCTTCCTCCATGATCAAGGCCCAAAACAATAGTAATGTAAGATGCCACATAGTCTTTCTAGCATTTTGTTTTTCATAATATAAATCCAAGATGATGATCTGTGATTCAAGTGAACTCTCTCACTTATGTATAATAGCGTAAGGATTCCAAAGCCCATTTGGTTGCAAGTCCTTCTTTCTCAGTAGTAGAGTTGTTCTGTTCATAAGAGAACAGTGTTTGGCTTATGGAATGGATAAGATGTTCCTCACCATCCATGTCTTGACCAAGGACTGCACTCAACCCATCCTCTAATGCATCATTTGATACAGTCAACATGGTTTTCAAAAATTTGGTATGTAAAACCGGTTTTAACCTTTTATTTTCTAAGAAAGCCTGTTTACATACACCTGACAATGTCAAATTCTATTGCTTCTTTTTTTTTTTTGGAGCAACTATGGCAAAAAATCCATGTATGAAGAGTATCCTGCAAGCCAGGAAATGAGCTGACTTCTTTCTTTGTAGTAGGAATGTTGGTAGACTTAATAGCTTGCACTTTTGAAACTTTCCCATTACCTAAAATATATCCAGGATTTTTTGTGGAAACCCAATGAACATTTTTTTTGCGATTAATGGTAAAACTAGCCTGTTCTGTTTGACCAATTACTTTTCTCTGGTGATTTAAATGATCTACCCAAGGCCTGGTGTCAATTATAACATCATCCAAATGAATAGCACTGTACCTAACATGATCTCGTAGGAGTATATCCATAGCCCTCTGGAAAGTAGGTGGAGCACCATGTTGTCCACATAGCATAGCCTTAAAGGATAAGTAAACCCTTAAAATAAGTGAATGTAAAATTGATGAGGGGGCTATTCTCAGCAATTTTGTAATGTACATTCATTATTTATTTATTTTTAATTCAAAGATATTAAAGGATTCATGTACTGTTACTATGAATGAATTTTGTTACAACAGCGCCACCTGCTGGTCAGTTTCCCACCAGTCTGACCAGCAAGTAGTCAAGGAAGTTGTCAGGAGAAAGAAAGAGGCTGATGTTCTTCTGATTAGGAATAAAATTAGAAACCTTTCTCACATCTTTCCTAAGCAGAAGAACATCAGCCTCTTTCTTTCTCCTGACAACTTCCTTGACTACTTGCTGGTCAGACTGGTGGAAACTGACCAGCAGGTGGCGCTGTTGTAACACAATTCATTCATAGTAACAGTACATGTATCCCTTAATATCTTGGAATTAAAAATAAATAAATAATGAATGTACATTGCAGAAGTGTTTAGAATAGCTCCCTCATCAATTTTACATTCACTTATTTTAAAGGTTTACTTATCCTTATTAAAATGACACACGCCACTAGCCAGAACACCCTTGGCCAGTTGAACCAATAAAGGGTTTTACCGAAGCCTTGCAGCCTAAATGACCAACTTTAGGAAGATTATGATCTTGTTCTCTAAGCTTGTCAGGTACAGTACCACCAACTGTTCTACATGTTCTTCTGTCTTGGTGCAGACAAATACTCTATTTCATCATGGACCAGAATCGGGTGGCCCAAGCCCCTTTCCATTTGTATTACAGCTATTTAAACCCTGCTGATGTATAAACAGTAAACCAATATCTTGCTTTTGTTCTAAAGCAACATCAGCATCAGATAATCCTGTGCTTCTTCCTATGGACTTTCACCTGCTCTTGGGGAAGGCGACTCTCCTCTGCACATTGGCTCACAACCCTATTGGCTGCAGCAGTGCGGTTTATCACTTATATGTACAGGTATGGGACCTATTATCCAGAATGCTTGGGACCTGGGGTTTTCCGGATAATGGATCTTTCTGTACTTTGGATCTTTATACCTTAAGTCTTCTAGAAAATCATGTAAACATTAAATAAACCCAATAATGATTAATAATATCTTAGTTGGGATCAAGTAAAAGCTACTGTTTTATTATTACACAGAAAAAGGAAATCAATTTTTTAGAAATTTGGATTTTTTGGATAAAAATGAGTCTATGGAAGATGGACTCCTGCTCCAAAAATATAGTGTAAACGCTCACCCCTTATCCATGATCACCCGGGTGTCTACGCCTCTGGGATATGGCTGTAATTCAAAGGAAATGCACTCGGCATCGCCCCGAACCCATAGCTAAAGGTGATGACTACATATTGAGGATACGAAAGGCGTCAGGATTGGTGAATGTTTTTAGCTTGCTGAAATAAATACTTTAGATTTTACATACGAGTGGACTCGTAGACAAACCACATCCAAACCAAACCACATCCACTTATAAACTTGCACTGTCAGACCATCCCATGTGTGTAAAATGGGGGTTGGCTGGAGGGTACATTCTAAATGCCAGTTAGGGGGAGATTTGGGGTGAGTGCTTATTTGTGCCCTGGGTACCCCTGGAACTATAGCAGGGTGATACCCCAATGTTTCTATATATCTGTAACCTTGTTATGAGCTAAGGGGACTCAGTCTGAAGGTCAGTTAGGGGGAGATTTGGGGTGAGTGTTTATTTGTGCCCTGGGTACCCCTGGAACTATAGCAGGGTGACACCCCAATGTTTCTATATATCTGTAACCTTGTTATGAGCTAAGGGGGCCCAGCCTGAAGGCCAGTTATGGGGAGATTTGGGGTGAGTGCTTATTTGTACCCTGGGTACCCCTGGAACTATAGCAGGGTGACACCCCAATGTTTCTATATATCTATAACCTTGTTATGAGCTAAGGGGCCCAGTCTGAAGGTCAGTTAGGGGGAGATTTGGGGTGAGTGTTTATTTGTACCCTAGGTACCCCTGGAACTATAGCAGGGTGACACCCCAATGTTTCTATATATCTGTAACCTTGTTATGAGCTAAGGGGGCCCAGCCTGAAGGTCAGTTAGGGGGAGATTTGGGGTGAGTGTTTATTTGTGTCCTGGGTACCCCTGGAACTATAGCAGGGTGACTGTTACCCCAATGTTTCTATATATCTGTAACCTTGTTATGAGCTAAGGGGGCCCAGTCTGAAGGTCAGTTAGGGGGAGATTTGGGGTGAGTGTTTATTTGTACCCTGGGTACCCCTGGAACTATAGCAGGGTGACACCCCAATGTTTCTATATATCTGTAACCTTGTTATGAGCTAAGGGGGCCCAGTCTGAAGGCCAGTTAGGGGGAGATTTGGGGTGAGTGTTTATTTGTGTCCTGGGTACCCCTGGAACTATAGCAGGGTGACTGTTACCCCAATGTTTCTATATATCTGTAACCTTGTTATGAGCTAAGGGGGCCCAGTCTGAAGGTCAGTTAGGGGGAGATTTGGGGTGAGTGTTTATTTGTACCCTGGGTACCCCTGGAACTATAGCAGGGTGACACCCCAATGTTTCTATATATCTGTAACCTTGTTATGAGCTAAGGGGGCCCAGTCTGAAGGCCAGTTAGGGGGAGATTTGGGTGAGTGTTTATTTGTGCCCTGGGTACCCCTGGAACTATAGCAGGGTGACACCCCAATGTTTCTATATATCTGTAACCTTGTTATGAGCTAAGGGGGCCGAGCCTGAAGGCCAGTTAGGGGGAGATTTGGGGTGAGTATTTGCTGTCCTAGATGATAGTGGCCAAATATTGACCCTCAAAGTAATCTTCAACCAAAACAACCCAAAACCACAGATGTTTGACACCCAGTAGAATTATATCCCACTTATTTTATCTGGTGGAGGCTTTTTGCTGCATTATGATAACCAAAAACAGTGTGATGCATGTGATATACGGAGTTGAATAAATCCATATACCCAAGTCAACTCTCTGTTGTTTATTTCTTGATTGGGTTTATTTCTATCATCAGTGCGAGTGTGAGTTGGCTCTCATACCTAGAGAAAAGGACCTCAGTGTCTCAGCAGTCTCCTTAACTGGTCCATATAGAAAGTGTTTGGACCCCATTTTCAGGGGATCCTAAAACTGCAACAAACATTAACCAGAGCCATTAGTGAATTTGATCAACACACATTTAAATGTGCATTTAAAAACATATACTGAGCATATAAAAATGCATATCTCGCATTTATATGCTTTTTTTTATATATTTAAACGGAACTAAGTGCATTTTTGAGCTCAACCCTCTACTCTGTTCTTTTGAATGCACATTAAGAATAATTAAAAGAATAAAAGATAAAACACAAGTCTGAATGCACAAACCGGCTGTAATTAAGAATATAATGCAACCACTGAGCTAATGCGATTATATGTGCTCAAACATGCCTCTCAATGTGCATTAAACACATTTAAAATGATTTATTTCCAAAATGTATCATTAAACCTCGGCACAATATCTTGGAGCCACACAAGTCTTGATGAACACAATTGAAGCCATTTGTGGGATCCAACAAGTTCCGGTCTTTGGGAACCGCTGGCGGAGGAATCTTAGTTGGAGGCGATGATCTGGAAGGTGAAACATAGAAAGTTAGAACAGTACAACTGATTTAATTTGTGTGTCCCTTGCTACAAATCTGACACTCTGATATTGTGCCTGAGAAACAGACAGAATGATGTATCTAGCCAGGTGGTGGTAGTTCCCCTTTAACATATTTAACAACACCTCCCATTCGTCCTCAGGTGCTTTCTTCTCACATGACCTTTAATAATATATATTCAAACTAAAATTCCTATGAAATTCAATCATGTCCCATGTAACCCACCGCCCCCCAGTGGCGCATTCTCACCGTGCTGATCCAGCTGTTGAATTCTGAGACACGAGAGAAGACTGAGGGTTTCTTGGAATAATTGCACCCTAGGGATGAGCCAAAACTGACCACTCCATGGACCTCCCAAGCCCCATGAGCATTTCTGCAGTTAAGTGGTCCTCCTGAGTCCCCCTGCCAGAGACACAAGGAAATCCTATTCATTAATCCCAAGATCATCCCTTACTCCACAGTGATACCTTTCCTACTTGATAAGTACCTACTATACAGAGACAAGAGGAAAGTGTTGGAAAACAGGGATTAAAGGAACAGTTCAGTATAAAAATAAAAACTGGGTAAATAGATAGGCTGTGCAAAATATAAAATGTTTCTAATATAGTTAGTTAGGCAAAAATGTAATGTATAAAGGCTGGAGTGACTGGATGTGTAACATAATAGCCAGAATACTATTTCAACATTCTCCTTTGGAAGAGACTGATATATTTTTGAAGCAGTGTCCCTGTCACTTTACTGCTTAAGAAACTCACTTGCCTACCATTTTAAACGTTTTTCTTCCCACGTTCAGTAATTTGTGGGTTCCTATCTCCTGCTATTGCCATCTTGCTTTCCCACAAAACTGTGCAGTGACTTGCCCAACTTACATTGCAGCTTGAGGTGATGCCGTCCCCCCCAGCACAGATCATGTTGGTCCGTACACCATCTCCCCACCAGTCCCACTGGGAGCAGTTTTCATGGTCCACAACCAGTAAAAGCCCTTGCTGTAGAATATCTGGCTCTGGGCCACTGGCTGGAATGACAGTTATGTATGAAGGGTGAATGACAGGTATATAGGATGAATGGCAGTTAGGTATGCATGATGAATGACTGCTAGATATGTAGGATGAATGACAGTTAGGTATGTAGGGTAAATGACAGTTAGGTATGTAGGATGAATGACAATTAGGTATGTAGGGAGAATGACAGTTAGGTATGTAGGGTGAATGACAGGTATGTAGGATGAATGACAATTAGGTATGTAGGGAGAATGACAGTTAGGTATGTAGGATGAATGACAATTAGGTATGTAGGGAGAATGACAGTTAGGTAAGTAGGGTGAATGACAGGTTTGTAGGATGAATGACAATTAGGTATGTAGGGAGAATGACAGCTAGGTAAGTAGGGTGAATGACAGGTTTGTAGGATGAATGACAATTAGGTATGTAGGGAGAATGACAGTTAGGTATGTAGGATGAATGACAATTAGGTATGTAGGGAGAATGACAGTTAGGTATGTAGGGTAAATGACAGGTTTGTAGGATGAATGACAATTAGGTATGTAGGGTGAATGACAGTTAGGTATGTAGGATGAATGACAGTTAGGTATGTATGGTGAATGACAGGTATGTAGGGGGAATGACAGGTATGTAGGATGAATGACAGTTAGGTATGTAGGGTGAATGACAGTTTGGTATGTAGGATGGATGACAGTTACGTATGTATGGTGAATGACAGGTATGTAGGGTGAATGACAGTTAGGTATGTAGGATGAATGACAGTTAGGTATGTGGGGTGAATGACAGTTAGGTATGTAGGATGGATGACATTTGGTATGTAGGGTGAATGACAGTTAGGTATGTAGGATGAATGACAGTTAGGTATGTAGGGTGAATGACAGGTATGTAGGGTGAATGACAGTTAGGTATATAGAATGAATGACAGTTAGATATAGGTAGGGTGAATGACAGGTATGAAGGGTGAATGACAGGTATGAAGGGTGAATGACAGGTATGTAGGGTGAATGACAGTTAGGTATGTAGGTTTAATGACAGTTAGGTATGTTGGGTGAATGACAGTTAGGTATGTAGGATGAATGACAGTTAGGTATGTTGGGTGAATGACAGTTAGGTATGTAAGATGAATGACAGTTAGGTATGTAGGGTTAATGACAGTTAGGTATGTTGGGTGAATGACAGTTAGGTATGTAGGGTTAATGACAGTTATATGTTGGAGGGTGTAAAGGAGAAAGGTTTAAGATAAATGATGTCTGCGCTTAAAGAGGATGTTAACCTTTATATTAACACTGTATATTATAGATGGACTTGTTTGAACAGGTAGAAGGTCAATGGGGTGTGGGATTTACAAATTTGCACCCCCGCCCAAGTTCATCACTTGACTTGTGCTTTATTGATATGACTTACTTCTGATATTGCCCCAGCCTGTAACGTAGCAGCCATATTGGTGTGGGAGGATGGAACCAGCTGGGGGCAAACAGGCAGGTTGGATGGTGTCACTGAATTCCACACTTTCCTCCAGTTTGATGAGTGAGATATCAAAGCTGGAATAGAGAAGAATAATATGGCCCCTCCAAATGTATTATATACCTATTTAACTGAGCCCCAATACATTGATTACCCCGTACCACATTTGGTAGCACTACACCCCATTACTGACTGGTTTAACGAGTACCTATATGCCAAGGGACACCCCATAACCAGAGACATTACCCATTGGAGAGACTGTTTGGGTCCCATCTTGAATGGTTGATAAGTTTAACGACGTTGATGATTTTCTGTCCGGATTCAACGTATCGGAGATTGTGTTTCCCGAGCTGCACTCTATAAGTATTGTATGAGCTGAAAAGTAAAAGAAAAAAGAAGGAAATAGAATAGGGAGCAGTTAGGTCTTGTTATGCTCTAGACTGAGACAGGGAGTGGGTTTCAGATCAAGTCCAAGATTACAAAGTATTTTGTTCACATCTGGTTTTGGGAGATAGGCTGTGGATCTTGTATTTTCCAAGACCCAAACGAGAGCAAGAGAAGACCAACATCTTCATAATTTGGTCTTGAGACCAATCTTAACGATTACAAAGCTGAATTGGCCATTTAGAGTTTTTGAATCCCTGTTTGCTAAGTAGGGGCCATTACCAGCATTGGACTGAGGGGTCTGGTGCCCACTGGGGGTGCTCTCCAACTCAGCCACAACCCCTGAGCCCCCACCTCAGCTGAAAGCCCCCCTGGCTCACAAGGGGGTCCCGCCACCCCTGGCCATTAAACCCCACATGGTGGACCATCACCTCAAACATATAGGAGTAATAGTAATAGTTTAGCAACAGCTGGAGAATCACAGGTTGCACATGACTAATTAAATGTTTTGTCTTCAGAAGAAGACCCCATCAATACAACTTTCATATTGTAGGTAAAGAAACTGTGGTGCTGAGATGATTCCCCTTCTGGGTGAATATTGAGTAAGCTCCAATTGTCTATTCTGTTTTTGTTCTAAATGACTTCTAACGATTCTCCTTCTTCTTGTATTCCTTCACCCACCCCAATAACAAGTTGTCCACACCCAACATTTACATACCTGATACAGTGAGCCGCAGTTAGAACCCAGTTGGATGCCACGAGGCTCCCCCCACACGTGTGATACCAGTAGCCATTATACAGGTACTGCAGGGAAACCTACAGAGAAGCAAGTAACAGGCTGGTTATCTCTGGACTCGAATCTCTAGGAGGCACATTGATCACAACCCCATGTCTAGATAATCTAGAGGCATCTGCAAGGACATTCTCTTTCCAGAAGAAACCGGCCATTGTAGATGAAGCCCTAGCCTGGAACACTGGTATTTGTGTTCAATTCAAGACAATTTTTTTCAGGGCCCCCAATTCTATAGCGCCCGTTCAGTCACGGTTAGAATTAAGTTAGAAGAATATGTAGGATCTCATCCTTGCTGATGTTCTAGTAGGGGTTCCAGGAGAATTTAGGAAAGCAAATATTCATTCTCCCCTAATGTCATCCTAGCTGTCCATGAGGTGGGTGCCCCTGAGTCCATTTAAGCACCAGGGTGCTGGGCACTGAGTACACAGACATTTAGGTGGGTCAGAATCTTGAGTGGATGTTACAAAGTGTATACGTTCGGTGCCATTTTTTGCAAACACCTTACACTGCAGTAAGCAGATATGTGGGTTCCACGTCAGACTTTTTCCAGGGTCCCCCAAACATTTTGATACTTTTCAGTATAGTAGATGTGTCATCTAATAAATCTGAGGTTCAGCCTTGTTTCCAGCTCCTCCTACAGAAATCCCTGAGTCTGTTCTCCCTGGTGTGACCTCAATTCAATGTAATCATGATATTAATTGCAACTTACCTGCCAGGGCCAACTGTGTGGAACCACGTCCTCCCCATTGACCACTCGGGATACCACAGGCTGGTAGGTGGGCACTCCACAACTGAGCGCTGCAGGGAAAAGCATGTATATATATATATATATATATATATATATAGACTGTAAGAGCCTACGACAACCCATACCTGCACCCATTCGTTGGTCACAGTAGTTGTAAATAAAAATATTTTAAGGCACCCTAGAGACCTACCCCCAGCCACGCACAGCACCAACACCAGCAGTGGAGTCATGTTCATCTATGCAGTCCTTCTGCCTTGGGCTTTATTTATCCACACTTTTTATCAATGTTTTGCCCTATTTTGGGTCTGATAAAGCTTTTTTATTTACCGCCATCAAAATGTTTGCTAGAAAAAAATGTGTAAAAGACACATTTTTTCCCAAGTGAATGTTGTAATATCAATCTAATACAATCTTATGTTCAGCTCTGCAGCAGACTTTCAACCATAAATGAAGGTACCTCACATAAGCACCCATAATGACAAGGTAGGTACAGTAAAATGACAAGGTAGGCACAGTTTAAGAAAAAGAGTTTTACCATAAAAAAATATTTTTTATTCAAAAATCATTTTAAAAGAATAAACATACGGACCCCATGGTAATCCGCCTTACGCGTTTCATACCATCTGGTATTTAATCATAGGCATGCCTTCAGGAGACACTTTACCCACTATAAAGCCACCAGGCAGGGAGGTGTCAGCCGACGACATACTACTAGTAAATAGCTGGAGAGAGATATATATATATATAATATATACCTTGCCCTGAGTATGGTGACTAAGTGATCGCCACCCTTACTAGTCATGGGAAACATGTTTATGCTCTGTCTTTTTATCAGTGAGTGTGAACAAAGTACATCCACCTATGTGTAAGGGGCCCAGTCTGAAGGCCAGTTAGGGGGAGATTTGGGGTGAGTGCTTATTTGTACCCTGGGTACCCCATGAACTATAGCAGGGTGACTGTTACCCCAATGTTTCTATATATCTGTAACCTTGTTATGAGCTAAGGGGGTCCAGTCTGAAGGTCAGTTGGGGGAGATTTGGGGTGAGTGCTTATTAGTACCCTGGGTACCCCTGGAACTATAGCAGGGTGACACCCCAATGTTTCTATATATCTGTAACCTTGTTATGAGCTATGGGGCCCAGCCTGAAGGTCAGTTAGGGGGAGATTTGGGGTGAGTGTTTATTTGTACCCTGGGTACCCCTGGAACTATAGCAGGGTGACACCCCAATGTTTCTATATATCTGTAACCTTGTTATGAGTTAAGGGGACCAGCCTGAAGGTCAGTTAGGGGGAGATTTGGGGTGAGTGTTTATTTGTACCCTGGGTACCCCTGGAACTATAGCAGGGTGACTGTTACCCCAATGTTTCTATATATCTGTAACCTTGTTATGAGCTAAGGGGGCCCAGTCTGAAGGTCAGTTAGGGGGAGATTTGGGGTGAGTGTTTATTTGTACCCTGGGTACCCCTGGAACTATAGCAGGGTGACACCCCAATGTTTCTATATATCTGTAACCTTGTTATGAGCTAAGGAGGCCCAGTCTGAAGGTCAGTTAGGGGGAGATTTGGGGTGAGTGTTTATTTGTACCCTGGGTACCCCTGGAACTATAGCAGGGTGACACCCCAATGTTTCTATATATCTGTAACCTTGTTATGAGCTAAGGGGGCCCAGTCTGAAGGTCAGTTAGGGGGAGATTTGGGGTGAGTGTTTATTTGTACCCTGGGTACCCCTGGAACTATAGCAGGGTGACACCCCAATGTTTCTATATATCTGTAACCTTGTTATGAGCTAAGGGGGCCCAGTCTGAAGGTAAGTTATTTTGTCTTTCACCAAAAACACACTTTGCCATTGCTTTTCTAAGGTTAAGTGGGATAATTATTATTACTATCATCACATATTTATAAAGGGCCAACAAATTCCGCAGGCCAGGGCTGTACAGTAAATGGGTGTGTACACTGAAGAGAAGAGTGTACAAAAGGCCTAGTACAAAAGAACTTACAATCTTAAAGGAGAAGTGTTGTGGGACACAAGGTGCAGGGCAATATCAGTGATCAAAGTGAGAGATGAGCCATTGAGCATATCCTTCTTTTTTTGTCTATAAATAATGGCTTTTAACGTTTTTAGCTGTTGGCAACTCAAGAATGTGTGTTAGACCAAGAGCTGGCGGTTATTTGTTGTTTTGTATAAAATGGCAGTGGCATATAGTTAATGGTGCCATCTTTCCTTCATGCAGAAGCCAGGCTGGGGACAGAGTAGTCACATCAGGACTAGGACAATGGTGTTGAGATTGGGTTGAACTCGGTGGGCCCCATCGACCCAGACCCACTCCCCATACCATTCCCTGACCTCCCCTCCTAGCCCAGAATGCCTCACTTCTTTTAGGAAATAAGGTACACGTAGGGCCGTTGGAGGGAGGTTACGCCTGGGGCAGCGGGAAGCTTGGAGATACATTCAGTTATATTGCAGTGGGAACTGCTCTGAAGATCAGGGCCATTTGTTTAAATTTTATCCTGAATGGCAGTGGCCAGTGCAGAGACTCACAGAGGAGGAGCAGTTACTGAAGTGGATGAGCCTGGCAGCTAGTTTTGCCAGTTTTGACTGGGACATCCCAGTTTTTTGAAGGGCTCTCTGGGTCAAAATTGCCTGTTGGTTTTCCAAATTAAGAAAACCGGGCAGGATTCCCAATGATGTACGTTTATATTGCGATTATAACGTCATAGCCCCATCCCTGACATCATTACCCCGCCCCCGCTGCTGCACGACTCCACCCCTATTACATCAAGGCTCTGCTCCCTGCCCGGTGTTAGATAGGCCATAAGGTGGCAACCCTAATGCAGCAGTGTTCTTTGTGGACTGGGGAGGTGCCAGTCTCTCATAACTGAGAGAGCTATAGTTGTTGATATGTATGTGATTGAATGAACTTTGGTGGCATCTTGGGTGATACACGATCGTATTTTTGAAATTTTCCTAAGCTAAAAGGGCCATGATACAGTGAATGATACACCCCGTTATAAACTATAAGGATATTATAAGTAACAGAGTAGTTCCATGACCATTAAAGGAGAAGGAACAGTTTTTTACCTGGGGAAGCCAAAAGATAGGCACCCCCAAGTGATCTTACCTGAAAACCCGGGCCAATGCACCTATTAGGAGAAAACTGCATCGGCCCTGGATTCTTCCAGTGAGCACCATGGAGCAATCGTCTTCTGCTTCTTCTCTCTTCAAATTTCCCAGGGCAGACGCATGCACAGCTTTTCTGTTAAAGTTTGGCTTTTTGGGTTTACTGTGCATGCTCACCCGGGAGAAGAAAGAAGAAACCGGAAGCCGATTGCTCCATGTTTCAGGTAAGTACATGCGATCACTAACTTTTGGCACCCCCAAGTAAAAAGACCTTTCCTTCTCCTTTAAAGGTACAAGGCCAAAGACCCAGTGCTTTTACACAGGTCATGGATCTCCAAAGTGATTTCTAATATCCTTATTAGGGATGCACCGAATCCAGGATTCGGTTCGGGATTCGGCCAGGATTCGGCCTTTTTCAGCAGGATTCGGATTCGACCGAATTCTTCTGCCAGGCCGAACCGAATCTGAATCCTAATTTGCATATACAAATTAGGGGCAGAGAGGGACATCGCATGACTTTTTGTCACAAAACAAGGAAGCAAAAAGTTTTTCCCCTTCCCATCTCTAATTTGCATATGCAAATTAGGATTCAGATTCGGTTCGGTATTCGGCCAAATCTTTCGCAAAGGATTCGGGGGTTCGGCCAAATCCAAAATAGTGGATTCGGTGCATCCCTAATCCTTATATCTTACAATAGGGGGTGCATTATTTATTATAATACACACGTTTTATTGAGTCATGTGACAGAAAAGACATCATAAAGCATAAATAATAACTAATGACATTACTGAGACCCACTTATAAGGATATCATTTACAGGATATTCATGGCTCTTGTGTATTTTTTTTTTAATAACCAACTAATAATCATCGTTCCTAGAGAAACCGTATTTATATTATAGCTACTGCTTCCGGTCATGTACATGAGCGTGTGATACATTATACAGTATCAGTGCTGAACATATCAATAAAATAGAGAAAAATGCATCAAGAAAAACGAAAAGTCTAAAAATGTCTCTTTGCTTCTGTCATTTTATTGGCGAATACAAACATGGAATGATACAAGGTGTTAAAGAAAGTACGAGGGATTCACGAAGCAGACGTCCAGTTGTTGGGGGATATGATGGAAGGTCTGGAAACCAGCCCCGTTCTTAATTGCTTGCAATTTTCTGCAAATAAAAGACATTTATTTAATGCTGAACTTGTATACAGTAGGTTAAGTCATAGGCACTCAACAGTTTCTATGACAGTTTTAAGAAATGAGGGAAAATAGGATTTTTCTAATGTGCTGTTGGGTGGAACTCCATCTGGAAACTCTATGCAATAAGCTGTGAGGCTTCTTCAAACTTGTCACAGGGGGTCACCATCTTGGAAAGTGTCTGTGACACTCACATGCTCAGTGGGCTCTGATTGGCTGTTGAGAAGCTAAGCTTAGGGCTCGTCACTAATTATCCAGCAGAAAATGAGCTTCCCTGGCTGTAATATAAGCTGATGCTACAGGTTTGCTGATTATTAAATTCTGATGCTAATTGCACTGGTTTCTGTGCTGCCATGTAGTAATTATGTGTATTAATTACTAATCAGCCTTATATTGTGACATTTCTATTCTATGTGTACTGTATATTGTGAGTGGCTCCCTAAGCTCAGTAAGTGACAGCAGCACAGAGCATGTGCAGTGAATCAGCAGAAAAGAAGATGGGGAGCTACTGGGGCATCTTTGGAGACACAGATCTTTACTGCTAAAGGGCTGTGGTTGCCTTGGGCTGGTACAGAAGCTCAAAACATCATGTACAACATTTCTACCTACTTCTTTAGATAGGCTTTAGTTCTCCTTTAAGTAAAGTTTACACTAAGGGGCTTGTTGTATATAACATGGCACTTACACTTATCTTAATGTGGAGTAACGCAGGCTAAGAAAAGTTATCTTGGCCCCTCAAGACCAAACTAACAAATTCATGGGCCATGTGTGTTTGTCCCCTTCTCCAGACTGGCCAACTGATATAATGTGCCCGTTTATCTTCTGAGCAAGCCAAATGAGCTGATCTTTAGGTAAATAGCCCACATGATCTAATAGAACATTGTTTGAGCAGAAGCATCTCTGCATCCATCAGTATCATGTTGTACATTCTCACCTCGTTTATCCAGTCGTTGTAAGCGGACACACGGGTGAAGACGGTTGGTTTCTTTTCATAGTTGCAACTAAGGCCAGAGCCGAAACTGACAATGCCGTGGACTTCCCAAGCTCCACCTGCTGCCTGGCAGTTCAGAGGGCCACCAGAATCACCCTGTGGGGAACCAAGACACCCAATGAAGAAGACATTCCTGCTATGTGTCCCTATATCTCAGCAACATCATTCTGTGGAATGTACAGAGAGTCCTTTACTAAGAAATCTCAGTATGATTCCATTTGATTGGGACGTGGAGTTAAAGTATTGGCCAATCAATGGGATAGTTGTCACTATTTATATGCAGATGCCTGACTGCACCTATTGTCTAGACTTACCATCCAGAGAGTCTTGTACTAGAGTCTTTTACTAGCAAATAATGCCCAGCTGGAACAGCCAAATGTAAAATTCTATTGACTATATTGCTCCTTCCATGGCGCAAATTCACTAAGCGCTGAAGCGCCGAATGCTAGCGTCAATTCGCTAGCGTTTGGCATTTTTCGTTACTGCACAAATTCACTGACGAACGCTGGCGTAAATTCGCTAGTGTTACTTCGCACCCTTACCCAGGTGAATTTTCGCTAGCGACGTAACTACGCAAATTCACTAACTTGCGCAGTGTACTGAACGCTATCTTTTACGCTAGACTTCCTTCGCCACCTCAGACCTGGCAAAGCGCAATAGAGTAGATAGGGATTGTTTCAAAAAAAGTCAAAAATTTTTCTAAGTCCCAAAAAACGCTGGCGTGTTTTCTACATGATGGGTGATAGGCTGAAAAAGATCGAAAATATTTTTGGGGCTCCCCTCCTTCCCCCCTACATTTCCTGACTCATGGCAACTTACCTAGACAGTGGTCACATGTGTAGGGCAAAATAAAATTTTTAGTTGCTGATTTGAAGGTTTTCTAGGCATTTCAAGTGGTGAGACGTCTTCCTCCATTGAAATTTGAATTTCGCGCCGTATGCAAAAACTTCGATTCGCTTGGCAAATTAAAGCTAGCACAACTTCGAAAACTTACGCTACCCCTGTGCGCAACTTCGGATTTTAGTGAATTTGCAGAGCGCTGGCGAAAATACGCCTGGCGAAGTGTACTCATTAAAGGGGAACTATCGCGAAAATTAAAATGTAATATAAGCTTCATCATGCTGAAATAAGAAACTTCCAAAATACAATCAATTAAATATTCTGTACTGTTTCTGAAATAATCAAGTTTATCTTCACTATTCCTCTCTCAGCATCTGTTTCTCTTCATTCTCTCTTCATGCAGCAGTTGGGTGTCAGATATTCATTGACAGTTAGATCCAATATATCTTAAAGGGGGGCTCCTTTTGCCTAGAAGATGTATTAGAGCTCACTCTATTAAATTACCAGACATCATGTCTCTCTACATGCAGGATTTGTGCAAAAGGCAGTTATTTTGTTAGATTGTGTTTGTACTGGAATCAGTTATTTGAGTGAGCTCTAATTCATCTGCTAGGAAAGGAGCCCCCCTATAAGATATATTGGATCTGTCAATGAATATCTGACACCCAACTGCTGCATGACGAGAGAATGAAGAGAAATAAATGTTGAGAGAGGGATAGTGAACATAAATTTGCAGGTCTGGATTTGGGGAGAGGCCACCAAAGCCTAGACCTAGTGCGGCAGGATTTTAGGGGGCAGCATGCTGCCCAACCGCACCCACATTGGTTCAGAAACACTGGAGAGGTGCAGGAGATTCGATAGTTTCTAAAATTTCCTGTATGCCAATCCCCATTGCTCTGGTCCTGGTGATGAAAATCTGATTGAATAAAAGGGAGGGTGACGTCGGCCCTAGGGACGCCTGCTATGTAAATCTGGCCCTGTAAACTTGATCATTTCAGAAACGATGCAGAATATTTCATTGATTGTTTCTTATTTCAGTTTGCTGAAACTTATATTAAACTTCAATTTTGGGATAATTCAATTCTACTGAAATGTAATACTGATAAGCTGCCCATTGTGAACTACTGTAGCTTGCTGTGGGCGGCCATGGTATTTTTTCCAATATCAGGTTGCATTGTGGGATTTTAGAGACATGTGTGGCCCCCACAAGGGCAGACCGTGGCACTTACATTGCAGCCAGACACGATTCCATCACCACCAGCGCAGACCATGGTAGTCTGAACCTGGCTTCCCCACCAGTCACGCTGAGTGCAAGTTGCATGGTCCACAACGGGCAGAAGGGCTTGTTGCAAGTTGTCAGCGATAGGTCCGTTGGCTGGAAACAAGGAGAATGGCAGGATTAGGCCATGGTCTCTCAGGTGTCTAAGGGCTCCTGCTTTGTATCTATGTTGTCAGGGATGAATTTAGGGTAGGACAGAGCGGGCGTTTGCCCTGGGCCCCAACCAATAGGAGTCAGCTTGATTACAATATTGAGCAACGTACAGTTTACATAAACCATATAACTGGTTAGATATTTTGGGATACATCCACTTTTGGCTTTTGAACGGATGACCATGTTGGTAGTAGCAGATCAGCAACAGCTGGGGGTTGCAGTGTTGCAGGGTGGACATTATTTAACAATTTATTTCCACATGCTTTTTAGGCTTTAGTTCCCTGTAAGTCATGTTTTTATAGGCCTGAATTCCCTACCACTGCAGTTGAACTGAAGAAGCCACTCGGATGAGCGGTGAATGTTTCAAGGAAAAAGAAGAAGGGTCAATTTGAAATTCGAATTTTTCAGTTTTTCTTATGGTCAAAACTGTCAAAGTTGATTTGATTTTTGAGATTTATCACACTCTGGCCCTTTAAGAATTATAAGTTGACTATTAATGGCAGCGGTCCAGGGGTCAAATTTGAGTTGTTTGTAGTCTTCCTGACATTCAAGGTTTTTTTTCTGAGAAAAAACATGAATCGAGTTTGCTTGAATTGGAATTGAATTTGATTAGAGCGGTTTTCGGGTCGTTTAAATTCTTCCGACTTTTACAAATTTGATTTTTTTTTTTAAATAAATCTAACCAAGTCAAATTTCAAATTCATTCGAATTTAAGGGAGTTTAAAAAACTTTTAAAAAATCGACCCTTGATAAATGTGCCTCTAAATGTCCAGTTGCTTTTGACTTAATTCTACTAAATAATGTATATCATGACCTGCATAAATGAGAAACTTCATAGACGTCTTAATGTTCCTTTAAATCCCCATGACTGCCCCAGAAAAATCACAGAGGGAGAATTTGCCCCATTGTAATAACTGTAATCAGGAAGATAGACTCAAGTGCAGGAGATTTAAGGGTGACAATCTGTGCACCTAACACTTTGGGGTAAAAAGGTATGTACATAATGGCTTCCATAAACAGGAGGTAAGTATTAGGCTCGCTAGAGTATATGACTTACTGTAAAGGCGTCCCCATCCAGTCACAAAGCAGGGGAAGTCATTAGCCAGAAGGGAACCACTAGCTGGAATGCAGGCAGGTTGGATTGAGTCACTCAAAGGAGCAGGTTCTGACAGTTTGATCAGAGCAATATCATTGCTGGGGGGAAAAGGGTTACAATTAATAAGATAAGGTACATTTGAAGGCTGGCAAAGGATGATGGGACTTGTATTTCAACAACAGTTTTCAGGCAGGCATAAATGAAGACTTGCATAGTGTTTGTGTCTATATCATGCTAAAAGGAAATTTGAAGGTTATTGGGCAAATTAAGACCGATCTTAATCCAGGCCAATAGCAGACTCCCTGCAATCTACAGGTCCAGGTCAAACCAACTGGCTTTTCATGTGGGATGATCAGTGCTAGTGTGAAAGGTCAGACTAGGCATGGCAGAGACTGGGTGATCTTCTGGTACTCTTTCAGCCCAGTCTGACCCGAGACAAAGCCAATACATCACTTAGATGCAAATGACAATACAATAAGGAATAATCAGCCCAACTGCCAGCCGTATCCCTAAACTCACAGAATGAAAAAGGAATTCCACTTCTCATGGACAATGATTTTTTCAGGGGCGATAGCGATGGAATCTGCCTCATCATCCCTCAGGTTGTGCTTGCCCAGGAACACTCTGTAGACACGGCCAGAGCTATTTAGGACAATAATAAAGAGACATTATTAGCTTGGAACAATTCAATGCTATACATGGAAAAGCAGACTTTTAGGTGGGGGGTAAGTTGCTTTAGCTAACCAAATGTTTCTTTTCAAGTGATCTGGGAAATGGATATTTATTGGAAAGATGCTGATTTCTTCTTGGGTGACTCATAAACCAGATGTTTCCTAGAAGGCCACGGACTTGGGCTAACTGGATGGCTTTTTTCTGGGTTAACCAAAACCTGGATATTTCCTAGAAGGAATTGGAAGGAATTTTCCTAGAAAGCCAAGGTATTGGACTGAATGGATTCTTTCTGGGGTAACCAAAACCTGGATGTTTCCTAGAAGGTCCAGGAATTGAGCTTACTACATTTTTAATTCCTAAATGATCCATAAATCAAATGTTTCCTAGAAAGCCATGGTCTTGGGCTACATGGGTGGCTTCTTTCTGGGTTAACCAATAACTGGATGTTTCCTAGAAGGAATGGGGCTTACGAAATGTTTTAGTTGGTTGATCCTCACTAAGTCTAGAAAGCCTAAGACTTTGGTTAACTAAATAGTTTATTTTTGGATGATCCATAACTAAGATGTTTTCTAGAAAGCCAAGATCTTGGACTACCTTAATGGATTCTTTCTGGGTTATCCATAATCTTTATACTTCCTAGAAGGAATCGGGCTTACTAAATGGTTTAGTTGGTTGATCCCCACTAAGTCTAGAAAGCCTAAGACTTTGGTTAACTAAATGGCTAATTTTTGGATGACCCATAACTAAGATTTTTCCTAGAAAGCCAAGGTCTTGGACTGAATGGAATTTATGTGTTAAGCATAACCTGGATGTTTCCTAGAAGGCCCAGGAATTGGGCTTAATAAATGGTTTATTCCTAAATGATCCATAACTCAGATGTTTCCTATAAAGCCATGGTCTTGGACTATCTGGATGACTTCTTTCTGGGTTAACCAAAACCTGGATGTTTCCTAGAAAAGAATTGGGCTTACTAAATGGTTTATTCCTAAATGATCCATAACTCAGATGTTTCCTATAAAGCCATGGTCTTGGACTATCTGGATGACTTCTTTCTGGGTTAACCAAAACCTGGATGTTTCCTAGAAAAGAATTGGGCTTACTAAATGGTTTAGTTGGTTGATCCCCACTAAGTCAATTGTTGAGCAATCAGTATAGAGAACAACAGATGTCCATAGCCCAGATGTTTCATTGGAGGCCTAGGACTTGTTTTCATAACCCAGACGATGTTTCTTTAAAAAATATAGTATTGCAGATGCTGAGTTTGGACTTTCTGCTTAAAATTGTGGGAATCATAGGGGTCGTTACCTAGTTTGTCCAGGGGCTGGCAGTACTCTGCACCTTGCACCATTTAAAAAATTGCAACATGAGTTGTAGAGCACAGCCTTGGTAGACACTGCCTAGGGCTGATACTTTGCATTAACCAGAACCGCCGCTAGGGCCCTTGATACACTTGAGGACAGAGGAAGCTGCTGTTACTCCTTATACTGATTTTCACCCGTAAAAAATTGACTCAGTAAAGATTAGCCAACTACTGGTGCCCCCAAATGAATCATGTTGAATTGATGTATCTGCCTCACACAGATGAACTATATCATGTCCTATATTTCTATTTTACCTGATGCAGTGGGCAGCAGTCAGGACCCACTGTTCAGAAATGAGGGTGCCACCACAGGTGTGTCCCCAAGCTCCACTGGTGCCCTGATACTGGAGAGAGATCTGCAAAACAGAATATTTTACGTCAGCATAACTTGCCTGACCACCACCAGTACAATGTCTGACACAAAGCTATGCCTTCCTTACCTGCCATGGCCAGCTGTTTGGCACTACATCTTCTCCACCAACAACCCTGGAAAGTTTGGGTGACACAGCTGGAACCCCGCAGCTGTAGGCTGAATGTAGAGGAAGTAAAACTGGGTTATGATATTACTGAACTGAAAACTGTATCCACTTGCAATAATAGGAACCTTGTTTATAGACACAATGATTAATATGAACATCATAGAGTTGAGGTTCCTCAATTACAGACAGTCTTAGTCTTTAGAGAAGTCTCACAAAGAGGTTGTGCTGAATGTATATAATGGATCTATATAACAAGTGGAAGACAGAAGCTGAAGGTTGCCCTTACCATAGCCCAAGCAGATCGCAAGAAGCACAAACTTGAACATTGTGAATTTGTTACCCCGTGGCGAGGTCTGGTGGAGCCTTATGGTATATATACAGTTTGTCCCATCACCCACCCATCGGGTTATTAATTGAAGGAGGGAGGGTCAATAAGGCCAAATCCTTATTTAGATATATTATCCTTGGATGATAACAAAATATTGACTTTACAAGTGTTTTGTCGCAACTTTTGCAAGTTAATTATGTGTGCAACACAGGTGTGCAATTCACAAACAATAAGGGATTAATGATTATATCTGAACACAAAATTCTTAGCCTAAACTCACCGTACTCATATTAACTACTCCTGGCACCATTGGTTTTCCCATATAGAAGACTTCTTTTCTAAGCTGTACTTTAAATCTCTGTGTGTAGGACTTCTGGGTCATGCGGTGGTGCCAGCCCTACTCGAAATTTGACTGGGGGGTTATTTTACCCTAAGGGACAGATTTATCAAGGTTCAAAGTGAATTTGAGGGAATTTTTGTAGTAAAAAAAATTCGAAGTATGATCGTTCGATCTTCAACTGAACCATCCCAAAACTAGATATAGCATCTATATAGTCTTGCATGCTTTGTAAACACAGGATTTGGATATACAAAATCGCAGTCAAAGTGATCCATATAGATATTGGCATAAGTGGGAGCAACGTAGCTCCCCATCACCGTCCCTTGTTTTTGATGGAAAAAGTGGTCTCCAAACATAAAATAATTCTCCTTAAGGATCAAACCAAGCAGTCCTATAAGGAACCGTTGAGCATTTGGAGAAAAAACATTGCTAGACTCAAGTGCATCGGAGACCTTTAACCCTGCATTCTGCATTATGGATGTATATAAACGCTTTGGGTCCTATTTACTAAAATTAATAAAAAAAAATTCTTAAAGCAAAGTTGACCCAATTCCCTTCATTTATCAATCATTTTTCTAGAAAACTTCGGAGTAAAAAACTCGAGCAGCTAATTGTATCATACAACCGATGCTTCAAAAACACGATTTTACCGCATTTCATTGCGAAAGTCGAACAAAATCCCGGCTTTTTTGGACTTTATTGGATTATCCAGCTCAGATCCCGATGTCAAGAAACAACTTCAGGGACATCTGCCATTGACTTCTACATGACCTCGACAGGTTTGAGATGGAGTATTTTTGGATTCGGATTTTTAGCAGCTTTGGGGTATGATATTATTTCACCATAAAATATGAGATTTCCCCCTAAAAAACAAACCATAAAAAAATCGAGGTTTAATAAATGGCCCCCTTAATGTCCATAGTGGCCACAATAGAGTCATGTACTACCTCACAAAATATCCAAGACTTCATTTGATCCATGAAAGTTTGTAGCAGTTTGTCTAAATTGACAATGGGTTTAAAACGGAGTCATTACTCGCTACAATGGGGCATCCTGGAGGATAGTATAGATCCTTGTGGATTTTCAAAAATGTGTAAAATACTGGGGTCACCATGGAATTGTTGTTGAAGAAATTGTGATTAGATCTTCATTGATCACACCATCCTCCAAGGCCGTCTTAAAGAGATACTGACACCAGAAATTAATCTATTTTAACATCTATCATAATATTGCCTTTGAAAGCAACTTATAACTTTGCCATAAAGTATTTGCACATTGTTTTTACATTACCTGTCTGATGCCCCATGTTCCTGTATTAGGGGGGGCTGCCATATTTGTGCAGCAGGAGTCTGTTAACATTAGAAACTTTAAAGGGATACTGTCATGGGAAAAAAAAATATTTAAAAATGAATCAGTTAATAGTGCTGCTCCAGCAGAATTCTGCACTGAAATCCATTTCTCAAAAGAGCAAACAGATTTTTTTATATTCAATTTTGAAATGTGACATGGGGCTAGACATTTTGTCAATTTCCCAGCTGCCCCAGGTCATGTGACTTGTGCTCTGATAAACTTCAATCACTCTTTACTGCTGTACTGCAAGTTAGAGTGATATCACCCCCTTCCCTTTTTCCCCCCAGCAGCAAAACAAAAGAACAATGGGAAGGTAACCAGATAACAGCTCCCTAACACAAGATAACAGCTGCCTGGTAGATCTAAGAACAATGCTCAATAGTAAAACCCATGTCCCACTGAGACTCCTTCAATTACATTGAGAAGGAAAAACAGCAGCCTGCCAGAAAGCATTTCTCTCCTACAGTGCAGGCACCAGTCACATGACTGGAGGCAGCTGGGAAATTGACAAAATGCCTAGCCCCATGTCAGATTTCAAAATTGAATATAAAAAAATCTGTTTGCTCTTTTGAGAAATGGATTTCAGTGCAGAATTCTGCTGGAGTAGCACTATTAACTGATGCGTTTTGAAAAAAAACATGTTTTCCGATGACAGGATCCCTTTAACTGACAGACTGAGATGGGACAGTCAGGTTGGCAAAACAGTCAGGTTTAGGAACTTCTACTAACAATTACTTACAAAAACAAACCTCTTAGCAAAAAACGATCAACATGACCTATAGGTAACTTTTAATGTGCATTCATATTTTAAAAAGTAGTTTTTTAGTGTCAGTATCACTTTAAGTAACGCCTCAGTTGCATCCTGTAACCCTCTAATTTCTGATACACCATTTCATCACTGAGTTGGGAGAAAATTCAGTTTATATAGTAATCTTTATCAAGAACTACTAATGCATCCCCTTTATCTGGGGGTTTGAATACACGTTGTTTTTTGTGACAATTAATTCAAGCTGGGATCTCTCCCCAGCTTGGTTGCATATTCCTGAGTCTTAAAGCAAATAACTTTAGGTTTATCCATTTGGTTTTTGTCATCTGACATGTTTTTGAGGATTAAATCAAGTAATATTTAGAAGTGGCACAGACACACACATACAAACACTTGGATTTGAGAAATGAATTTGATGTGTCAAGGGTAAAACAACACAAAGCAGGTGGTGCGCTCACACAAGGCAGGTGCATGACTCTCAGAGAATTCAGAGCAAGGGTAACTGCTCCTGATAATTCTTCAGCCAATCTCCTTAAAGGGATACTGTCATGGGAAAACTTTTTTTTTTCGAAATGAATCAGTTAATAGTGCTGCTCCAGCAGAATTTTGCACTGAAATCCATTTCTCAAAAGATCAAACAGATTTCTTTATATTCAATTTTGAAATCTGACATGGGGCTAGACATTTTGTCAATTTCCCAGCTGCCCCAAGTCATGTGACTTGTGCTCTGATAAACTTCAATCACTCTTTACTGCTGTACTGCAAGTTGGAGTGATATCACCCCCCTCCCTTTTCCTCCCCAGCAGCCTAACAACAGAACAATGGGAAGGTAACCAGATAACAGCTCCCTAACACAAGATAACAGCTGCCTGGTAAAACTAAGAACAACACTTAGGGGCTGATTTACTATGGGTCGAATATCGAGGGTTAATTAACCCTCGATATTCGACTAGGAATTGAAATCCTTCGACTTCGAATATTGAAGTCGAAGGATTTAGCGCAGAAAATTCGATTGAACGATCGAAGGATTATTCCTTCAATCGAACAATAAAATCCTTCGAATCGAATGATTCGAAGGATTTTAATCCAGCGATCTAAGGAATATCCTTTGATCAAAAAAAGTTAGGCAAGCCTATGGGGACCTTCCCCATAGGCTAACATTGATTTCGGTAGTTTTTATCTGCGGAACTAGGGGGTCGAAGTTTTTTTTAAAGAGACTTCAAAAAAAGAGTACTTCAACTATCGAATGGTCGAATAGTCGAACGATTTTTACTACGAATCCTTCGATTCGAAGTCGTAGTCGAAGGTCGAAATAGCCCATTCGATGGTCGAAGTAGCCCAAAAAAACCTTCGAAATTCAAAGTTTTTTTACTTCGAATCCTTCACTCGAATTTAGTGAATCGGCCCCTAAATAGTAAAAACCCATGTCTCACTGAGACACATTCAGTTACATTGAGAAGGAAAAACAGCAGCCTGCCAGAAAGCATTTCTCTCCTAAAGTGCAAGCACGAGTCACATGACTGGGGGAAGCTGGTATATTGACAAAATGTCTAGCCCCATGTCAGATTTCAAAATTGAAAACGAAAAAATCTGTTTGCTCTTTTGAGAAATGGATTTCAGTGCAGAATTCTGCTGGAGTAGCACTATTAAGTGAGGTGTTTTGAAAAAAAAACATGTTTTCCGATGACAGGATCCCTTTAATGCCACTGGCTTTTTTTTATATTAATCAGATCAGTATGAGATGCTTCAACTTGATAAAAATGGCAAAACATGTGAAAGGGGGGGATTTATCTAAACTGGCGATTTTTTTACTCTGTAATCAACGAACTGACAATGAGTTCTGATCCGTCAGATATACTTTGATAAATAGTAGCAAGATGCTGGTTGGTTGGGTTAATACTCCAAAGTAAAATTTAATCCAGGTTAGTGAATTCTGTATAGATTTGCACCCAAGTGCTTTGTTTGGGGTACCACAATGCAAACACCACAGTCAATCTGGGAGAGGGAACCACCTGCTAAAGTTCCTGAATAAACACAGTCCAGTCATGTCCAGTAGATCTGCTGACCAGATAGTGATTGAAGGAAAATTCAGCCACACCACCAGGATAAGATGTGCAAGACACTAATTATGTGCTATTTTATACTGGTTGTAACCTCTGAAACCCATTGGCTATGCTATTAACATGTACCAACCAATAGTGATGGGCGAATTTATTCGCCAGGCGCGAATTTGCGGCGAATTTGCGCGATTCGCCGCCAGCAAATAAATTCGCGAAAATTTGCGGAAAAATTCGCTGGCGTCAAATTTTTTTCCGAAAAAACGGACGAACGGGTGCCGGCGTCGAAAAAACTGGCGCTGGCATCAAAAACAGGCGCCGGCGTCAAAAACGAGGCGCCGGCGCGGTTTCGCAAATTTCGCGCAAAATTCGGGAATTTTTCGGCGAAGCAAAACGGCGCAAATTCGCCCATCACTACCAACCAACACAGCATATTGTGAGGAAGGATTAAAATACCAAATATAAGGTTGTTAACATTTTTTTACATGTTAACGTAGCAACTTAAGTTGACAAAAAAACCCATGTCAATGAAGTATCACTGTTCATGTCTATATAAAATCTTCCTGACTGCCAGTTTATCCAGAGGAATGTAAAAAAACATTCTGAAGCCTCTCCAATTTGCCTTAGAGGGGGAAAAATTCCTTCCTGACTCCAAGATGGCAATCGGATGGAAATTAGACATTTGCCGAATGAATACACATAATGAGTACTTTTTCCAATTACTAAATGTTAATGATTTTAAAGTTAATTGTAAATGTTATTGCTACTGAAATTGGTCTGTCCTGGTCCCTCCACTGCTTCACCTGACTACGTGTTCCATTGTCACAATGTTGTATTAGAGCTGTCCTCCAGCAATAACTCCAATTCCCACAATACCTTGCATGCTGCTTGATTAACAAAAGAAGGAGAATCACAGAAGATTGCAAGGCATTGTGGGAATTTGAGCTAAATTGCAGAGCAAGTCATTGCTACTGCTTGTTATGGTTACGATTTATCGATGATGTCCTGGTCCTCTAGGAAGGGTTATCAATAGAAGTTCCAAAAAGAACTTTCCTCTAATGGCATGTTTATGTGCTGACAGAAAGTATTTACTTTATATTCACTGCTCACAGTTTCTGTTCCTTCAATTTTTCATTAGCTGTAAGTACTTCCTGTTACCTCACAGAACATTCTCCCTTGCGCTCACATTAGCTGTAAGTACTTCCTGTTACCTCACAGAACACTCTCCCTTGATCTCACATTAGCTGTAAGTACTTCCTGTTACCTCACAGATAGGGTTGCCACCTGGCCAGTATTTTACAGGCCTGGCCGCTAAAAATGATGGTTGATCCCAATGTTATTTATAGAAAAAAAAGATAAATACATAGGAAGGCCGGTATTTTTTCCAGAAAAGGTGGCAACCCTACTCACAGAACATTCTCCCTTGCTCTCGCAATTAGCTGTAAGTACTTCTTGGTTATCTCACAGAACAATATCAAATTGTCCTTATAGTGGTCTTCCGTGTGTTCAGTGCTTCTCAACGAGCCGCAGTCCCCATGCCAGATTGCAAAAGATTCCAAGTAAATCAAAAATAGCCGGAGAGCACACCTTTATGTTTTAAAAGGTTTTCGTTTTTATTTCGCAGACAATCCTGCACAGAACAGTCTACTTTGCTCTCACACAGAATTAGCCATTCTATAACATTAGGGTTGCCACCAGTCCGGTTTTGACCCAGAAGCCCGGTAACTTGAAGGGCTGCCTGGGTCAAAACTTCCTGCCCGGGTCATAACTTCCTGCCCCGTTTTCCAAACTATGAAAACCGGGCAGGATTCCCCATGATTAACACAGCGATCGGGCAATTGTCGCGTCATAGTCACGCCCCCTGATGTCACGGCCCATCAGGCCCGTCATGGCCCCTGCCCGGTCTCCACTGGCAAAAAAGGTGGCAACCCTATTTAACATACTAAAAGTTAATTTAAAGGTGAACCACACATATAAGTACTTTTATAATGGTTATGGATGGATTTTTTATTAGAAAAAAGAATTTGTGTTTCCTGTTTAATTTAAAAGGGACTTTCATTATACAGCTTTTTATTTCTGGATGACAGATCCCCTTTAAGGCAGGGAAGTAGAATGAATATACCATATTTTGGCACCTGTGTCTGTTAGGCTTGACGCCTTTTCCCCCAATGGAGACAGGGCAGGGGCGGGGCTGTGCTACAGAGGGGCGGAGGGGCGGAATCCCACCCAGTTTTCCTTATTTGGAAAACTGGGCAAGAAGTTTTGATTACAAAGAGACGATTAGTGTTTACTTTATTACAAAGAGACTAGCAGTCAGTGTCGGACTGGAATACCAGGGGCCCACCAGAAATCCTTAGACCTTGGGCCCACTTTGAAAACTATTATTCCTCCTCTCCTCACTCAACCTCTTTATTCTTCTAGTCTTTTATATCTAATTAGTCTTTTCTTCCATTATTAAGCATTTTTTTCCATAAAGAAATAAGGAATGACAATGAAGTTGGCCACATAGTTAGAAGCAAAAGGGCCCACTGACACCTGGGCCCACCGGGAGTTTTCCTGGTATCCCGGTGGGCCAGTCCGACACTGCTAGCAGTCTTTCCTTAATTACAAAGAGACTAGCAGTCTTTACTTAATTACAAAGAGAATAGCAGTATTTACTTAATTACAGAGACTAGCAGTCTTTACTTTTTAATTCAGACTCTTGTGCACCAAAATATAGCTCTTTGTTGCTGCCCCCAAAAACCTACAGCACCCAGGCCCATAGCTGGGTTATTTATTAACATTACATAATGCAGGGTCAATTCAAGAATTACTGTATGAACCTCGTGAAACTGGAGACTGAACAGGCCAATAATTAATTAGAAGCACAGCTGTAAGATAACAGTATATTCCCACAGACAGTACAGGCTGCAGCATGTTTTGCAGTCTTTGCAGTTATACATTTTAAGATAAACAAATGATCTTTTCTTATATTCCTGCTCTTCTTCTGCCTCAAAGTTTAAGAAAATAGATATAATTTGCCTAGATCATCTGACCCAAAATGTGTAGAATTATACAACATAAAAACAATAGGATTGTCTGTTTCTTTGCATTATCCTTGTCAGAAATTCAATAAAAAAATTAGTAAATCTGCAAGAAGTCAATGTACGATTCTCTCTGCTCCATGCAAAGGAGCTACTGTTTTGGACTTTGGACACTTTGGCTAAAGCTGCCCTTTGAGGCCCCGCATTTTGGGTAGCACTGGTGTAGGAAGGAGATTATTTTATACTAATTAATAAGGGGTGTTCATCTTAAATTAAGTTTTAGTATGATGTAGAGAGTGATATTCTGAGACAATTTTTTATTATTTGTTCAGCAGCTCTCCGGTTGGCAATTTCAGCAATCTTGTTGCTAGGGTCCAAATTACGCTAGCGACCATATATTGATTTGAATAAGGGCCTGGGATATGAATAGGAGAGGTCTGAATAGAAAGATGAGTTATAAAAAGTAACAATAACAATACATTTGTTTGTTAATTAGTTGCCTTAAAAGTTTCAATGGCAACATATCAGTGACAAAGAAATGCGATTTGGAAACATCGATTGTAATTTAATGTAGGTTCAGGCTAGGTGGCTCTACAAAGTTAGATATGCCACATTGTCATTACAGATTTTTTCAGTCAGTTTTGGGACATTTTGAGAAAATTGCATTTTATAATTCATGTTTTAATAAGGTGTACGCTAAGGAGTTAAAGAAATCTAGGGAGAATCAGATAAAGTGTCATCTAATATGTTATTTCCAGTTTAGTAATTTAAAAAGCCGTTATGTTACTTTTGTTAATTGTGCCTATGACTACGTATCGGTAAGATACGAAACGCTTCAGGACTGTATGCTTTTAACCAACTGAAATAAAAGCTGTTTTTACCTACGAGTGGCTCCAGGAGTGCTTGCCGTTTTCTTCAACAAAAAAACCCCATTACAAAGCTGGAAAGAGACAGAAGAAAAATCACAAACTATAAAACATAAATAATGAAGACCAACTGAAAAGTCGCTTAGAAATGGCCATACCAAAAGTTAACTAAAAGGTGAACCGGCCCTTTTGAAAAAAATACACTTGTTGGTTCAGAAATAGAATTGTATGTGGTAGAGTGAATTATTTTTAGTGTAAATAATAGGGATGCACCGAATCCAGGATTCGGTTCGGGATTCGGCCAGGATTCGGCCTTTTTCAGCAGGATTCGGATTCGGCCGAATCCTTCTGCCCGGCCGAACCGAATCCAATCCTAATTTGCATATGCAAATTAGGGGTGGGGAGGGCAATCGCGTGATTTTTTGTCACAAAACAAGGAAGTAAAAAATGTTTTCCCCTTCCAACCCCTAATTTGCATATGCAAATGAAGATTCAGATTCGGTTCAGTATTCAGCCGAATCTTTCACGAAGGATCTGGGGGTTCGGCCGAATCCAAAATAGTGGATTCGGTGCTTCCCTAGTAAATGATAAATAAAAATCGTGACAGAATCCCTTTAATGATGACAACAAACATCCCTGGCAGCCTTTGTTTAGTCACATGGATACCATTAGTTCTCCTCCATCAAATAACTACTAAATGTGGATACAAGTAAGTGTAGGGACCCTCAGTAATGCTCCTGCCTGGTGTGTGGGAGGGACCCAATGTAATGATAATAAAATATAACTACAGAGGGGCAAACAGGACAAAATGACTGGTAATCATGATTTCTTGTAATGGACTGTCTCTACTATATAAGTGTCTGCAATGCTGGGTGTGTAGGAGATGTTGTTGCTCAGTGGCCCCTGGAGATGAACAGTTCACTAAGGGCCCCTGGGGAAGTGCAATAGAGAAGCTAAAATGGAGGATGCTATTTGCCAGATCCGTTGCCGTTGGCAACCCTAGGGCGTTTGGGAGCAGACCATGTGACAGCAGATGGGTGCGTCTCCATGGCGTCTCCGTGGCAACGACGGATGAGAGACGAGGATGTTATCAGACAATCCAGAGCGCTGATTGAAGGAAGCCGGTTCTTAGGAATCTGGTAGGCGGGGTTAGCGGATAGGCTTCCGGTTCCGCGTATGAGGTCAAAGATAGGCCGGTGAGAGAGATGAAATGAAAGCGGCCGAGTCGCTGTGAGCCGGCGGAGGAGGAAGGCGATTTGGAGCCTGGAAAGGCGGGAGATACCGGGAGTCGGTGCTGGACTCGTGAGGTGAGCCGTGCGCCCCCCGCTGTCAGTAAGTCAGTGGTGTGTTCCATCCAGGGCCTCGGCTGTCACATGAGTACAGTGTGTAGCGCTCTGTGTCACTATATTGTCACATTAGTCACTGTTTCACTCACTCACACACTCACTGTCACTTCTCCCTGTCACTCACACACTCACTGTCACTTCTCCCTGTCACTCACATACTCACTGTCACTTCTCCCTGTCACTCACATACTCACTGTCACTTCTCTCTGTCACTCACATACTCACTGTCACTTCTCCCTGTCACTCACATACTCACTGTCACTTCTCCCTGTCACTCACATACTCACTGTCACTTCTCTCTGTCACTCACATACTCACTGTCACTTCTCTCTGTCACTCACATACTCACTGTCACTTCTCACTGTCACTCACATACTCACTGTCACTTCTCCCTGTCACTCACATACTCACTGTCACTTCTCCCTGTCACTCACATACTCACTGTCACTTCTCACTGTCACTCACACACTCACTGTCACTTCTCCCTGTCACTCACATACTCACTGTCACTTCTCCCTGTCACTCACACACTCACTGTCACTTCTCCCTGTCACTCACATACTCACTGTCACTTCTCCCTGTCACTCACATACTCACTGTCACTTCTCCCTGTCACTCACATACTCACTGTCACTTCTCTCTGTCACTCACATACTCACTGTCACTTCTCCCTGTCACTCACACACTCACTGTCACTTCTCCCTGTCACTCACATACTCACTGTCACTTCTCCCTGTCACTCACATACTCACTGTCACTTCTCCCTGTCACTCACATACTCACTGTCACTTCTCCCTGTCACTCACACACTCACTGTCACTTCTCCCTGTCACTCACATACTCACTGTCACTTCTCCCTGTCACTCACATACTCACTGTCACTTCTCCCTGTCACTCACATACTCACTGTCACTTCTCTCTGTCACTCACATACTCACTGTCACTTCTCACTGTCACTCACATACTCACTGTCACTTCTCACTGTCACTCACATACTCACTGTCACTCACATACTCAATGTCACTTCTCACTGTCACTCACATACTCACTGTCACTTCTCCCTGTCACTCACATACTCACTGTCACTCACATACTCAATGTCACTTCTCTCTGTCACTCACATACTCAATGTCACTTCTCACTGTCACTCACATACTCACTGTCACTTCTCCCTGGCACTCACATACTCACTGTCACTTCTCTCTGTCACTCACATACTCACTGTCACTTCTCTCTGTCACTCACATACTCACTGTCACTTCTCTCTGTCACTCACATACTCACTGTCACTTCTCTCTGTCACTCACATACTCACTGTCACTTCTCCCCGTCACTCACATACTCACTGTCACTTCTCCCTGTCACTCACATACTCACTGTCACTTCTCTCTGTCACTCACATACTCACTGTCACTTCTCCCTGTCACTCACATACTCACTGTCACTTCTCCCTGTCACTCACATACTCACTGTCACTCACATACTCACTGTCACTTCTCCCTGTCACTCACATACTCACTGTCACTTCTCCCTGTCACTCACATACTCACTGTCACTTCTCCCTGTCACTCACATACTCACTGTCACTTCTCCCTGTCACTCACATACTCACTGTCACTCACATACTCACTGTCACTCACATACTCACTGTCACTTCTCTCTGTCACTCACATACTCACTGTCACTTCTCCCTGTCACTCACATACTCACTGTCACTTCTCCCTGTCACTCACATACTCACTGTCACTCACATACTCACTGTCACTTCTCTCTGTCACTCACATACTCACTGTCACTTCTCCCTGTCACTCACATACTCACTGTCACTTCTCCCTGTCACTCACATACTCACTGTCACTCACATACTCACTGTCACTCACATACTCACTGTCACTTCTCCCTGTCACTCACATACTCACTGTCACTTCTCCCTGTCACTCACATACTCACTGTCACTTCTCCCTGTCACTCACATACTCACTGTCACTTCTCACTGTCACTCACATACTCACCGTCACTTCTCCCTGTCACTCACATACTCACTGTCACTTCTCTCTGTCACTTACATACTCACTGTCACTTCTCCCTGTCGCTCACATACTCACTGTCACTTCTCACTATCACTCACATACTCACCGTCACTTCTCCCTGTCACTTCTCCCTGTCACTCACATACTCACTGTCACTCACATACTCACTGTCACTTCTCTCTGTCACTCACATACTCACTGTCACTTCTCCCTGTCACTCACATACTCACTGTCACTTCTCCCTGTCACTCACATACTCACTGTCACTCACATACTCACTGTCACTCACATACTCACTGTCACTTCTCCCTGTCACTCACATACTCACTGTCACTTCTCCCTGTCACTCACATACTCACTGTCACTTCTCCCTGTCACTCACATACTCACTGTCACTTCTCTCTGTCACTCACATACTCACTGTCACTTCTCCCCGTCACTCACATACTCACTGTCACTTCTCCCTGTCACTCACATACTCACTGTCACTTCTCTCTGTCACTCACATACTCACTGTCACTTCTCCCTGTCACTCACATACTCACTGTCACTTCTCCCTGTCACTCACATACTCACTGTCACTCACATACTCACTGTCACTTCTCCCTGTCACTCACATACTCACTGTCACTTCTCCCTGTCACTCACATACTCACTGTCACTTCTCCCTGTCACTCACATACTCACTGTCACTTCTCCCTGTCACTCACATACTCACTGTCACTCACATACTCACTGTCACTCACATACTCACTGTCACTTCTCTCTGTCACTCACATACTCACTGTCACTTCTCCCTGTCACTCACATACTCACTGTCACTTCTCCCTGTCACTCACATACTCACTGTCACTCACATACTCACTGTCACTTCTCTCTGTCACTCACATACTCACTGTCACTTCTCCCTGTCACTCACATACTCACTGTCACTTCTCCCTGTCACTCACATACTCACTGTCACTCACATACTCACTGTCACTCACATACTCACTGTCACTTCTCCCTGTCACTCACATACTCACTGTCACTTCTCCCTGTCACTCACATACTCACTGTCACTTCTCCCTGTCACTCACATACTCACTGTCACTTCTCACTGTCACTCACATACTCACCGTCACTTCTCCCTGTCACTCACATACTCACTGTCACTTCTCTCTGTCACTTACATACTCACTGTCACTTCTCCCTGTCGCTCACATACTCACTGTCACTTCTCACTATCACTCACATACTCACCGTCACTTCTCCCTGTCACTTCTCTCTGTCACTTACATACTCACTGTCACTTCTCTCTGTCACTCACATACTCACTGTCACTTCTCCCTGTCACTCACATACTCACTGTCACTTCTCTCTGTCACTCACATACTCACTGTCACTTCTCTCTGTCACTCACATACTCACTGTCACTTCTCCCTGTCACTCACATACTCACTGTCACTTCTCTCTGTCACTCACATACTCACTGTCACTTCTCTCTGTCGTTCACATACTCACTGTCACTTCTCTCTGTCGCTCACATACTCACTGTCACTTCGCTCTGTCACTCACATACTCACTGTCACTTCTCTCTGTCGCTCACATACTCACTGTCACTTCTCTCTGTCGCTCACATACTCACTGTCGCTTCTCTCTGTCGCTTACATACTCACTGTCAGTTCTCTCTGTCGCTCACATACTCACTGTCACTTCTCTCTGTCGCTTACATACTCACTGTCACTTCTCTCTGTAGCTTACATACTCACTGTCACTTCTCTCTGTCACTCACATACTCACTGTCACTCACATACTCACTGTCACTTCTCCCTGTCACTCACATACTCACTGTCACTTCTCTCTGTCACTCACATACTCACTGTCACTTCTCCCTGTCACTCACATACTCACTGTCACTTCTCTCTGTCACTCACATACTCACTGTCACTTCTTTCTGTCACTCACATGCTCACTGTCACTGCTCTCTGTCGCTCACATACTCACTGTCACTTCTCCCTGTCACTCACATACTCACTGTCACTTCTCTCTGTCACTCACATACTCACTGTCACTTCTCTCTGTCACTCACATACTCACTGTCACTTCTTTCTGTCACTCACATACTCACTGTCACTTCTCCCTGTCACTCACATACTCACTGTCACTTCTCACTGTCACTCACATACTCACTGTCACTTCTCACTGTCACTCACATACTCACTGTCACTCACATACTCAATGTCACTTCTCACTGTCACTCACATACTCACTGTCACTTCTCCCTGTCACTCACATACTCACTGTCACTCACATACTCAATGTCACTTCTCTCTGTCACTCACATACTCAATGTCACTTCTCACTGTCACTCACATACTCACTGTCACTTCTCCCTGTCACTCACATACTCAATGTCACTTCTCCCTGTCACTCACATACTCACTGTCACTTCTCCCTGTCACTCACATACTCAATGTCACTTCTCCCTGTCACTCACATACTCACTGTCACTTCTCCCTGTCACTAACATACTCACTGTCACTTCTCCCTGTCACTCACATACTCACTGTCACTTCTCTCTGTCACTCACATACTCACTGTCACTTCTCTCTGTCACTCACATACTCACTGTCACTTCTCTCTGTCACTCACATACTCACTGTCACTTCTCACTGTCACTCACATACTCACTGTCACTTCTCACTGTCACTCACATACTCACTGTCACTCACATACTCAATGTCACTTCTCACTGTCACTCACATACTCACTGTCACTTCTCCCTGTCACTCACATACTCACTGTCACTCACATACTCAATGTCACTTCTCTCTGTCACTCACATACTCAATGTCACTTCTCACTGTCACTCACATACTCACTGTCACTTCTCCCTGTCACTCACATACTCAATGTCACTTCTCCCTGTCACTCACATACTCACTGTCACTTCTCCCTGTCACTCACATACTCACTGTCACTTCTCCCTGTCACTCACATACTCACTGTCACTTCTCCCTGGCACTCACATACTCACTGTCACTTCTCTCTGTCACTCACATACTCACTGTCACTTCTCTCTGTCACTCACATACTCACTGTCACTTCTCTCTGTCACTCACATACTCACTGTCACTTCTCTCTGTCACTCACATACTCACTGTCACTTCTCCCCGTCACTCACATACTCACTGTCACTTCTCCCTGTCACTCACATACTCACTGTCACTTCTCTCTGTCACTCACATACTCACTGTCACTTCTCCCTGTCACTCACATACTCACTGTCACTTCTCCCTGTCACTCACATACTCACTGTCACTCACATACTCACTGTCACTTCTCCCTGTCACTCACATACTCACTGTCACTTCTCCCTGTCACTCACATACTCACTGTCACTTCTCCCTGTCACTCACATACTCACTGTCACTTCTCCCTGTCACTCACATACTCACTGTCACTCACATACTCACTGTCACTCACATACTCACTGTCACTTCTCTCTGTCACTCACATACTCACTGTCACTTCTCCCTGTCACTCACATACTCACTGTCACTTCTCCCTGTCACTCACATACTCACTGTCACTCACATACTCACTGTCACTTCTCTCTGTCACTCACATACTCACTGTCACTTCTCCCTGTCACTCACATACTCACTGTCACTTCTCCCTGTCACTCACATACTCACTGTCACTCACATACTCACTGTCACTCACATACTCACTGTCACTTCTCCCTGTCACTCACATACTCACTGTCACTTCTCCCTGTCACTCACATACTCACTGTCACTTCTCCCTGTCACTCACATACTCACTGTCACTTCTCACTGTCACTCACATACTCACCGTCACTTCTCCCTGTCACTCACATACTCACTGTCACTTCTCTCTGTCACTTACATACTCACTGTCACTTCTCCCTGTCGCTCACATACTCACTGTCACTTCTCACTATCACTCACATACTCACCGTCACTTCTCCCTGTCACTTCTCCCTGTCACTCACATACTCACTGTCACTCACATACTCACTGTCACTTCTCTCTGTCACTCACATACTCACTGTCACTTCTCCCTGTCACTCACATACTCACTGTCACTTCTCCCTGTCACTCACATACTCACTGTCACTCACATACTCACTGTCACTCACATACTCACTGTCACTTCTCCCTGTCACTCACATACTCACTGTCACTTCTCCCTGTCACTCACATACTCACTGTCACTTCTCCCTGTCACTCACATACTCACTGTCACTTCTCTCTGTCACTCACATACTCACTGTCACTTCTCCCCGTCACTCACATACTCACTGTCACTTCTCCCTGTCACTCACATACTCACTGTCACTTCTCTCTGTCACTCACATACTCACTGTCACTTCTCCCTGTCACTCACATACTCACTGTCACTTCTCCCTGTCACTCACATACTCACTGTCACTCACATACTCACTGTCACTTCTCCCTGTCACTCACATACTCACTGTCACTTCTCCCTGTCACTCACATACTCACTGTCACTTCTCCCTGTCACTCACATACTCACTGTCACTTCTCCCTGTCACTCACATACTCACTGTCACTCACATACTCACTGTCACTCACATACTCACTGTCACTTCTCTCTGTCACTCACATACTCACTGTCACTTCTCCCTGTCACTCACATACTCACTGTCACTTCTCCCTGTCACTCACATACTCACTGTCACTCACATACTCACTGTCACTTCTCTCTGTCACTCACATACTCACTGTCACTTCTCCCTGTCACTCACATACTCACTGTCACTTCTCCCTGTCACTCACATACTCACTGTCACTCACATACTCACTGTCACTCACATACTCACTGTCACTTCTCCCTGTCACTCACATACTCACTGTCACTTCTCCCTGTCACTCACATACTCACTGTCACTTCTCCCTGTCACTCACATACTCACTGTCACTTCTCACTGTCACTCACATACTCACCGTCACTTCTCCCTGTCACTCACATACTCACTGTCACTTCTCTCTGTCACTTACATACTCACTGTCACTTCTCCCTGTCGCTCACATACTCACTGTCACTTCTCACTATCACTCACATACTCACCGTCACTTCTCCCTGTCACTTCTCTCTGTCACTTACATACTCACTGTCACTTCTCTCTGTCACTCACATACTCACTGTCACTTCTCCCTGTCACTCACATACTCACTGTCACTTCTCTCTGTCATTCACATACTCACTGTCACTTCTCTCTGTCACTCACATACTCACTGTCACTTCTCCCTGTCACTCACATACTCACTGTCACTTCTCTCTGTCACTCACATACTCACTGTCACTTCTCTCTGTCGTTCACATACTCACTGTCACTTCTCTCTGTCGCTCACATACTCACTGTCACTTCGCTCTGTCACTCACATACTCACTGTCACTTCTCTCTGTCGCTCACATACTCACTGTCACTTCTCTCTGTCGCTCACATACTCACTGTCGCTTCTCTCTGTCGCTTACATACTCACTGTCAGTTCTCTCTGTCGCTCACATACTCACTGTCACTTCTCTCTGTCGCTTACATACTCACTGTCACTTCTCTCTGTAGCTTACATACTCACTGTCACTTCTCTCTGTCACTCACATACTCACTGTCACTCACATACTCACTGTCACTTCTCCCTGTCACTCACATACTCACTGTCACTTCTCTCTGTCACTCACATACTCACTGTCACTTCTCCCTGTCACTCACATACTCACTGTCACTTCTCTCTGTCACTCACATACTCACTGTCACTTCTTTCTGTCACTCACATGCTCACTGTCACTGCTCTCTGTCGCTCACATACTCACTGTCACTTCTCCCTGTCACTCACATACTCACTGTCACTTCTCTCTGTCACTCACATACTCACTGTCACTTCTCTCTGTCACTCACATACTCACTGTCACTTCTTTCTGTCACTCACATACTCACTGTCACTTCTCCCTGTCACTCACATACTCACTGTCACTTCTCACTGTCACTCACATACTCACTGTCACTTCTCACTGTCACTCACATACTCACTGTCACTCACATACTCAATGTCACTTCTCACTGTCACTCACATACTCACTGTCACTTCTCCCTGTCACTCACATACTCACTGTCACTCACATACTCAATGTCACTTCTCTCTGTCACTCACATACTCAATGTCACTTCTCACTGTCACTCACATACTCACTGTCACTTCTCCCTGTCACTCACATACTCAATGTCACTTCTCCCTGTCACTCACATACTCACTGTCACTTCTCCCTGTCACTCACATACTCACTGTCACTTCTCCCTGGCACTCACATACTCACTGTCACTTCTCTCTGTCACTCACATACTCACTGTCACTTCTCTCTGTCACTCACATACTCACTGTCACTTCTCTCTGTCACTCACATACTCACTGTCACTTCTCCCCGTCACTCACATACTCACTGTCACTTCTCCCTGTCACTCACATACTCACTGTCACTTCTCTCTGTCACTCACATACTCACTGTCACTTCTCCCTGTCACTCACATACTCACTGTCACTTCTCCCTGTCACTCACATACTCACTGTCACTCACATACTCACTGTCACTTCTCCCTGTCACTCACATACTCACTGTCACTTCTCCCTGTCACTCACATACTCACTGTCACTTCTCCCTGTCACTCACATACTCACTGTCACTTCTCCCTGTCACTCACATACTCACTGTCACTTCTCCCTGTCACTCACATACTCACTGTCACTCACATACTCACTGTCACTCACATACTCACTGTCACTTCTCTCTGTCACTCACATACTCACTGTCACTTCTCCCTGTCACTCACATACTCACTGTCACTTCTCCCTGTCACTCACATACTCACTGTCACTCACATACTCACTGTCACTTCTCTCTGTCACTCACATACTCACTGTCACTTCTCCCTGTCACTCACATACTCACTGTCACTTCTCCCTGTCACTCACATACTCACTGTCACTCACATACTCACTGTCACTCACATACTCACTGTCACTTCTCCCTGTCACTCACATACTCACTGTCACTTCTCCCTGTCACTCACATACTCACTGTCACTTCTCCCTGTCACTCACATACTCACTGTCACTTCTCACTGTCACTCACATACTCACCGTCACTTCTCCCTGTCACTCACATACTCACTGTCACTTCTCTCTGTCACTTACATACTCACTGTCACTTCTCCCTGTCGCTCACATACTCACTGTCACTTCTCACTATCACTCACATACTCACCGTCACTTCTCCCTGTCACTTCTCTCTGTCACTTACATACTCACTGTCACTTCTCTCTGTCACTCACATACTCACTGTCACTTCTCCCTGTCACTCACATACTCACTGTCACTTCTCTCTGTCACTCACATACTCACTGTCACTTCTCTCTGTCACTCACATACTCACTGTCACTTCTCCCTGTCACTCACATACTCACTGTCACTTCTCTCTGTCACTCACATACTCACTGTCACTTCTCTCTGTCGTTCACATACTCACTGTCACTTCTCTCTGTCGCTCACATACTCACTGTCACTTCGCTCTGTCACTCACATACTCACTGTCACTTCTCTCTGTCGCTCACATACTCACTGTCACTTCTCTCTGTCGCTCACATACTCACTGTCGCTTCTCTCTGTCGCTTACATACTCACTGTCAGTTCTCTCTGTCGCTCACATACTCACTGTCACTTCTCTCTGTCGCTTACATACTCACTGTCACTTCTCTCTGTCACTCACATACTCACTGTCACTCACATACTCACTGTCACTTCTCCCTGTCACTCACATACTCACTGTCACTTCTCTCTGTCACTCACATACTCACTGTCACTTCTCCCTGTCACTCACATACTCACTGTCACTTCTCTCTGTCACTCACATACTCACTGTCACTTCTTTCTGTCACTCACATACTCACTGTCACTTCTCCCTGTCACTCACATACTCACTGTCACTTCTCTCTGTCACTCACATACTCACTGTCACTTCTCCCTGTCACTCACATACTCACTGTCACTTCTTTCTGTCACTCACATACTCACTGTCACTTCTCCCTGTCGCTCACATACTCACTGTCACTTCTCACTATCACTCACATACCGTCACTTCTCCCTGTCACTTCTCTCTGTCACTCACATACTCACTGTCACTTCTCTCTGTCACTCACATACTCACTGTCACTTCTTTCTGTCACTCACATACTCACTGTCACTTCTCCCTGTCACTCACATACTCACTGTCACTTCTCTCTGCCACTCACATACTCACTGTCACTTCTCTCTGTCACTCACATACTCACTGTCACTTCTCTCTGTCACTCACATACTCACTGTCACTCACATACTCACTGTCACTTCTCTCTGCCACTCACATACTCACTGTCACTTCTCTCTGTCACTCACATACTCACTGTCACTTCTCTCTGTCACTCACATACTCACTGTCACTGCTCTCTGTCGCTCACATACTCACTGTCACTGCTCTCTGTCGCTCACATACTCACTGTCACTGCTCTCTGTCACTCACATACTCACTGTCACTTCTTTCTGTCACTCACATACTCACTGTCACTGCTCTCTGTCACTCACATACTCACTGTCACTTCTTTCTGTCACTCACATACTCACTGTCACTGCTCTCTGTCACTCACATACTCACTGTCACTTCTCCCTGTCACTCACATACTCACTGTCACTTCTCTGTCACTCACATACTCACTGTCACTTCTTTCTGTCACTCACATGCTCACTGTCACTGCTCTCTGTCACTGCTATCTGATACTCACACATCTCTTGTACAGCCTCTCAGTCACCTGTAGCAATATCCGGCATGGAGATAATCCTATAAACCTTTAATAATCCCAAGTAATCCAATGGAGATACAAAATATCACTTTTATCACTTTTCTCCCTGTGGGGGGCCATTGTGTTATGAAGGAATTGCTTGTTATTAAAATGAACAGGGGTGCTTCACCTTTAACTTAACTTCAAGTATGTTATAGAATGGCCATTCTAAGCAACAATTCAATTGTTCTTCATTAATTATTTTGCATAGTTTTTGAATTATGTCTGACCTTTCCCAGTTTATAAGTCACTGACCCTGTTTAAACACCAATGCTCTGTAAGGCTACAAATGTATTGTTATTGCTACTTTTTATTACTCTTCTTTCTATTCAGGCCTCTCCTATTCATATTCCAGTCTCTTATTCAAATCAATGCATGGTTGTTAGGGTAATTTGTATCCTAGCAACCAGATGGCTGAAATTACAAACTGGAGAGCTACTGAATAAAAAGCTAAATAACTCAAAAACCACAAATAATAAAAAATGAAAACCAATTACAAATTGTCTCAGAATATCCCTCTCTACGTCATACGAACAGTTAATTTAAAGGTGAACAACCCCCTTTAAGGGGCTATGATGACTCCACTGTAATTTCATAATAACACTCATGGGACCTAATTTATGTGCAAAACTTTGATGGTGTAGGTCGACAACATTTAAGTTTTACACATAAAAGTCCCATGAGTGTTCTCTGTTTTTTTTTGCTGATGTTATATTTTTTGCAGCAGCACATGGGCTTTTTTGCCCTTATATGTATGTATATATATATATATATATATATATATATATATATATATATATATATATATATATACTGTAAATTTTTTTTATATATATAATATTATATTCTCCACATGGTGATTAGTAGGTTCCCACTGATGGACATTCTACAGGACAGTCAGTGTCTTAAGCATTGTGTGACCATGTGTAGAAATGGACGGGCTTATTTTACAAATATCTGGTAAAATACCGTAGTTTACCCTGAATGTGAAACGATCTACTACAGCTGTGATTGGAGGAGAACTTTGCCTTAGCATTGCCTTCTGTCTGGTAAAAATCTTACTTGATGCTAATGTTGTTAATATTAAAGAGGGAGCAAAATAAAGGAATTAATTTCCTGAATTGGTGGCAACTCTGCTTCACCTTTGAAGTAACTATTACGGTATATGTTCTAGAACAGCCTGTTCTTAGTAACCTTTCCATTGGTCTTCATCTTTTAATTTCTTTTATATGCTTTGAATGATTTCCCTTATTCTTCTGCCGCTTTTCAGTTTTCAGATTGGGGGGGGGGGGGTTCACGAATCCCGGCAGCCAAAATCAGTTCCTTTTTGAGGCAAATTATTTTTCTGAGACCTCTTATTTTTCGGTCTCTCATTTAAACCACTGCCTGGTTGCTATGGTAAGCTGGACCCTAGCAACCAGATAGTGTCTGGAATTCCAAAGTAGTGCAATAAGATAAATCATTTATAGAACACAACAACAATTAAAAAATGAAGACCAGTTTCAAACTGTGTGCACTGCACAAAAAGTACAACAACCTCATAAAATGTAAATACTATTTCTGTATTCAGCCTTCTGAGATCCCCTTTAACTTTAATATAGCTGTCCATGATGTGCCCCTCTAAGTAATGGAATGTGGAACAGCCCATGAGTAGACTTGACTGACTGTTTTCCCCTGTGTTTCCAGGTTGTCCCTAGGCAGCGAGAATTATGGGCCATTGGAAATTTCGCCTCTTTTGCTGCTTTCTGCTTTTCCTTGTCCTGGCTCTGAAGATCCTGTCAGCTGCAGATTTTGATCCCTATAGGATCCTCGGAATCAGCAAGTCCGCTAGCCAAGCAGACATTAAGAAAGCCTACAAGAAACTGGCCCGAGAATGGTAAGCCACCTGAGAATAAATCTGTTTTAAAGAGGGTTTGTTAACAGTTGTACATTGATCAAACAACGAGTATTTCCCTTTAAAGGGGATGTTCACCTTCCAAACACTTTTTTTTTTTCAGTTCAGTTCAGATTGTTCCCCATAAATAAAGACTTTCTTCATTTACTTATTTTTTACAGTTTTTTCAAAATCTAAATTGAATGTTCATGTCTCTGGTGTTGGCAGCTCAGTAATTCATGTGCAGATTATGTTACAATTTTGCAACATTTAGTTGATCCATTTCTCAGCAGCATCTCTGGAGTATTAGTAACTATTGTATCAAGTCTAACAGCTGCCTGTAATGAAACCCAGAGATTCTACTCAGCAGGAACAAAGATAAGAAATGGATCAACTAAATGTATCCATTTAGAACAGTTTACAGGGTCGGCGACCCCCCCTAGAGCGCAGCTTTTCAGCTATCTAACTCGGAGTTAGTCAGTGACTATAAGGGGGGCCACATGGGACATAACTGTTCAGTAAGTTTGTAATTGATCCTCAGCATTCAGCTCAGATTCAAAAGAAAACAGTTATAACGCATATGACCCTCTCAAGTCACTGATTGGTTACTGCCTGGTAACCAATCAGTGGAAACCAAGAGTGCTGAAAAGCAGGAAGTAGTGTTCTGGCTATTATGTTACACATCCACTCACTCCAGCCTTTATACATTACATTTTTGCCTAACTAACTATATTAGATACATTTTTTATTTTGCACAGTCTGTTTAACCTGTTTACACTGAACTGTTCCTTTACGTTACGTTACAAATATATAAATACATTCTAAAGAATTCTCCTCTTTCTTTCTATTTACCAGTTTTTATTTTTATACTGAACAACTCCTTTAAACTGGCATTTTGCATTTATAGGGGAACTCTCCTACTTTTTACACTTATTACGCAAATGTAAAAGTTTTTAAGATTTACTTTGATGACATTGATGTTTATTTCCTTACCTCCCAGCTGTTTTCCTCTTTACACTCTCAGATGTTGGGAATGTGTTGCATTTCTGTGTGCTCCTTTAAAATGTAGGTTTTACTGGATGAAGTGATGCAGGCATTTATATTGGGTTGAATAGAATAAGATTAATATTAACACTGAAAGTCATACCAATCCTTCTGTCTAATGGTTACCAAAGATACCGACCCCAGCAACCACATAGCATTATAAATGTCAAGTTATATTGAGGCAAAACCGTAAATCACTGCAATTAAATTAATAAATATCCATCAGCCTCCAGCTGAACTTATTGTTTAAAAGAAACCTACTTTTTGGGATTTGGCTGTGTATGCACAAATCACTATGGACTGTATAATGTATCTTCTTAAAGGGGTGGTTTACCTTTAAGTTAACTTTTAGTATGTTCTAGAATGGCTCTTCATTATTTATTTTTTATCGTTTTCTAATTATTTGCCGCCTTCTGCTGAATCTTTCCAGCTTTCAAATGGGGGTCACTGATCCCATCTAAAAAACAAATGCTCTGTAAGGTTACAAATGTATTGTTCCTTAAATAGTTATTCCCCTGTATTTAGCACAATTCAGCAGGAACAGTCCACTAAGTTTGCTCATAGTCTGTACCGAGAGATCCCATAAAACTATGGCAGCATAGGTATTCCCTGTACTAAGCACAATTCAGCAGGAACAGTCCCCTAAATTTGCTCATAGTCTGTACAGAGAGATCCCATAAAACTATGGCAGCATAGGTATTCCCTGTACTAAGCACAATTCAGCAGGAACAGCCCCTAAGTTTGCTCATAGTCTGTACAGAGAGATCCCATAAAACTATAACAGCATAGGTATTCCCCTGTACTAAGCACAATTCAGCAGGAACAGTCCCCTAAGTTTGCTCATAGTCTGTACAGAGAGATCCCATAAAACTATGGCAGCATAGGTATTCCCTGTACTAAGCACAATTCAGCAGGAACAGTCCCCTAAGTTTGCTTATAGTCTGTACCGAGAGATCCCATAAAACTATGGCAGCATAGGTATTCCCTGTACTAAGCACAATTCAGCAGGAACATGCCCCTAAGTTTGCTCATAGTCTGTACAGAGAGATCCCATAAAACTATGACAGCATAGGTATTCCCTGTACTAAGCACAATTCAGCAGGAACAGTCCCCTAAATTTGCTCATAGTCTGTACAGAGAGATCCCATAAAACTATGGCAGCATAGGTATTCCCTGTACTAAGCACAATTCAGCAGGAACAGCCCCTAAGTTTGCTCATAGTCTGTACAGAGAGATCCCATAAAACTATAACAGCATAGGTATTCCCCTGTACTAAGCACAATTCAGCAGGAACAGTCCCCTAAGTTTGCTCATAGTCTGTACAGAGAGATCCCATAAAACTATGGCAGCATAGGTATTCCCTGTACTAAGCACAATTCAGCAGGAACAGTCCCCTAAATTTGCTCATAGTCTGTACAGAGAGATCCCATAAAACTATGGCAGCATAGGTATTCCCTGTACTAAGCACAATTCAGCAGGAACAGCCCCTAAAGGTGGCCATACACTGAGAGATCCGCTCGTTTGGCAATGTCGCCAAACGAGCGGATCTCCCTCCGATATGCCCACCTTGAGGTGGGCAATATCGGGCCGATCCGATCTTGGGCCCTAGGGCCCAACGATCGGATCCTAACGAGGCCTTAACGGGCGGTCGGATCGCGGGACCGCATCAACGAATAGATGCGGCCGCGATCCGACGGGATTTTCTATCCCATCCGATCGAGATCTGGCCGACTTTCGGCCAGATCTCGATCGGTGAAGCCCGTCGGGGGGCCCCATACACGGGCCAATAAGCTGCCGACACGGTCTGTCGGCAGCTTTTATCGGCCCGTGTATGGCCACCTTAAGTTTGCTCATAGTCTGTACAGAGAGATCCCATAAAACTATAACAGCATAGGTATTCCCCTGTACTAAGCACAATTCAGCAGGAACAGTCCCCTAAGTTTGCTCATAGTCTGTACAGAGAGATCCCATAAAACTATGGCAGCATAGGTATTCCCTGTACTAAGCACAATTCAGCAGGAACAGTCCCCTAAGTTTGCTTATAGTCTGTACCGAGAGATCCCATAAAACTATGGCAGCATAGGTATTCCCTGTACTAAGCACAATTCAGCAGGAACATGCCCCTAAGTTTGCTCATAGTCTGTACAGAGAGATCCCATAAAACTATGACAGCATAGGTATTCCCTGTACTAAGCACAATTCAGCAGGAACAGTCCCCTAAATTTGCTCATAGTCTGTACAGAGAGATCCCATAAAACTATGGCAGCATAGGTATTCCCTGTACTAAGCACAATTCAGCAGGAACAGCCCCTAAGTTTGCTCATAGTCTGTACAGAGAGATCCCATAAAACTATAACAGCATAGGTATTCCCCTGTACTAAGCACAATTTACAAAAAATGTTTTAACACATTTCATTTGGGCCATTGTCTACACTGGTACTGATATAATCTCATTAGAATGTATCATCTGAACTCAATCCCTGAGCTCTGAGATTTATTCTGCAGAAAAACAGCATTAGTCAGCATTCCCTTAGATTTAAAAGGGGTCATTCATCACTGTATCAAGGACATACAGTGCATGAGTTCCTGCTACTGTATTTAAAACAGACTGATCAATTAACCTCTAGGCCAAGTCCTCCTTATGGCACAGCATTCAGCAGTCAGCATGTTAGGCTTCACATTCAGTGGAATGGGCATAAATCTGGTTCAAATAGCAGCTATTGCTCACCATCACCATTATGTTAGTGCTAATAAAGTTGTTGTGTGTATGATTGTACAGGTTCTGCAGTCAAATACAAGCTCTGGCATGCCCCTTCCCCTATAGTACAACCTAATCTGAGTGAGCTATTCCTTAAAACTTTAGTAGCAGTGTATTCATTATAAACCTTGCATTCTAATGTCAAAGGTGATTGTGTCTTTAGTGTAATGGAGAGTCATTAAAACTGTATGGGAATCAAATCATATTTATGTTTTTTCCTTATAGGCACCCGGACAAGAACAAAAATCCTGGAGCTGAAGATAAATTCATCCAAGTCAGCAAAGCTTATGAGGTATGAACTCCCATATAGGGATAGGGCTGTTCTTATTAGCTTAAAACAATGTAATAATGCACGTGGTAGTTTATTTCCAGTAGGGATGCACCGAATCCACTATTTGGGATTCGGCCGAATCCTTGGTGAAAGATTCGGCTGAATACTGTACCAAATCCTAATTTACATATGCAAATTAGAGGCAGGAAAGGGAAAAGTGGAACAAATTCTTCTTTTGTGACGAAAAGTCTTGTGATTTCCCTACCCGCCCCTAATTTACATATGCAAATTCGGATTCAGTTCGGCCAGTCACAAGGATTAGTCCGAATCCTGCTGAAAAAAGGCAGAATCCTGGCCGAATCCCGAACTGATTTGGTGCAACCCTAATTTCCAGGGTGTTATCAGACTTACTTTTTGCCACAGCACTTCTGCCTTGCTTTATGGCAGGGTTTCTAGCTATCCACTCAGGACCAGAACACATCTCAAAATAAACAGAGTAGCATCACTGTTTGCTGAAAAAACATCTTAAAGGGGTTGATCACCTTTAAATTAACTGTTAGTATGATTTAGAGAGTGATATTCTGAGACAATTTGCAATCGGTTTTTATTTGTTGTTATTTGTGTTTTTTGACTTATTTAACTTTTTATTCAGCAGCTCTCCAAGTTGCACTTTCAGCCACCTGTTTGCTAGGGTCCCAAGTAAAATATAGAATTTTGCCCAGTGATACCAAATCTAATTCTAAACAGCTTTACAGTATTGCTTTTGAAAGTATTTATTTGTCCTTTGCTTTTATCTGCATTGCTGGTTCTGACTCAATGCACCACTGGGACATCATAGCAGTAGTCTGTTCTGCTCAATCCAAGACTATTGCTCCCACACTGCCTTGCGTGATTTGCATGCCTCTAAATAAAAAAATATAAGCCTGCAAGTAATTTTGTGAACTGGAGCATTGGCTGGAAGGGAGAGGATTACAGCTACACTATTTCAGTGGCACATGTAGCCAGAACCAGCAGTTCAGAGAATTTCAAAGGACAGACACTGCTTTCAGTATTCATTACATTTGCAATGCACTTTAGTATGACTGAAATGTGTAATTTATATTAGAAAGTTGCTTAAAATGTTACCACTCCATAGTTTTACATATTTTATGTAAAATTTGAACCTCTATTTCTTGAATTTGTTCCTAAAATGTATACTGACTGCCAGTCTGATTGAGCCTATGTATGAGCACCTTTACTATGGTTTAGGCACACTCTGCCTAGTGATCAGCCTTGCTGTTTCGCTCCCATGAATGTGACACTGATTCAACCACTTCAAATTACTCTAAACTTGTTTAAATAAAGGACCCCTATCTCCAAAAATGTTACTTTTTAGATAAATCTGCTCTTAAAATTGCCATATTTATGATCTCACCAGATACTTTCCAATGAAGAGAAGAGAAGTAATTTTGATCGCTATGGAGACGTGGGGGAGAACCAGGGCTACACGCAGCAACAGCAGCAGCACCATCACTTCCACCATTTCCACGACAGCTTCTACTTTGACGAGTCCTTCTTTCACTTCCCCTTTAACTCTGAGCGACGAGACTCTGCTGATGAGAAATACTTGCTGCAGTTCTCTCATTACATCAATGAAGTGGTGCCGGACAGTTTCCGCAAGCCCTACCTCATCAAGATCACATCCGACTGGTGCTTCAGCTGCATCCACATAGAGCCAGTGTGGAAGGAGGTGGTGCAGGAACTGGAGGGGCTTGGTAAGTGGGCAGACTGCATGTGTTTTTTTTTTATATATACATCTTACTATACCATTTCTTAAAGGAACAGTTCAGTGTAAAAATAAAAACTAGTTAAATAAAAAAAAAATTCTAATATAGTTAGTTAGGCAAAAATGTAATGTATAAAGGCTGGAGTGACTGGATGTGTAACATAATAGCCAGAACATTACTTCCTGCTTTTCAGCTCTCTAACTCTGATTAGTCAGTGACTATAAGGGACCCCACATGGGACATACTGTAACTGTTCAGTGAGTTTGTAATTGATCCTCAGCTTCAGCTCAGATTCAAAAGCAACAGTTATGTCCCATTTACCCCCCCCCTCAAGTCACTGATTGGTTACTGCCTGGCAACCAATCAGTTGAAGCCAAGAGAGCTGCAAATTGAGACTATAGACAATAGTATCTCTTAGTCCGCACACGGTAATTTGACGTACATTTTTTAGCCTTTATTAAATTAATTTGAGATCACCCAGTTCATCAATTACCCAAGAAATAATCATATGCTATATTACACATCATATATCTCTATTAAAGTGCAGAGTGCATATGTTTTTTTTAAAAATTAATTGATCAAATTCATCTTCATATGCAAGTTCATTATCAAATTCATTAATTGTACGAAATCACATAAAATTGCATTATCATTAAATTCATCTAGAAATTCATAATCAAATTCATCAGTGTTAGAAAGAAAGGCCCACTTCAAAACAATATGTTCATCATTGTCTAATTGGGAGTGGGACACAATTATTGTAGAACTCAGGTTCTAGCATCCATTTATTTTGTAGGCAAGTTGATAGCGATTTTCCACACAGTGGACTTAGATTGGGCCAAAATCCACCTCCGTGTAGTTTTTTAACAGAAATTAATTTGGACTTGCTCATTGGCCTTTGATGAATTTGACTATGAATTTCTAGATGAATTTAATGTTCATGAAATTTCATGTAATTATGTACAATTAATGAATTTGATAATGAATTAATATGAATTTGATAAATTAATTTAAAAAAAAAACAAACATAAGCATTCTGCACTTTAATAGAGATAATTGATGTGCAATATAGCATGTTATTTAATTATTTGATTTTTGCAATTTATATTAATTCATTTTGGAATTCTTGGGTAATTGATGAACTGGGTGATCTCAAATTAATTTGTTAAAGGCTAAAAAGTGTAAGTCAAATTACCCTGTGCGGACTAAGATATACTTTTGTCTATAGTTTCAATTTGATTATGTTTATCTCACGCACCCCCTGGAAATGTGGGTAGAGTAAATTTTCAAATCTATTAGTAGAGTGCACCGCCACTTTTTCAAATTCCAAGAGAGCTGCAAAGCAGGAAGTAGTATTCCTTACAACTACACTACTTCCTCCTTTGCAGCTCTCTTGCTTTCCACTGATTGGTTACCAGGCAGCAATCAGTGACTTGAGCGGGGCACATGGGACATAACTGTTACTTTTGAATCTGAGCTGAATGCTGAGGATCAATTGCAAACTCACTGACCAGTTATGTTCCATGTGGCCCCCCTTATAGTCACTGACTAACTCAGAGTTAGAGAGCTGAAAAGCAGGAAGTAGTGTTCTGGCTATTATGTTAGACATTCAGACGGTCCAGCCTTTATACATTATATTTTTGCCTAAATAACTATATTGAAAACATTGTATACACTTTTTTTATTTTTATACTGAACAATTCCTTTAAAGTATAAGTAAACTGTAAATGTTATTCCCCTTTAAATTAACTGTTAGTATGATGTAGAGAGGGATATTCTGAGATAATTTGCAATTAGTTTTCATTTTTTATGATTTGTGGTTTTTGAGTTATTTAGCTTTTTATTCAGCAGTTCTCCAGTTTGCAATTTCAGCAGTCTGGTTGCCAGGGTCCAAATTACCCTAGCAACAAAGAATTGATTTGAATAAGAGACTGGAATATGAATAGTAGAGGCCTGAATAGAAAGATGAGAAATAAAAAGAAGCAATAACCATTCATTTGTTACAGAGCATTTGTTTTTTTATATGGGGTCAGTCACCCCCATTTGTCAGCTGGAAAGAGTCACTAGAAAAAGAAGGAATTCAAAAAAGAAAGATAGTTCAAAAACTGTAAAAAAAAAAAAAAAGCAAGCGAGTAAAGTCTAATTGAAAAGTTGCTTAGAATTGGCCATTCTATAAAATACTAAAAGTTAAAGTAAAGGTGAACCATCCCTTTAAAAGTGAATGTAAAATTGACGAGTGCTAGAAGGAATTTGGCTGGAGAAGGAAAGAGGCTGCTCTGATGTTCTTCTGCTTAGGAAAGATGTGAGAAAGGTTTCTAATTTTATTCCTAAGCAGAAGAATATCAGCCTCTTTCTTTCTCCTGACAACTTCCTTGACTACTTGCTGGTCAGACTGGTGGGAAAATGACCAGCAGGTGGCGCTGTTGTAACACAATTCATTCATAGTAACAGTACATGTATCCCTTAATATCTTGGAATAAAAAATAAATAAATAATGAATGTACATTGCAGAAGTGCTTAGAATAGCCCCCTCGTCAATTTTACATTCACTTATTTTTAAGGTTTGCTTATCCTATAAAGCTTTATGGGTTGTCCCATAATATACATATCCCTATAATATTTATTTAGGAGGAACAACCAGCTTTATGGGTTGACTCCTAAATACTGTAGCATTTCTGTTAAATTAGGTGGCTTCCAGACCAATTCCTCAATCTTGTGAGTTCACAAGATAGAGGATTTGAGCTCCTCCCAGGTGCTCAACTTAAAGGCAAAGTACTTAAGTGAAAGGGCCACAAGATGCACAGAATTGAGTATGTATGGGTATGGGTGAATTTATACTCTGCAGGTCATATAAGCAGAATACAGGGATATGGAAGATAGCTCATAGTACAAGGTGATCCCATTGCATCTTGGAGTCAGGAAGGAATTTTCCCCCCTCTGAGGCAAATTGGAGAGGCTTTTAATAGGTTTTTTGCCTTTCTCTGGATCAACTGACTGGAAGGTTATATACGGACTTAAGGCTGAACTTGATGGACTTGTGTTTTTTTTTCCAACCTAACTTACTATGTTACTATGTAGAATAAAGCTGGCCATAGACGATTTGTACGATTTTTGGACCGTTTGTGGAGAGTCCAGACATTTTTCGTCCGGCGGAGATCGGTCATTCAGTCGATCCGACAGGTTGAAAGATTTCTGTTTGCTGCTGATAATATCTCTGCGTGTATTGCCGATCTGATGATTTTCAGTGGGAGACTGTCACCAGCTTTGTCGGACATACATTTCGTACGATTGCTGTCAGGGGCAGAACATCAGCTGATCTGTTCTTTTACTACTTTATTTAATCTGATGGTGGCAGGTCGGGAGATGGGGAAGTCCGATCATTCGCGGATTCGAACGATTTGATGTTTGCATCTATGGCCAGCTTAAGACCTCAATGTGACAAGACCAAAAACTCTTGGAAGAGTTGCAGTACAACAGGGATACTCTTTGCTTGTCACCTCTGCAGTTGCAGGAAGGAGTTTAACACCCACATCCCTGAGCAGACAAGCAAAGTAGAGAAGTTGTTTGTATTTTCCAGAATAACTTAAAGGAAAACTAAACCCCCTAAATGAATGCTTGAGCAGCATATAGTTTATATCAAATTAAGTGACATATTAAAGAATATAAACTGGAATATATATGTGTAGTAAGTAAATATTGCCCTTTTACATCTCTTGCCTTGATCCACCATTTCGTGATGGTCTGTGTGCTGCCTCAGAGATCACCTGACCAGAAATACTGCAGCTCTAACTGTAACAGGAAGAGATCACCTGACCAGAAATACTGCAGCTCTAACTGTAACAGGAAGAGATCACCTGACCAGAAATACTGCAGCTCTAACTGTAACAGGAAGAGATCACCTGACCAGAAATATTGCAGCTCTAACTGTAACAGGAAGAGATCACCTGACCAGAAATACTGCAGCTCTAACTGTAACAGGAAGAGATCACCTGACCAGAAATACTGCTGCTCTAACTGTAACAGGAAGAGATCACCTGACCAGAAATACTGCAGCTCTAACTGTAACAGGAAGAGATCACCTGACCAGAAATACTGCAGCTCTAACTGTAACAGGAAGAGATCACCTGACCAGAAATACTACAACTCTAACTGTTAATTATTTGATTTTTGCAATTTATATTAATTCATTTTGGAATTCTTGGGTAATTGATGAACTGGGTGATCTCAAATTAATTTGTTAAAGGCTAAAAAGTGTAAGTCAAATTACCCTGTGCGGACTAAGATATACTTTTGTCTATAGTTTCAATTTGATTATGTTTATCTCACGCACCCCCTGGAAATGTGGGTAGAGTAAATTTTCAAATCTATTAGTAGAGTGCACCGCCACTTTTTCAAATTCCAAGAGAGCTGCAAAGCAGGAAGTAGTATTCCTTACAACTACACTACTTCCTCCTTTGCAGCTCTCTTGCTTTCCACTGATTGGTTACCAGGCAGCAATCAGTGACTTGAGCGGGGCACATGGGACATAACTGTTACTTTTGAATCTGAGCTGAATGCTGAGGATCAATTGCAAACTCACTGACCAGTTATGTTCCATGTGGCCCCCCTTATAGTCACTGACTAACTCAGAGTTAGAGAGCTGAAAAGCAGGAAGTAGTGTTCTGGCTATTATGTTAGACATTCAGACGGTCCAGCCTTTATACATTATATTTTTTTTTTATTTTTTACATCTCTTGCCTTGAACCACCATTTCGTGATGGTCTGTGTGCTGCCTCAGAGATCACCTGACCAGAAATACTGCAGCTCTAACTGTAACAGGAAGAGATCACCTGACCAGAAATACTGCAGCTCTAACTGTAACAGGAAGAGATCACCTGACCAGAAATACTGCAGCTCTAACTGTAACAGGAAGAGATCACCTGACCAGAAATACTGCAGCTCTAACTGTAACAGGAAGAGATCACCTGACCAGAAATATTGCAGCTCTAACTGTAACAGGAAGAGATCACCTGACCAGAAATACTGCAGCTCTAACTGTAACAGGAAGAGATCACCTGACCAGAAATACTGCAGCTCTAACTGTAACAGGAAGAGATCACCTGACCAGAAATACTGCAGCTCTAACTGTAACAGGAAGAGATCACCTGACCAGAAATACTGCAGCTCTAACTGTAACAGGAAGAGATCACCTGACCAGAAATACTGCTGCTCTAACTGTAACAGGAAGAGATCACCTGACCAGAAATACTGCAGCTCTAACTGTAACAGGAAGAGATCACCTGACCAGAAATACTACAACTCTAACTGTAACGGAAGAAGTGTGGAAGCACTCTGTCTGTTTATTGGCTTATGAGACCTAACAAGTTTAGTATGTTTGTGTGCACCGTGAATCATACGATCCCAGGGGGCGGCCCTAATTTCTTAAAATGGCAGTTTTCTATTTATGATTACCCAATGGCACATACTACTAGAAAAGTATGTTATTATGAAAATGGTTTATTTTTATGAAGCAGGGTTTTACACATGAGCTGTTTTATGCAATATATTTTTATCGAGACCGACATTGTTTGAGGGGTATCGTTTTCCTTTAACCTTCTACCTCACTTATTCATAGTGATTATTCTTTCACACTACTTTAGGGGTTGGAATAGGAGTCGTCCATGCTGGTTACGAGAGAAGACTTGCTCATCACTTGGGTGCACACAGCACCCCTTCCATTTTAGGAGTAATCAACGGCAAGATTTCGTTTTTTCACAATGCTGTTCTCCGGGAAAACCTCAGACACTTTGTAGAAAGTCTTCTTCCTGGGAACCTAGTGGACAAGGTGAGATTACTTGGCTACAGTGTGCAGCGGGGTCATGGTGGGTGCATGGTCGTAATTAACACTATGGGGGAATTCACAAAAGTGGTGATATTGAGACAAAAGTGGAGATAAAAATGTTGGATTTCCCACCAAATTCACAAATCTCCACTTTAGTGAATTCGCCTTTTAAACAGACCGTTTTCATATTTTGTCTTTCGCACATTTTAATGAAATTTTTTCTGAATTTGTCTTTAACTCTTACTAAGCCGGTCAGTCAGCCATCGCATTGGAATTTTGTGGGGGAGGGGGTTTATTAAAATTATACATCTTTTTTTTCAGGATAACCTGTGTTTTATAAATCTGGGGGGATTTGTATCAGAAAAATGTTTTATTATCTTAGATCAAGTATCTCCCTGCTGCTAAAACTAAAAAATTGTCTAGGAGGCTTTACTTTTCCTTTAGATAATATATTCACTCAAATTCTAATATTGCCTCATTCATTAAGATAAAACTAGTAAAATAATGCAAGTGTGAGTTAAAAACTTTTTACATATAAATTGTATAAAATACACTTTTTTATTTGTTGTGTTAATGAGACTTTAACCCCTATAGGGTAAGACAGAAACTTGTGCCCTGACTATAAAATGCTAATCCCTATTAATATGATAATAATTCCCCAATGGGGAACCTACAGGAGGTGTGAAATGAAGATTAGTTTAACCAAAGCAGAACAGTTTATTTTAAGAGTTCCATCACAATTAATTAACAATTCTCTTGTAGTTAATATTCACTCACTTATGTTCCCTAATTCAAGGTTGTGTAGAGATATATAAACTAAACCATTATTCAGGATTTTTGATCATTTTAATTATACATAAGCATAAAATCAATTGAAAGTCACAGTATATGAATTATAGCACAGGCACCTCAATCAATTAATTTATTGCATTTAGTAACAATCAATTGAGACATAATAAATTAATTGTGTTGTGGCACGGGATTGATTGGGAGTCAAGCACGTGATAATAGCACTAAGCACATCACTACTAGTCAAATATTAAAGTGGACCTGTCACCCAGGCATAAAAAGCTGTATAATAAAAGTCCTTTTCAAATTAAATATGAAATCCAAATTCTTTTTTTTATTAAAGCATTCATAGCTGTTGTAAGCTCATTTAAAAATCTCAGCTGTCAATCAAATACTGTCTGCCCCGCCTCTATGCCTAGGCATAAAGGCGGGGCAGACAATTACTTTCACTTTCCATTCAGCACTTCCTACATGTCACTGCTCTCCCCACATTCCCTCTCTCTCTTCACCATTTAATTGTGTAACCAGGACATGGGGATGGACATCAGGTCCCCCATTCTGCTGCACAAACAAGATTCTGAGATGATACAAGACTTGCCTTAATAACAGTGTCCACAAAATGTCTCCTGCCTGCTTGTTATAATTATGAATTCCCAGACTGATGGAAACAAGATTTAAATTATGTGTACAGTGTAATTAAAGTTTATTTTGCTTGACTAACATGATGAAATAGGATTTGGAATAATTTTTTTGGGTGACGGGTCCCCTTTAAATTATTTTAGCAAGGACGTGGGGGTTTTGCTGCTAATTCTTTTCTTGAACACGGAGAAGAGTTATACTGAGCTTTACTCCATTTTAAAAATGTTGGGAGAAAATTATGTTTAAAATGTGGTTTTTGTGCCATTTTTATGTCGTTTGAAAGACATTCATAAAAGTGTCTGTAAAACTTTCTTTCACTAAATTATGAAAAGTGGCGGTTGAGTCGGAATTTAGGCGGATTTCAGTTTGGTGAACATGGAGAAAGTACTTTTACTCCAGTTGACCACCACTTTTACTCCAAAAATGGGCTTTCTCCACTATTGTTAATCCCCCCTATGTCTCTATTACTACTGCAGATCAACGATAAAAACTACATCCGGTTCTTATCCAATTGGCAACAAGAGAATAAACCTCACGTGTTACTGTTTGATCAAATGCCTCCTGTACCACTGATTTATAAGGTAATCTCAAAGCAACTGATTTTTCTATGTATACATGTGGGTTGGAGCAGTCTTATTATTTTGCTTACAATGCAGTATGAGGGTATAGAAAGTGTGAGTGCGTGTGTGTGCACAACATTCCTTCGATCTGTATATTTGTATTTATACATATTGGAAGGAGCTGCCACATTGTTTTCCCTAGACAGTACAGTATGAGGGTATAAATTATATTTGCAGAACATTCCTTGGATGTTTCCTGTGGGTGGAGAAAAAGTGAGCATTCGTGATTCCAAGAGGTTCAAAATATAATGTGTCATATCATATACTTGTGCCATTCTGTCCTATCAATGCTACAAATGAGCTTTATTGCATTATTTTATCCTGCTGCAAAATCTTTGTGCAGGGTAGTCAAGTTCACCCAAATGAGGGCTGGTTATAGTTCTGAGATGCCCTGTTCACAGCCCCACCCACAGTTGTGGGTAAACAACACCTAGTGGGCTACAGGTTGCACCATGGTAGACAAAATCCTAAAAAGTCCTGTCTTGTTAATATTTTGCCTTTTGTATTTTTTAACAGCTTACTGCTTTTGCATACAAGGATTATTTATCGTTTGGTTACGTGGACTTGGGCAAGAGGGAGACGGAGCAAATAAGCACTCAGTACAATATTAATATGTACGCCCCGACCATACTCATATTCAAGGAGCACATCAACAAACCCGCTGACATGGTCCAGGTATGTAAATTGCACACCCTCTATAAAGGGAATAATAAACCATCTCTTACAAGGAGTACGTTAGAAGTGTGCATGGAACTGTAGTGGAACTTGAATTTTAATATCCTCATAATAAAATCTATTTAAGGACATTGTTTGTTTTTTATTTAAAATATTCGTTTCAGTGAGATGTGGTGCACTACAAAGTTGGTGGCATCACTAAGCATTGTTTATACACTGAACACTTTCTTCATGGCTCTTTGTATGATTACATAAATAGTGTACCTTAAAAGGTAAAATATAAGACAAAGTTAGAAGTTACCAAATTCTGTGACCATATAAAGGCACAAGGCTGCAGAGTTATACAGGGAACTCTGAATATCACTCATGTATTATAAGGGATAATGTACCCCCTACTGTAAATGATAAGGATATTAGAAGTCACTGAGGGGTTGTTCTGTGACCATATAAAGGCACAAGGCTGCAGGCTGAGTTATACAGGGAACTCTGAGTATCACTCATGTATTATAAAGGATAATGTACCCCCTACTGTAAATGATAAGGATATTAGAAGTCACTGAGGGGTTGTTCTGTGACCATATAAAGGCACAAGGCTGCAGGCTGAGTTATACAGGGAACTCTGAGTATCACTCATGTATTATAAGGGATAATGTACCCCCTACTGTAAATGATAAGGATATTAGAAGTCACTGAGGGGTTGTTCTGTGACCATATAAAGGCACAAGGCTGCAGGCTGAGTTATACAGGGAACTCTGAGTATCACTCATGTATTATAAGGGATAATGTACCCCCTACTGTAAATTATAAGGATATTAGAAGGCACTGAGGGGTTGTTCTGTGACCATATAAAGGCACTCATGTATTATAAGGGATAATGTACCCCTACAGTAAATAAAGATATCAGGAGCAGTTCAGTAAGTATGAAAAAGCACAAGGCTGCTGGCTGAGTCATACAGGGATATTAGATGTCACAAAGGAGTTTTGTGCTCCCATTTTATCTTTCATTGCAGACCTGTGCATTGATATTACTCCTATTGCACTGTCTTTACTTAATTATGATTTATCTTACAAGGCTAAAGCCATGGGAGCAGCAGCCATTGCTAAATTCAAAGAAAATTAATTTTTGATCATTTGTTTCCCTTCCATCCCTTTCCCTGTCCATTCAGACCTAGAGAGGACACTGAAATGCAAAGTGTCTGTGAGTGAATAACTTTACTGTGCATTCACTCGAACAGCTACGAATAAGTAGGGTGTTTGGTTCTTTTGTGCCTTTTATATGAATCTGTAAGATTTTGTGTTTTTTTTCTTTTTCCTCTTTATTCCCTAGGCCAGAGGAATGAAGAAACAGGTCATTGACGACTTCATATCAACTAATAAGTTCCTTCTAGCTGCCAGGCTGTCCAATCAGAAGCTTTTTCAAGAGCTCTGTCCTGTGCGAAAGTCTCACCGTCAGCGCAAGTAATTGTGAAGTTTCTTATGGTTTTATGTTAATGACGGCTGATCTGAGGTAGTCCTGCTATTTCTCCCAGCTTCCTACACTTGTGGTGCTTTGTTGGAAACTGTAGCTGACGAGCTTTCCTTAGTGCACTGGAATCTGTACAAGTCTGTATGTTTAACATAACCTTGATTCTATGTATGCAGGTACTGCGTTGTTTTGCTGACTGGAGAGGGAGAGAATTTCCATCAAACCTATGAAGCCTTTCTGTCTTTTGCTTCGGCAAATACAAAGGATACTGTGAGGTTCGTCCATGCTTTCAAGGAACGCCAGACAGAACTGACTAGTGCATTACTGGGAGGAGAGGATAAATACCCAGACAAGCCTTCTGTGAGTATATACAACAGACCCTGTGTATATTTGGGATTTCTATTGTGTCTGTGAGGGACACTGAGATACGCTGAGGTTTCCCCTTCATTTCCATCAGGGGACAGGACACTAAAGAAAAAATAGTGCAAACCCTGCTTCTCCACCTTTCTGCTATGGGCAGGCCTATAGGGCGGCCATCCACAAGGACTACATCAGCCACTGGCAGCAAGAGAGTTAAATGAGAGTTACTTTCTCAGCTCTGTCTTGGTGTGCTGGTTTGTCCATTGTATCGGCTCTGCTTGATGGTCTTTTGAGTTTCTGTGCTCAGGAGGAGGTGGCAGGTCGTTTCCCTTTTTCCCTTCTTATTCTTAAAGGGGAACTATCACAATAATGAAAATTTAATATAAGCTTCCGCATACAGAAATAAGAAACTTTCTAAATACAATCCATTAAAATTTCGGTATCATTTTCTAAATAATCAAGTTTGTGTTCACTATCCCTCTCTCAGGATCTGTTTCTCTTTATTCTGTCTTCATGCAGCAGTTGGGTGTCAGATATTCATTGACAGTTAGATCCAATATATCTTATAGGGGGGGCTCCTTTTGCCTAGAAGATGTATTAGAGCTTGTCGGATGAGAAATGTCGTATTCAAATTTATGTATAATATATATAATCTTGTATATATTGTCGCTTGTCTATCGATATGATTCTCCACTAGGGATATATGATTCTCAACCACAATGAGTAAGTCTCTCTTGGATTTAAATAAATACTTACTCAAATCGAGCCTGGCCCCGAAGTTCCCCCTGGGCCTGACTTGAACCATTCAGATTTACTCAGGATATTAACCAGACAGCTTTATTTGAGGTATACATTAATACAGAGTATTAAATAATAGCTCATACCTCCTGAAAGCTTGTGAGGAAGTTGAGGGAACAATTAGCAATACAACAGATGACTATTTAACCATTTCTTCTTCCATGGGGCTAATCCAGAGGCATCCAATCATCATTCTTGTTTTAGCATAACTGTGTCACTATTTCCATTTTAGGGACAGACTCTAAGTCTCAATACAAAAGCCAAATAAGGTGCATCTACTGTGTCAGCACAGTGTCCAGAATGGTGTCTATGCTGTAGTTTCTGAAACTATATTCTTGGCCTTGCACTATGAATACTTGTGACATGAGACAACAGATGGATTCCTTGTTCTGTGCAAACATTCTACATTCTAATAACAGAATGGCCTTTAACCTTGAGCTTCTTCTACAACACAGCAATTCTGTACTAGGGTCATGTTCTATAATCTTGTTCTTTGATAATAACCACGTATGCTTAAATCTAAAACCCTGATATCTACAGAGCTCACTCTATTAAAATCACCAGACATCATGTCTCTCTACATGCGGAATTTTTGCAGTTATTCTGTTAGATTTTGTTTGTTCTGGAATCCGTTATTTGAGTGAAGTCTAATACATCTGCTAGGAAAGGAAGCCTCCCTATAAGATATAGTAGATCTAACTGTCAATGAATATCTGACACCCAACTGCTGCATGGAGAGAGAACGAAGAGAAACAGAGAGTGTCGGACTGGGATGCCAGGGGCCCACCAGAAAACCTTAGACAGTGGGTCCACGTTCCAAACTATTATGCCTCTCCTCACTTAACCTCTTCATTATTATTTATTTATTTAGGCCAAATTGTTAGAAGTAAGAGTCTTCTTGGTATCCCTGTGGGCCAGTCCAACACTGGAAACAGATGCTGAGAGAGGGACAGTGAATATAAACTTGATTATTTCAGAAACAATGCAGAATATTTAATTGATTGTATTTAGAAAGTTTCTTACTTCAGTATGAGGAAGCTTATATTACATTTTCATTTTTGCGATAGTTCCCTTTTCATTGCATGTTTGTGCAGGATCCGCTCCAGCTCAGGTACTTTTGTCAGCGGTGTTAAAGGAAAACTATACCCCCAAAATGAATACTTAAGCAACAGATAGTTTATATCAAATTGAATGACATATTAAAGAATCTTACCAAACTGGAATATATATTTACATAAATATTGCCCTTTTACATCTCTTGCCTTGAACCACCATTTCGTGACTCTATCTGTGCTGCCTCAGAGATCACCTGACCAGAAATACTACAACACTAACTGTAACAGGAAGAAGTGAGGAAGCAAAAGACACATCTCTGTCTGTTAATTGGCTCATGTGACCTTACATGTGGTTTGTATGTGGGCACAGTGAATCTTACGATCTCAGGGGGCGGCCCTTATTTTTTAAAATGGCAATTTTCTATTTATGATTACCCAATGGCACATACTACTAAAAAAGTATATTATTATGATAATGGTTCATTTACATGAAGCAGGGTTTTACACATGAGCTGTTTTACTCAGTATCTTTTAATAGAGACCTACATTGTTTGGGGGGTATAGTTTTCCTTTAACTTTGGGTCCCACAGAGTAAGTGTGGGCTTTGAGCGAAGGAAAAGATACTCTTTTTATATGAGTTTACCGCTTCAGTCTCTAGAGAGGTCTGATTCAATCAGTGCAATTAATAAATGAAGAAAAAAAGAAAAGAAAAACCCCTCTTCTGACTAATCGATGGTTCACTTCTAAAATTCAATTTCATCCACTTGCTAACGCTTATAATTAATTGTATGATATGTGTTCTTTTAAAAAAAAATTAAAAAAAAATGATTAGCTCAATGGATTAGAATTAATAAATTACCAGATTACGATTGTTAAATATAAGTGCTACTTCCGTGCTAATTCATTAAATAGTTATAAAGGACAGACTCAATCAATACATTTCTGCCATTATTTCATTCCTTTACAATTAATTGGCTATTTAAAGTGCATAGGTGTTAAAATAAATTAGTTTAGATACTTAAAGTGCAAGTGCGTTAGTCCAGCCAGGGACTTAATAAACCGTGAAAATTAATTGTTGAACCAAATTCATTAGCGAAGAAAAGGATTAACCAGCAACTCAATCCGATATAAAAGCAGGAAAAAGGATATAAAGGAAGGTGGGCTTTGTTCATCCATCTCATCAAGGAACCATGGGTAGCTTGTTCCTCAAGACAGTTTTTGTATGTGTAGGGGCATACGCGGCATAATAAGAAAGGTAGCTGAATAGAGGTTATATTTACCCTGCGGGATATGTAAACAGTAATGGTAGATATGCCTTTACTCATGTTAAATTCTGCCCTTTTCTCTTTTGACCATTTCTTGTAGTTGGTTGTACTTGAAAGGAGGAATTCCGCTGGACGAATAGTGTACAAAACTGTAGCCGAACTCTGGGTCGGCAGTGAGGAGAATAAGTTTGCGCTGCTTGACTTCCTGGACAGATTAAGAAAAGATCCCAGCCTGCTCTCTTCTGAAACGGTTCTTGGTGACCTGAATGATGAGCTGGCTCCTGTAAGTCTGCAGGGAAAGAGTCCGAAATCTTTAAATTAATGTTCTTACGCTCTGCCTGTGATTTCCAGTGTAAAGTGCATCAATCCTTATTCAGGGCACCGCTTCCCCTTAGGCAAATCTTTATACAGTTGGTTCAAGAAGAGCACTTCAAAGCAAGATGCTGTGAAAAAGTATTTATTCGCTGACTACCATACACGACATGTTTCGGGCCATTCATGCCCTATCTCAAGGGTCCGAAATGTATTGGGGGTACTCAGAGACTGACTGATGGTTAAACATGCTCTGTGCTTTCAGGTATTCTTCCTGCGCTGGTTCTACACAGCAATGCATTATTGGTCGGAGGCGTGGGAGAGTCTGCTCCACAACAACTGGTACGTACTGCTCACAGGCCTCAGGCTAAATGTTGCTTTCTGTTTTAACCTTGGGCTTTTGTGAAAGGAGTAGATCACCTTTAAAGGAAATGTAAAGCCTACATTTTCCTACCATGTATATAATTTGGGCATATCTCCCCCACCCAAATGGCATTATTTGTACTGCATACATCCCCTCTGTTTGCCAGCAGCTTTCACCCGGGGCCATTTTCTTTCTGACACATCCTCAGTGCATTTATATCTACAACTGCACATAAGCGATATAAAGTTAATGCAATTGAAGAATACAGGCTTACACAGGCAGAATTTACTATGATGAAAAGTCCTGCCTGGATTAAGCACTGTAATGGTTACTCTGAGCTCAGGAGAGGAGGTTAGGAGTTAAAAGTAAAGCAGACAACTAGAGCAGAGTTTCTATGGGAACCAACAATGCCATCTTTTCAATGGCTGCTAGACTGGAGGGTTGTGTTTATTAATCTGACTTGAGAACAACTGAGCGTGCTCAGTAGCCAACAGCCAAAGGAAATTCCTGAGGTAAGGGGTTGAGTGGGTTAGAGGAGGAGATTAAGGGGATGCTGCAGCCTTACTATTAACCTTTGAACAACCAGAGTGGCAGGTATTTAGAGATTTCAAATAGGCCGTTCAGTTTACATGTCTTTTAAATTAACGTTTAGTGTGACACAGACGGCAATATTCTCAGATAATTTGCAGTTGATTTTCATTATTTGTTTTTCCACACGCTATTAAAATCACTATGTTATTATAACCAAACCATGGGCCATTTTCTGACTATATATGCCTTTCCTTGCCTGCATCAGGAGGGAGATGATGCCACTTTTGTCGCTCATCTTTTCTGCTCTGTTTATCCTGTTCGGGACTGTGATAGTTCAGGCTTTCAGGTAAGCGACATACATTTTGTTCTGCATCTCATTCCTGCCCAGTGGGGATATTCGTGTACAAACAAATTTGTGCCTTTTTTCCCGACAGTGACTCGAGTGATGAGAGAGATTCTGTTCCTTCTGATAAGCAAGAGCCCAGCGATAAAGAAACGAGCACAGAGACAAATTACTCGAAGGAAAACACAAGGTACTTCTGTCTGTCCTACTTGAAGGGACCGGTTATTGCTTGCTCTTTAGCAGGGCCTTCAGTTCTGTCCCTTTGCTTAGCCATAGCACATGTTTACAGTGGTTTTTATATAACTGGTATCAATGCAGTTGCTCATTAAAGGATAAGTAAACCTTAAAAATAAGTGAGTGTAAAATTGATGAGGGGGCTATTCTAAACACTTTTGCAATGTACATTCATTATTTATTTATTTTTAATTCCAAGATATTAAAGGATACATGTACTGTTACCAAAATTAATTTTGTTACAACAGCAAGTCAAGAGTGAGTTTGTTGTCATTTCATCTATATACGTTTGTACAGTACACAATGAAACAAAACACCGTTCCTCTAGGACCATGGTGCTACACACAACATAGATGTACCGGACAACAGACAAAAAGTGCAAGTACAAAAATATTGAACTCCTGCAAGAGAGGACATCACAGTGCAGGGACAGGACAATACCGTGCACACTAAGCAGATGTAATATGTTAAGTAAATAATGTGTCAGACATGATAGGTGTATCATTGTGATATGACAGTAGTAAGAACATGATAAAGACCATTATAAAGTGCAGATGTGCTCATAGAGAACAATTGTATCCAGTGGCTATTCATCCATACAATGGCGTGCAGTGGCTGTGTAACGTTGTGGTATATAGTAAGGTCAGATGGAGTGTGAGTGTGAGAGAGATCTGTCCGGTCCCTGAGTATTCAGGAGCCTTATGGCTTGGGGGAAGAAACTGTTACTGTCTGGTAGTGAGGGCCCTAATGCTTCAGTACCTTTTTCCAGGAAGTAGAAGGGCTGTTGGGCTTTCTTGGCTAAGTAGCTGGTGTTTTGGGACCAGGTGAGGTTCTCCGCCAGGTGGAAACCAAGGAATTTGGTGCTTTTGACGATCTCCACGTTAGAGCTGTTGATGTACAGTGGCAGGTGGTCACTCCTAGTCTTCCTAAAGTCAACGACCATCTCCTTTGTTTTGTCTACATTGAGAGACAGGTTGTTGGCTCTGCACCAGTCATGCGTCAGCAGAGTGAACAGTAGAGGACTAAGCACACAGCCTTGAGGGGCTCCGGTGCTCAGTGTGGTGGTTCTGGAGATGATGTCTCCAATCCTGATTGACTGAGGTCTGTCGGTTAGGAAGTCCAGAACCCAACTGCAGAGACAGGTGTTCAGTCCAAGCAGACTCCATTTTCTCCATCAGATGCTGAGGAATGATAGTTTTGAATGCTGAACTGAAGTCTATGAACACCATTCGAACGTAGGTGTCTTTTTTGTCCAGATGAGAGAGGGCCGGATGGAGGGTGGTGGCTATTGCATCGTCTGTTGAATGATTTTGATGGTATGCGAAGTGTAGGGGGTCCAGTGCTGATGGCAGCAGGGTTTTGATGTGTTTCTTGAGAGGCTTCTCAAAACACTTCATGATGAAGGGGTGAGTGACACAGGATGGTAGTCATTGAGGCAGGACACTGATGACTTCTTCGGCACAGGGACAATGGTGGTGGTTTTGAAGCACTTCAGGACAGTGGAGGTGTTCAGGGAGATGTTAAAGATGTCAGTAAAAATATCTACCAGCTGATTTGCATATTCTCTTAGCACTCTGCCAGGGATATTGTCTGGTTCTGCAGCCTTCCGTGGGTTTACTCTTTCCAGAGTCATCCTTATGTCACTAAACAGAGTGATGGTCTTCCTCATTCCACCAGCTGCTGGTCATTTTCCCACCAGTCTGACCAGCAAGTAGTCAAGGAAGTTGTCAGGAGAAAGAAAGAGGCTGCTCTGATGCTCTTCTGCTTAGGAAAGATGTGAGAAAGGTTTCTAATTTTATTCCTAAACAGAAGAACATCAGCCTCTTTCTTTCTCCTGACAACTTCCTTGACTACTTGCTGGTCAGACTGGTGTGAAAATGACCAGCAGGTGGCGCTGTTGTAACAAAATTCATTCATAGTAACAGTACATGTATCCCTTAATATCTTGGAATTAAAAATAAATAACTAGTGAAAGTGCATTGCAAAAGTGTTTAGTATAGCCCCCTCATTCATTTTACATTCACTTATTTTAAAGGTTTACTTATCCTTTAAGCCTCGGCCCACTTGTTATGAAACCTGGTCCCTTGGATAATCCTCCACCCTCCAGGTCTTTGATACAGAGTTCTATGAACTACCTGCACCATTGCTGCTCCCTGCATCTAAGTGTGTTGGCCAATTCTGGTGACGTTTGTGACAAGTTTCCCAAACAGAGCAAAAGTCATTTAATAGTAGGGATGCACCGAATCCACTATTTTGGATTCGGCCAAACCCATGATTTCCTTGAGAAAGATTCGGCCGAATACTGAACCAAATCCTAATTTGCATAAAGAGGAAATAATTTTTTACTTCCTTGTTTTGTGATTTCCCTCCCCGCCTCAAATTTGCATATGCAAATTAGGATTTGGATTGCCGGGCAGAAGGATTCGGACAAATCCGAATCCTGCTGCAAAAAAGGCTGAACCCTGGCGAATCCTGAACCTAATCCTGGATTTGGTGCATCCCTATTTAATAGGGGACTTCGCTTCTGGGTGAGAATTTGGATTCATGCTGATAGAATGCTCTGGATACTTCTTAGACTATACAGTTGAAAATATTTCTTTTTTGGGGGGCTTGGGATCAAAGTCATAAAGCCTCTATGATTGTGTCTTTTTATCTGTTCAGGGTCCCTAAGAAAGGCTTTGTGGAGGTGACGGAATTAACTGACGTGAATTATGTGAGTAACCTGGTCCGACTTCGCCCTGGTCACATAAATGTGGTGCTAATAGTCTCCAGTTCCACAAAGGCCAGTCTGCTGCAGAGATTTGCCCAGGAAGTGTATACCTTCACAGGGTAAGTGTCCAACTCTATGCTGCACACCTTTCATTGTACTGAATGCAAATGCTTCGGGTAATAGCACAGAGCACTTATATTTGTGTATATATTAGGTTTGGGGATCAGGAATGCTTGTTTAAATGGGTGGTTCACCTTTTAGTATGTAATAGAATGGCCAATCCCAAGCAATTGGTTTCCATTGTTCATTGTTTATAGTTTTTTCATTATTTGCCTTTTTCTTCTGACTCTTTCCATCTTTCAAATGGGGGTCACTGACCCCATCTAAAAACAAATGCTCTGTAAGGCTACAAATGTATTCTTATTGCTACTTTTTATTAGTCATCTTTCTATTCAGGCCTCTCCTATTCATATTCCAGTCTCTTATTCAAATCAGTGCACGGTTGCTAGGGGAATTTGGACCCTAGCAAGCAGATGGCTGAAATTCCAAACTGGAGAGCTGCTGAATAAAAAGCTAAATAAAAATGAAAACCAATTGCAAATTGTCTCAAAATATCCCTCTCTACATCATACTGACAGTTAATTTAAAGGTGAACAACCCCTTTAACCGTTACCCTTGTCTGCCCCGTAGAAGCAGCACCCTGCACTTCTCCTTCCTTAACTTGGAAAAGCATCGGGAATGGCTGGAATACCTACTGGAGTTTGCTCAGGATGCCGCACCCATCGCCTACCAGTACGACGAACACTTCTTCGAAAGGGATTACACGGGTTATGTGCTGGCCTTGAACGGCCACAAAAAGTACTTCTGCCTTTTCAGAGCCCAGAACACCATCGAGGAAGAGAAAGTCTCCGAAGAGATCGAACTTTCCTCCTTGTCGGGGGACAGTCTGAGAAAGATGGCGCTGGGCTCGGGAGCCGGTCACATTAAAAAGAAATTAAACAAGTTATCGTTATGGATGGAGCGCCTTTTGGAAGGGTCTTTGCAGAGGTTCTATATTCCTTCCTGGCCTTCACTTGACTGAGACTTTTACAGGAAAAGGGACTTTTAATCCTTTTAAACTGTGAATTTAGGGGTCCGTCTGACTGGAGAGATTTGAACATTTTTGCCAGGATTAGTCAGAAGCCAATTGTGATCTCACTCATGCTCCTCAATGACTTCATCAAAGATGCCACCATGCTGCCTGTCCTCGTTCAGCTTCATTAGAGACCTCTCTGTTGCCTTGTCCCTCGTTTTGGCCTACACTCCTGCCTCTCTCGGTTGCTTGTGGGTCACAGATAGAGGCCTAGGCTGTATCTTAGTGTCCAGGTCCAGTGCATAGCAACACATTGCAGGTAGCATTTCATTTCCTTATTATGGGATATTTATGGCTTTACAGGAACAGGGCTGCTTGGGATTAATGCAGTGCCCTTACACGTTTCTCTAGGGATCCCATGAAAACCCACCAATAAATTGATTGCATTAACTATGCCTAGGTCAGGGAGCAGATGCTTTAATATTTTTACAGATCGTTTTACAATCATGAAGCCATTCCAGATGACGCTCACATGCACTGCGGTGCCTGGATGAGTCTTAGAATTTTAGTAGAATGTTATTTATAGCTAGCCTGACGTTTGCAGCGCCACCTTGTGACTCCAAAGCGCATTGCTTGTAGCATCAAGAAACACAATGTTCCTTTCCCTTGGTCACGTTTTATTTAACAACGGTAAACGAGCTTAAACCATTTACCATTAATAACAAACTGATCAATGGAAAAAGAAACAAAGTGCTGTCACCAGCAATTTGAAGGATAAGTAAACCTTACAAACAAGTGAATGTCAAATGGATGAGGGGGCTGTTCTAAGCACTTTTGCAATGTACATTCATTATTTTGTTTTTTTTAAAATCCAAGATATTAAAGGATACATGTAGTGTTACTATGAATGAATTTTGTTACAACAGCGCCACCTGCTGGTCATTTTTCCAATAGTCTGACCAGTAAGTAGTCAAGGAAGTTCTCCTGACAACTTCCTCGGTAGTCTGACTGGTGAGAAAATGACCAGCAGGTGGCGCTGTTATAACAAAATTCATTCATAGTAACAGTACATGTATCCCTTAATATCTTGGAATTAAAAATAAATAAATAACGAATGTACATTGCAAACGTGCTTAGAATAGCCCCCTCATCCATTTTACATTCACTTATTTTAAAGGTTTACTTATCCTTTAACCCCTGGAGTGTCCCACTTAATCATTCAGTACTGCTGAGGTTAATTGCTGTACCAGGCGTTTGTTGTTTAGTCTTTTCAGGATTCACGTGTGACATTTTGTGTATAAATGCCAAAGTTTTCGTTAAAGTGGGAAAAAATAAGTACTAGAAACGTTTTTAACCTTCAGATTACAGAAAACAAAGACTCTCATTAAGAGTTGAATATCTTATGTTCTATTTGGGATTTTCAGTTCTTTGCCCGACACTAATCTAAAAACACCCATAAAGCAGTAGGTGAAATGAGGGGTGCGCATCAATTTGGGGCCATGGTTCACCCTCCTGTAATATTTCTGCTTCTTTAACGTGCCTAATCTCATGCACTGCCGCAATAATCTGTGGATCTGAACTTGGCAATACTCAGAACCGGCCAATAGAAATGGGCATATTCAGGGGGAAGGTTCACAACAAATAGAAGAATGGGTACATGACCCCAAAAGGATTGCTCACCGCTGTGTTAAAGGGAAACTAATGCTCCACAGAGAATTAGGCTAGAAATGCTGCATGTTATGTTTTGGGCCCAAACAACAGCCCTTTAAAGAATAAGTAAACCTTAAAAATAAGTGAATGTAAAATTGATGAGGGGGCTATTCTAAGCACTTCTGCAATGTACATTCATGATTTATTTATTTTTAATTCCAAGATATTAAGGGATACATGTACTGTTACTATGAATGAATTTTGTTACAACAGCGCCACCTGCTGGTCATTTTCCCACCAGTCTGACCAGCAAGTAGTCAAGGAAGTTGTCAGGAGAAAGAAAGAGGCTGATGTTCTTCTGCTTAGGAATAAAATTAGAAACCTTTCTCACATCTTTCCTAAGCAGAAGAAAATCAGTCTCTTTCTTTCTCCTGACAACTTCCTTGACTACTTGCTGGTCAGACTGGTGGGAAAATGACCAGCAGGTGGCGCTGTTGTAACAAAATTCATTCATAGTAACAGTACATGTATCCCTTAATATCTTGGGATTAAAAATAAATAAATAATAAATGTACATTGCAGAAGAGTTTAGAATAGCCCCCTCATCAATTTTACATTCACTTATTTTAAAGGTTTACTTATCCTTTAACAGGGAAGATGCCCCCTGTAGACCCCATCTTCTTTTTTTACCGATTCAGTGCTCCTATTCCGGCCTGCTGTCCTTTACCTGAAATAAGGGACCAACGCACAATATGCTATAAATGTATACAATATATCATTAACAATAAAAGGCTGATTATTCAGATTCACATTACATGGCAGCACAGAAAGCTGTGCGGTCCACATCAGAACTGATTAATAATAATCAGCCCTGTAGCATTCACTTCTATGGCAGATGACAGATATTGTGCTTAACAATACCCCCCCAAAGCTTAACTTCTCAGCGGCAGCCTAGAGCCCACTGAGCATGTGCAGGGCCACTGACAAACTAAGGGTGGCCCAACAAGATACAAGATGGGGATCTGCTGGGAGCAAGGTTGAAGGATTAGATATTTAATGATATAGGGCTGCTGAACCTCTGGGCTGGTACAGTAAGTTCCATATAGAAAAGACAGCATTCTTTTTAAGGCTTTATTTCTTCTTTAAAGGATAAATCTCCACTTTGGATGAATTGTGACAAATTTGCATTAGAATCCTACCAGGAGACCAGAATCCAATCTCCCTATATAATTATCCAGGTACTGAGTTCTGATTTTTAATTTATTTTTGAACCTGCTGCTCTCCTCTATGGTCAGTAGTAAAAGGGGTGGTTCACCTTTACGTTAACTTTTAGTATGTTATAGAATGGCAAATTCTAAGCAACTTTTCAATTGGTCTTCATTTGTGGTCTTCTTCTCTGTAAAGCTACTAATGTATTGTTATTGCTACTTTTTATTACTCCTTTTTCTATTCAGCCCTCTCCTATTCAAATTTAAGTCACTTATTCAAACCAGGACATGGTTGCTAAGGTCATTTTGACACTAGCAACCAGGTGGCTGACATTGCAAACTGGAGAGCTGCTGAATAAAAAGCTAAATAAGTCAAAAACCCCAAATCATAAAAAATGAAAACCAATTGCAAATTGTCTCAGAATATCACTCTCTACATCATACTAACAGTTAATTTAAAGGTGAACAACCCCTTTAAGCTTCATTTAGTAATTACGTTGGTTTAGAGCTCTGAAGCTTTGTCCTTCCTTCTGTGGAGCTGATTTTTCCCATGGTCAGTCAAGAATCTCTACCTGGGTAGGAGAACCCTCCATGTACAGAACTCTACCTTTTATAGGTCTGTTTCAGGCTAGGTGGTGTGGCCACTTAGAGGGTATTCCTATTATGTATATCTGTATGGGGGGGGGAAAGCTGATGCTTTGGCTTGTGCAGATCATGTAATTTGGCAACTCCAATCAGCTCATGTCTTCTTGCCTGACCATGGAAAGAGAACAGCTCAGAAACAGGAAGTGCAGGACCATGGGTAAGAGAACAGCTCAGAAACAGGAAGCGCAGGACCATGGGTAAGAGAACAGCTCAGAAACAGGAAGCGCAGGACCATGGAAAATAGAACAGCTCAGAAACAGGAAGTGAAGGACCATGGAAAAGAGAACAGCTCAGAAACAGGAACGCAGGACCATGGGAAAGAGACCAGCTCAGAAACAGTAAGTGCAGGGTCATGGGAAAGAGAACAGCTCAGAAACAGGAAGCGCAGGACCATGGGAAAGAGACCAGCTCAGAAACAGGAAGCGCAGGACCATGGGAAAGAGTCCAGCTCAGAAAACAGGAAGTGCAGACAACCAGAACCTGGTACCTGGGTAAGGACTGGGGGAGGGGATGTCTTAGTGGGGCTAATGCAAATAGGCCTGAGTTGAATTTCATGTAGTCATTTGCATTTACAACCTATTTCAGTGTTTTTGGCAGAACATTTTGTTACATTGTAGCATTCTATGCAATCTGTCTTGGGATAAAGTCCACGGATGTGGCAGCCTCCATTTCTCCTCGCAAATTCACATCTGTAGGATCCGATAGCCTTTCCGTGTACGATTCCATGTGTTTTCTCCCCCTAGTTTTTTTTTAGTCCTTCATTTAATATTGATTAGAAAATTGAGATTATTTATTCCAGGCCATAAATGTTCCTTGTGCTGCTTATGTGGCTGCGGGAAATAAACTGTAGCCAGAATGCAATGAGACTGCACTAACTGAATAAGCCGAGTCCAATCATTTCTCCCTTCCACTGATTATAATGGCAATGTCCCTGGCATGATGGGAAGTCTGTGGGGCATGATGGGATGTCTGTGGGTGCCTATAGACCTCTCTCCTGCTATTTGGGGGAGGTATTAATCAGTTATCACTATCCCTGGGTTTTACTGAATATTCCGACTGCCTCTATTCATTTGTATGATAAGCTGGAGCTGTCCTACTGCTTGCCTCGGCTGAGACTATATCCTTGGGCATTAGCAGAGCAATACAATCTGTCCACTAAGTGTTGTTCTGCGGTGCTCAGGGGGTGTATCAGCAGGGGCATGCAATTGAGAAATAATACTAATAATAATACTAATAATAAGCTATGTCACTGTACTGCCTAAGGGAAAACATCAGTTGCTACCAGTGGGTTCATAGCAACCAGCACTGCATCCCATATTCCCTGTGTCTGAAGCGGTCGGACAACGATAATCAGATCATTGTATAAATGTGGTGTCGCAGAGCAACAGATTGCACTTTTTTTGTAGAAAAAAACCCCCCAGAAATTAACTTATTTTACTTAGGGATTTTTTTGTATTATTTAACTTATCAGAAGGATTGTCATTGTATATTGTTTTATGAAAGTAACGACTGTATTGGAAACCTTGGAAATAAACTATTTTACCGTGTGGCGTGGAATCTGTGCTTATTATTTGCAGGGAATCCGTATTTTCGGGGGGTTTTTCCGCAGCTTCGTCATGTGATGATGGCCATGGGGGGCGGGACGAGGTTGTGATAGGCTGCGGCACCATTTAGATTTGCCCTCTAGCCAAACAGAGCTGAGCCCTGCCCAGAAGCTGCTTTATGCACAGGTTGGTGACTGGGGGGCATTTATATAGGCTCCTGTTAAGGGTTGTTCGCCTTTAAATTAACTGTTAGTATGACGTAGAGAGGGATATTCTGAGACAAATTGCAATCGGTTTTCATTTTTTATTATTTGTGGTTTCTGAGTTATTTAGCTTTTTATTCAGCAGCTCTCCAGTTGTGTTGCAATGTCAGCAGTCTAGTTGCTAGGGACCAAATTCCCCTAGCAACCATGCATTGATTTGAATAAGAGACTGGAATATGAATGGGAGAGGCCTGAAAAGAAAGAGAAGTAATAAAAAGTAACAATAATAATACATTTGTAGCCTTACAAAGCATTTATTTTTAGATGGGGTCAGTGACCCCCATTTAAAAGCTGGAAAGAAGAAGTCAAATAATTAAAAAATGATAAATAATGAAGACCTATTGAAAAGTTGCTTAGAATTAGCCATTCTATAACATACTAAAAGTTAACTTAAAGATGAACCACCCCTTTTAAAGCCTGGAACGTGTCACTGTCCCTTTAAATGTCAAAGTCGGAGGTTCATGTATAATGAAAGCAAATTAGCATTTCCTTTCATCTCTGAATCCTGTGCTGACCAATTTGCTGCCACTTGAATTTCAGCAATCCCACATCCCCAATTTTCAACATTTACAATTTAAAGAATAAGTAAACCTTGAAAATAAGAGAATGTAAAATTGATGGGGTTATTCTAAGCACCTTTGAATGTACATTCATTATTTATTTTGTTTTTATTCCAAGATATTAAGGGATACATGTGCTGTTACTATGAATGAATTTTGTTACAACAGCGCCACCTGCTGGTCAGTTTCCCACCAGTCTGACCAGCAAGTAGTCAAGGAAGTTGTCAGGAGAAAGAAAGAGGCTGATGTTCTTCTGCTTAGGAATACAATTAGAAACCTTTCTCACATCTTTCCTAAGCAGAAGAACATCAGAGCAGCCTCTTTCTTTCTCCTGACAACTTCCTTGACTACTTGCTGGTCAGACTGGTGGGAAAATGACCAGCAGGTGGCGCTGTTGTAACAAAATCCATTCATATTAACAGCACATGTATCCCTTAATATCTTGTAATCGCAAAATTAATAAATAATGAATGTACATTACAAAAGTGCTTAGAAAAGCCCCCTCATCAATTTTATATTCACTTCTTTAAAAGGTTTACTTATCCTTTAATAAACCGGAAGCCATCGGACATTTGGTCTCTTCGGACGCCTTTAACATCTATGGGAACTGGATAATAAGATTGTGATCATTGTTTCTTTATATTTCTTCTCGAGTGTTTGAGATGTAGCAGCTAGTTTCCTTCTACCAACTTTCCTGTCCCTTTCGGGTTCAATCATCAATAGACTTTGACTTTGGGCAGAACGCAGAGCATCTCGAAGAGCAGGTTGGCCCCGGTCAGCGCGGTGTTGCCTGAAAGGAAAGCAAAAAGTCATTAATACAGGAATCCATATTGGTTGTTAGGGACGCGGGAGATCTGGTCATGGGAAGCAGCACCAGGGGCTGCCATACAGCTACCACCATGTTCCTGCTCCCAATCAGTGTCCAGCAATAGAAGAACCATGTGGTTATAGGCGGCTTCCCTTAGACATTAGCCCAACCCAGTGACCCGAATCCTCCCCATAATACTCACCAGTTTGGTCATAGACTGGAGCCACTTCCACTAGGTCACAGCCTACAACACTGAGCCCCCGGCAGCCGCGGATGATCTCCAGAGCCTCGGATAAAACACAGACGTCAGTAGGTAGAACAGTCTCTATATTTTCCCCATACATTTATTTCCTGTACACGACAGTGGGCAAATAAAGGGTTAAATTCCCGGTGCCGATAGGAAGGCACAGGAAATGAGCAATAAAAGTACTTCCGGGTCCCCTCATCCCCCGCGACAATCTCAATTCTCCTGTCGATACCAGAGGAGCTGTTCTCTCTCCCATTAAAGCGCCTGGGGCCGAGGTTCTCATCTTGTGAGTGCTCCAGGGGAAGCTGGCGGGCTTCATAGAAGTAGCGCATCAGGATAAGAGGCTATGTGAGAGGTGCCTTCAAGAAGCGGCTGGACCCTCCCCCGAAGAATTGCACAACGTAAAGGATTGGATGCAGACTACCATCAAGCAATCCATGAACAACATGGTCAATCAAATCGCCAAGAAAGTCTTACTCAACACTGACGACTAATACAAGTCTCCTTCTTCTACGGCAGATACTAGCAGTAGACAACACTGAAGGACAACTGTCTTTATCAGAAGAACAGAGGACACTTGTTTTTTTAAATTTGGATTACTTACTTTAGATCCTCTTATTAAAATTACGAGATTTTCCCTGGAGCTTGACAAAACAGGGGACACCCCCCAAACATGATGGTTAAAAAAAGGTGCAAAATTCCCAGTCCATCGGGTAATTAAAGATACCATCATGGAAGAATGGAAGATGCCTGACAAAAAAGTTGGCTTTATCTAGTAGAATCAAAAAAACTTATCCTTTTGAGGAAGATGTCTTCAAATTCTGGCAAGCTTCACTGAAGGTCCGACGTACCACCATACCGGTGGATGAAGGGGTCTCACTAAAGGACACTATGGAAAGAAGACAAGACATGACCTTAAAAAAAATCATATCTAGTATGTGGAATGGCTAACCAAGCCTCATTAGCCATTACTACTTTAGAGCGAGCTAAGTACATGTGGATAGACGATTTAGAACATGCTATCATATCCAGAACAGACAAAGAAAATTATCGAAATGGTTCAAGATGTAAAAACAGTAAATTAATTCACCACTGAGGCGTCCATGGACCTGGTTAGATTCTCTGCTAAAGCCATGGGACATAGTGTGGCAGCACGCAGAGCTCTCTGGTTGCGCCATTGGCACGCCGATCCCCAAAGCAAACATAACCTCTGCTCTCTCACCTTTAAAGGGTCCCTACTGTTCAGCAAGCAACTTGATAAAATCATCTCCAAAGCTTCTGCAGGAAATTCGGCTTTTCTTCCACAAGACAAGAGGGAGAGACCCTTTAGAAGAAACCCTCTGCAAGAGGCCAAGCAATATAGGCTGGGGAAGCCCTTCTCCAGACAACCCTGGAGGGCAAGAGCTCAGGGGCAGGGAAAAGGAGATTTCAAATCAGAAAAGAAATTGGCATGAGGGTGCGCGAGCCCCTCTGCCTTGCCTTGGAGGAAGACTGAAGGATTTCAAGACGGTGTGGGCTCAACATGTATCAGATTTTTAGGTTCTGAAGATCCTAAACAAAGGTTGTGCTTTACACATACCCAACAAGTCTTTTCTTTCTTAGACCTCTCAGACAGAGGGATCATCACAGAAGTCCCCCAAAAAAGAGCATTTCAGGGGCATCTATTCACACTTTAGAAAGACAAACAGAAATTAGAATTAAAAATACATAAATAATGAATGTACATTGCAAACGTGCTTAGCATAGCCCCCTCATCAGTTTTACATTCACTTATTTTTAAGGTTTACTTATCCTTTAAAGAGGAATTCATATGGAACTTGTTTGAAGACAAGTTGGTTTGAGGGGTTGGCCCAGGTTTGTGATATCATATATATATATAAATGATTCAAGCCACTGCTAGGTGGCGCTGTTTGCAAGCTCTGAAGGCAATACTAGGCATGGTGGGTTATAGTAGCTGAGGTGGGCAATGATTAGTCTTCTATGTAAATAGGGTTTTTCGGAGAGTAGGTGGATGGCACCGTGTGATGCCAATGTACCTGTTCCCTGCAGAAATCATAGGGGTTGGCGCTGTAGGAGGAGCCCCGGATCCCAATCTGTACAACCCTCTTACAGTCCAGGAGTCCTTCATCGACGCAGCGTCTGAATGGCGTCCCATGGTAGATCTTCTCCCCCAGGGCAGTGTCTCCAGTATCAGTGTGAGCATCCACGTGTACCAGTCCCACGGGCCCATGTCTGTAACCAATAGGAATCCGGTTTACGTACGGTCACATGACTAGAATATATATTTATATTGCCCCAGAATCTCATGCCCTATGAGTACTTACTTTTCAGCCACCGCCTGCAGAATGGGATACGTGATGGTGTGATCCCCGCCTGCACAGAACAGATTAATACATAACAATTAGAGAGAGGCAGTTGTGCGAATCCTCCTTATCCGTAAGCCTGAGACACAACCAGCAAGTCAGTGAAGGGAGGGGTTTGTTTATGCAGAGCTCATTACCTCTCTTTAAAATAATGCTAATCAGTATTAATAATCTAGCCCACAGATAATCCCTCTGTGTAATGAGCTGCTCCTTATCTCAAAGCAGATACATCACAGCCAGAGAGGCGGCCAATGGGGGGAATCTATCAAATAAATGAGTTGCTCCCAGCCTAGCTGGTTCCTATTTAACTCAATAGAAAAATGCGAGTGTTTGGATGATTCAGCAATTAATTAAACTGTATTGATTACAACCCTAATAAATAGGAAATTCATGTTGCCTATTGCTTTCATTAACACATATCTATGGTGATTTTTATAGTTGCACTAAAGCGTGCAGGAGAATAAATCTGAAAGACTTTTGATTACAATTGATCCCACCTCCTTGGCTTTTCAGATCAGCTGTGGGAGGAGCATCAAAGGAAGTGAATCATTTTACATTCCTCCTTATCTGTAAACTTGAGACACAACCAGCAACCAAGAAGGAGGGCCTTGTTTATACAGAGCTCATTATCAATGATCAATTATGCTTTATAATCCAGTAGATTAACCCTCTGTATAATGAGCTATTCCTTATCTCAAAGCCTGACAAAGGCTGCAGCTGGAGTTACAAAAAGAGGTGTGGTCACTGAGAGGCACTTGGACAGGACAATACACTGTACGTTACCCAGAGTTAAGGGGATGCACCCGGCTGCCATGATCTTCTGGTAGGCCTCGCGGATTCTCCGACAGCTGTCCTTCAAATCATATAAATTCACGTTGACATCCCCAATGTCGGCCACCATGAGAGATTCAAAGGGGGCAGCTCCAGTGGAGATGTTATAGCGTCTGACCATAGACGATTCTCCCCTGATGTGGCGTGGCCCAAACCTGTAATGTTATAAGAATGAGTGTTAGCCTGTGGGATAAGTCCCAGAATATGAATAGGAAGACCAGTTACAGTCTCTTAGGTGACTTTTTTTTTTTTTTTTATAAAAGACACATGGGGTTAATGTAAGAAAAGGTGCAACTTTTACTACTGCTCTAGTAACCCATAGTAACCAATCAGGAAATGGCATGGTCAGCTGTGTGACAACAGGCGTCTGTTTGGTTGCTATAGGTTACTAGGTGACTAGCATAGTTACATCTCTTCAGGCCATCAGCTGGTTTCTACTACTTTGTTTCAGGAGTTGGAAAAGCAGTGCAGTGATTAGAAACAGACAGACAATAGCAATGACAGTTACACAGAACTATAAACCCAGTGAGAAGTTGTATCAGGAGTCAGAGGCAGCAGTGCAGAGAAAGGGACAGACACGTCACAGAACTATAAACCCAGTGAGAATGAGGAATGAATGGAAATTGGGAAGTTGTATCAGTAGTCAGGGGCAGCAGTGCAGAGAAGAGAAAGGGACAGACACAATGACAGTTACACAGAACTATAAACCCAGTGAGAATGAGGAATGAATGGATATTGGGAAGTTGTATCAGGAGTCAGAAGCAGCAGTGCAGAGAAGAGAATGAGGAATAAATGGATATTGAGGAGTTTCTCTAGGCGGTTTTCTTGCCTTGCTCCGGGGCGGTTTGAGGTGCCAGTGTCCAGGGGGACCCCAATAAAGGCAGCATCTAACCCCAGTGCAGTCTCCTGGTAGGGGAGTCTCATCATGGTACAGACCCCCGCTGGTCGGGCCACATACTCTGCACTGGGGGGCACATTAAACTTGGAGGTGCCGGATGCCTTGCGACTGGTGGGAGTCTGGAGTTTCCGAAATGCAGACGGGGGTCTCCTGGGCAAGGAGTGATAAGGTCTCAGGGGGGCCCATCTGGAACTCTGCTCCTGCTTGTATGGGGTGAAAGGGGCCCTTAGTGGCCCCTGGGACAAAGCCTTGAGGGGACACAAGTGCTCAGAAAAGAGGGGACCAGCCCTGATCACTCTGCTACAGAGTCCAGCCATGCCGAGTTGTTTCCACCCAACTAAAGTGCAACAGATTCTTGCACCGAACAAGCCCCTCCCTCTTCATTCCCTGAGCCAGAACACTCCCCCTCCCTCCCTTATACAGGCAGTTTGGGATAAGGTGGGGGGTATTTTTAACAACCACTAACGTCTTGGCTTCTGCAAGCTGATTGGTCTGAGGGAATAATGCCCCATGTACAGAGCCAGGGCCACAAAGAATGGGGAGAACCGGACTGACCTCAACCCAACTGAACCCCTGCGGGATGAACTGGAACCCCAACTGTGAGCCTGACCCCCAACATCACTGCCCAACCTCACTAATGCTCTTGTGTCTGAATGGAAGCAAGTCCCAGCAACAACTCCCAGTAACAACTCCCAGTAACAACTCCCAGCAACAACTCCCAGTAACAACTCCCAGCAACAATGTTCCAACATCTAGTGGAACCTCCCAGAAGCACCGGGGCAGTTATAGCAGCAAAGGGAGGGGCAACTCCATATTGACCCCCTTGGGTTGGGAATGAGATGTTTGGGCAGGTTTGGCCATACTGTATAGTATTTATTTACCTGGGCAACTCTAAACCAATACCCAGTATTTGTATTTATTCAGCTGCTCATATAACCACCGGGGGGCGATATTGTATTTGAAAAGTGGAAAATCCCATATCTGTGGCTTTTCTGCTACAGGAATCACCTGATCATGTGAAATGTCATGATTCATATCCTTTGATTTGTTATTTTAATTCAATAATAGCCTCTAATACAAATATTGTGCCTCACTACAACTCCCAGCATGCTCTGCTGTCAGCTGTCCCAGCAAGAGGAGTTGGATTGTCATTCAACAGCTGATCCGGAGCTGGGAGTGGTCAGGCCATGCCTCCTTCAGCTATTGGCTGGTGTGGAGGTGTGTCCTGCCAACAGGAGAGCACAGGGGGTGGGAGCAGCAGACAATATTGGTCTGACCCTATTAATAACTCATCATTCACAGCAGGGGGGTTTTCAGTCCTCTATTCAGGGGTGCGACCTCTGCAGCTGCTGATGGACCCCAAGATTTAGAAGAGGTTCAGTGGATCATTGACTGATACGCAGCTCTAGTATATGTGTATAGAAAATATCTTTACTGGACCCTAAAATGATTTTCCTGTGGGGCCCAGTAACTCTACTCTAATGCCACTCTACTCCCAGACTAATGGAACACCCCCCAGATTTATACTGGTACAGCCTATCCTGCTATATATATATATATATATATATATATATATATATATATATATATATATATATATCTTCTTCCAGAATCTTCATTCATTCATTCATCATGGCTGCATAGAAATCAGTGCAGTCTGCAGCCTGTATTTATAGACCCAGAGCAGCACGTTATGATTCCTTCTTTGCTTTAATAGTCCTATGATTAATATGATCCTGCCACAGATATAAATGATTATTACAAAGTGCAGGAAGAGGTGAGTGTTGCAGTTAAACACTAACCAGTATCAGCTCGTTCCATTGTGAGGAGGTTTAACGAGTGCCCTTTGTGCTGCACATTATGGACGCTGCTTAAGGAATTTCTGGCAGTTCTGCATCAGTAAATATGAAAATAAAGGAGTTTAAATTGTTACTTAGGGTGGGGAAACAAAGTCAAGTTTAACCCTTTCCAATACCCCTGTGCTAGTGCCGCCCATGAGAACATCAGTAACATCACTTGTGGCTCTCGGCAGTTCTGCTTTGACTGTCAGGGAATGCAGGGAGTTGCAGTTTAGCAACATCTAGACCCTATAGGTTAGGCATTTGCCTAAAGGGGAGAGAAGAGGGAGGATGGGGGAGAGTAAGGCCAAATAATTGGGGGAGGAATGGAGAGGTGGTGAGAGACAGATGGAGAGAAGGGAAAGGGGGTTAGAGAGACAAATGGGGGAGAGGAGAAATATAGAAGGGGAGAGAAGAGGGAGGATGGGGGAGAGTAAGGTCAAACAGTTGGGGAGAAAAGGAAAGGAGAGGGGATGAGAGACAGAAGGAGAGAAGGGAAAGGGGGTTAGGGAGTAGAGAGACAAATGGGGGAGAGGAGAAATATAGAAGGGGAGAGAAGAGGGAGGATGGGGGAGAGTAAGGCCAAACAGTTGGGGGAGAAAAGGAAAGGAGAGGGGGTGAGAGACAGAAGGAGAGAAGGGAAAGTGGGTTAGGGAGTAGAGAGATAAATGGGGGAGAGGAGAGGGAGGATGGGGGAGAGTAAGGCCAAACAGTTGGGGGAGAAAAGGAAAGGAGAGGGGATGAGAGACAGAAGGAGAGAAGGGAAATGGGCTGCTAAATCCAAGTTGATGTAATATAAAGAACATGAAATGTAGGGTCACAGTCCTGGTTTTACAAGTCAAGTTTAACAAATAAGGAAATGAAGATGATTGACAGCTCTAGTGATGGAAAAGGTTTGAAAGGTTTCGTAGGACAGAGTTAGTTTGAGCCTGCGGCGAATGAAGGAATTTTCTCTCCACATTTTGTATAATAGAAATTTGAAAGCTCTAGTAATATATTGGATTATAGTTGGACAAATATGAGAATATGGTGAATAAAGTGATTAGTGGGGCCCCTGTACCCCAGTTTGATGCAGCCCATAGAGCAGTGAATATAGTAAATAACACAGAGTGATTATTATTGATCAGTTTATTGATAATAAATAACAGAGAAATGGGGGGGGTTGGTTTTTCTCTCTCAGACTTTATTTAGATCCTCTGGCCCAAAGGACATTGGCAGCAGTTGGCGCAGGGTGGTGTGAATGTGGGCGCCGCTGGGCTTGGTGAGATAAATGTCCCATTCTACTCCAAACTGGAAAACAAAAGATTCTCCTCAGTGAGTGGGACCAACACTGGAAACCCCCGGGGCACATTCTACTAAACAAGTTTAACAGGGTACAACATTTAAAGGATAAGTAAACCTTAAAAATAAGTGAATGTAAAATTGATGGGGTTATTCTAAGCAGTTTTGCAATGTACATTCATTATTTATTTATTTTTAATTCCACTAAATTAAAGGATACATGTGCTGTTACTATGAATGAATTTTGTTACAACAGCGCCACCTGCTGGTCATTTTCCCACCAGTCTGACCAGCAAGTAGTCAAGGAAGTTGTCAGGAGAAAGAAAGAGGCTGATGTTCTTCTGCTTAGGAATAAAATTAGAAACCTTTCTCACATCAGAGCAGCCTCTTTGATGAGCCACTTTTTATTACTCATCTTTCTATTCAGGCCTCCTATTCATATTCCTGTCTCTTCTTCAAATCAATGCATGGTTACTAGGGGAATTTGGACCCTAGCAACCAGATGGCTGAAATTGTAAGAGTATATCACTCTCTACATCATACTAAAAGGTGAACCACCCCTTTAAAGTGATTCTGTCATGATTTTTATGATGTAGTTTTTATTTCTAAATTACATTGTTTACACTGCAAATAATTCACTGTACAATATAAAATTTCATTCCTGAACCAGCAAGTGTATTTAGTTGTAATATTGGTGTGTAGGTGCATCTCAGGTCATTTTGCCTGGTCATCTGATTTCAGAAAGAGCCAGCACTTTAGGATGGAACTGCTTTCTGGCAGGCTGTTGTTTCTCCTACTCAATGTAACTGAATGTGTCTCAGTGGGACCTGGATTTTACTATTGAGTGTTGTTCTTAGATCTACCAGGCAGCTGTTATCTTGTGTTAGGGAGCTGCTATCTGGTTACCTTCCCATTGTTCTGTTGTTTGGCTGCTGGGGGGAAAGGGAGGGGGTGATATCACTCCAACTTGCAGTACAGCAGTAAAGAGTGACTGATGTTTATCAGAGCACAAGTTGCATGACTGGGGAGAGCTGGGAAACTGACAACTGTCTAGCCCCATGTCAGATTTCAACATTAAATATAAAAAAATCAGTTTGCTCTTTTGAGAAATGGATTTCAGTGCAGAATTCTGCCGGAGCAGCACTATTAACTGATGTGTTTTGAAAAAAACATGTTTTCCTGTGACAGTATGCCTTTAAAGTCAATCACAAAATTAGAGTGCTCACCCCTCCAATATCCGCTTTCGCAGTGCCAGGTGCTGAACTGTGAGACCCACTCCTGTCCTTGGGCCAAAATATCATTCAAGGAAAAAACAGCAGCACACCGGATCCAATTGAAGTAATGTGCAAAAATTCAAACTTTTATTAAGCCCATATGCAAAGGTGAACCGCCCCTTTAAAGTCCAAACTGAACCACGTCCCAATTAAAAGGGGCCGAGCAGGGAGTCCCACACTTACCTCTCTCATGACTTGTCTGCAGGCCCCACAGGGAGTTATAAACTCTGTCTCCACATCACTGAAATAGAAACAAGAGACAGTTTTCTTTGAATCTTTTCCAGGACGTCTCGCAGTGTTTGAGTTCCAGTAAAGACTGAAGCAACAAGTCACTAAGGTGATTGGCTGATTTTGATTTATTCACAGGCAACCAATCAGAATAATCCTGCTGGGATGTTTTTTTTTCCTTTCCCTGGTTAATGTAACAATGTCACCCTGTTGTATTTATGTCTGTTCCACCTGAATAAATATTTGAACCTTGATTGGATCTGCATCACCTGATGCCACGTTATATTTTATAATGATTAATATCTGCCCCCTGCCTAATGTGTATCTCTTATCTACAAGTAATCTGGAACAACGTATAGTTAAACTGTCACGTATTAACCCAAATGTTCTGGGCACAACTATATGGCACCTCCCTCCTCCCATATGTATAAATACAAATATACAGAGAAGGAATGTTCTGGGCACACAATAAGCTATACCCTCATACTGTACTGTCTAAGGGAATCAATATGGCACCTCCTCCTCCCATATGTATAAATACAAATATACAGAGAAGGAATGTTCTGGGCACACAATACAGTAGGTATCACATAGGACAGTAGAGAGAGGATGTGACTAATTGCCGTCCTTACATCACTATAAGTCTGGGCTTCCTGTTTGCGACTGATTGAGTCACACTCATCTGAGGCAACTCAGTGTAATCCTTAAATTATGTCAGTTAAAATAAATATGTTCCCTGGCTCCAGCCAGTTCTGCCTAAATCCCCAGAGACAGAGGGACCCGTGAATGTACCTGCCCTCCATTATAATTAACTGAGCACTAACGAGTGTCCTGATGACGGCAGCTGTCATCTTAATTAAGGCACAAGGTCTCCTGACAGATTGCAGCTAGCAGGGAGCACCCCAACATGGCCTGAACCCCGGCATGGAGTTTGTCCTATTAGTAACACATATTTCGGCATTTTCTGGGTTAGTGATTGTATCTGCCATAGAATCTAAATGACAGGGGTATATTGTGCTGTTTTGTTATGTGTGTCAGTGTGTATCTATTCTGTGCCACAGAATCATTTTTGTGCCATGAATCGGATGGAATGGGAAGATAATTGGGATATAAGGGGTTAATATTCCTTTACGTTCCGTTATGTTTGTGAAATAAGTGGGGATATTGCTCAGAGCTCTGTTGCCTTCCGCATTTACTGACTCTTTAGTTCTGCAGCTGCGAAAAGACCCCAAGTCCTGAAGCCGCTAGTTCAGTTCTACTGAAGACCAATGTGTTTTTTTTTATTTTATTAAACCCCTGGCCACCAATGTATTATTGTTGAACTCTATAGCCCCTGGCACCAATGTTTTTTTAAAATATATCTTGCCGCGACCGCCCGCAAAAGGGAAGTTGCGGCAGGAAGAGTCCAGCAAATCTGGTTGCGGATCTGGGGTGGCGGGGCCCACAAGAGCCGGGGGTCCACCAGGTTTTTACCCGGTGTCCCACTGACCCAGTCTGACCCTGACTCTGGGCCCAGAGGAGGCCGGAGGCAGCGAACATAGTTTGAGTGGGTCAGCAGGACCCACTGTGTTTTGTACTGGTTTTCCACTGGCCCAGTGCTGCTCTATTTGCTAATGAGAATCAGTATATATAATCAGTGTATATAATCAGTATATATAATCAGTATATATCATCAGTATATATATAATCAGTATATATAATTAGTATATATATATATATAATCAGTATATATATATAATCAGTGTACAAAATCAGTATATATATATATATAATCAGTATATATAATCAATATCTATATAATCAGTATATATAATCAGTGTATAAAAACAGTATATATACAGTATATAATCAGTATATATAATCAGTATATAAATAATCAGTATATATAATCAGTATATATAATCAGTATATATATATATAATCAGTATATATAATCAGTATATATCATCAGTATATATATATATAATCAGTATATATAATCAGTATATATATAATCAGTATATATATATAATCAGTATATATATATAATCAGTATATATAATCAGTATATATAATCAGTATATATAATCAGTATATATATAATCAGTATATATAATCAGTATATATAATCAGTATATATAATCAGTATATATAATCAGTATATATATAATCAGTATATATAATCAGTATATATAATCAGTATATATATAATCAGTATATATAATCAGTATATATATAATCAGTATATATAATCAGTATATATATAATCAGTATATATAATCAGTATATATAATCAGTATATATATATAATCAGTATATATAATCAGTATATATATAATCAGTATATATAATCAGTATATATAATCAGTATATATATATAATCAGTATATATAATCAGTATATATATAATCAGTATATATAATCAGTATATATAATCAGTATATATAATCAGTATATATATAATCAGTATATATAATCAGTATATATAATCAGTATATATAATCAGTATATATAATCAGTATATATATAATCAGTATATATAATCAGTATATATAATCAGTGTATATATAATCAGTATATATAATCAGTATATATAATCAGTATATATATAATCAGTATATATAATCAGTATATATAATCAGTATATATATAATCAGTATATATAATCAGTATATATAATCAGTATATATAATCAGTATATATAATCAGTATATATATAATCAGTATATATAATCAGTATATATAATCAGTATATATAATCAGTATATATAATCAGTATATATATAATCAGTATATATAATCAGTATATATAATCAGTGTATATAATTGAATCCCATATCCCCGGCGGTGGGCACTGTAACCAGAGACACGGGGGTTCCCCATTACTGGCCACTGACCTTGCCACGGCTATAGCCCTGAACTCCTTGTGGCCCTCGGACACGGCTTTCTGAATGGCGGTGCGCTCAGCGCAGATCCCCAGCGCGTAACAAGCGTTTTCCACGTTGCAGCCTGAAAAGAAAAGAAAATGTCAGTGAAAGTGTCGGGGTGAGACTGGCGTGTAACGTGGCATCTCAGGAATCCTGTTTTTCTTTAAATGTTGAATTTTCTTCACGTTTGCGAAGGTCAAAAATATTTTGTTTGCAGCCGATAAAGCGGAAAGAAAATGGTGTAAAAAACCAAACTTGCTTAAAGTAACAGCAAGTGTGACAGCAAATACCTCGACAGGCCTTAAAGGAACAGAAGCATTTACTGGGCAATAGCCACTTTTAAAGTTTGGGAATAAGTCATTTTTCATGAAAGTGCTTTACAATCAGTGCCTTACTGGTCCCCCTATACCTCCTGGGCCCCCAATACATCCTGGACCTCCTGGACCTCCTGGGAGTCCTATACCTTCTGGGCCCCCTAGAACTCCTGGGGCCCCCTATACCTCATGGGACCCCTATACCTCCTGGGGCCCCCTATACCTCCTGGTCCCCCTCTACCTCCTGAGGCCCCTATACCTCCTGGGGCCCCCTATACCTCATGGCCCCCCTATACCTCATGGGCCCCCTATACCTCCTGGGGCCCCCTATACCTCCTGGTCCCCCTATACCTCCTGGGCCCCCGAGACCTCCTGGGGCCCCTATACCTCCTGGATTCCCTGTACCTTTTGGGCCCCCTATTCCTCCTGGGTCCCCTATACCTCCTGGTCCCCCTATACCTCCTGGGCCCCTATACCTCCTGGTTCCCCTATACCTCCTGGGTCCCCTATACCTCCTGGGTCCCCTATACCTCCTGGGTCCCCTATACCTCCTGGGCCCCTATACCTCCTGGGCCCCCTATACCTCCTGAGTCCCCTATACCTCCTGGGCCCCTATACCTCCTGAGTCTCCTATACCTCCTGGGCCCCCTATACATCCTGGGCCCCCTATACCTCCTATAATTTCACTGAGGAGCAGAATCTCCTCAATTCATTGGGGGCCACCCCCCCCCCGTGGGATCCACAATGGCATCACAACTTCAAGGACAAAGTGGCAGATCGCTGTGCAGGGTGTTGGGTTGTGTCTGTAAATCAGGGCTGTCCCGCTGAATTCCAAACACGGGGAAGGCGCAGGTGCAGCTGCATTTATTTAGAATACTATTTGGCAGCCCCTGCTCTCTGCTATTCACCAGATTCCCAGATTCCCAGGGGGGCACAGGAGGTACATTGGTGTTTTAAGAGCTGTCGTCTCGTCTACGTGTGTGAGGCACCAAAAATAAATGTAAAGGGTAACTAAACCACAAAAACTGCTTTTTTAAAATAAACTCTAAGCAAAATATATATTCATTCTTCTATAGTAATTTGTAACTGGCATTTTTATTATCTGTTACTGTCTGTCCCTTTCTGTTAGCTGCGCTGCTGGTTCTGACTCCTGAATCTATGTAACTCCAAGCTACTCCCCAATATCCATTCATTTCTTATCCTCACTGGGTGTATAGTTATTTTTAAATGTCACTGCTATTGTCTGTCTGTTCCTTTCTGTTCTCTAGTTCTGCCTCTTGAAACAATCCAGCAGATCCTTTGGGGCCGTTAATCCGCTGCTTTCTGCTACATTGTTTCAAGAGTCAGGGCCAACAGTGCAGAGCAAATGAACAGCCAATGAATGTCAATAGCAATGACATGTATGCATAACTATAAAAGTGAAAATAAAATGGATATTGAAAATTTTTTATTTTGATTTGCAAAACGACAATTCTAGGTGGGATTTGCCTACAGTAAGTAAATCATGGTGCTCCCCCCCCCCCCCCTGCGTCACAACAGCTGCTCCTGAACTGGATTCTGCCCCCACAGCTGCTGCTAAACACAGAGCACTATACATGCGCGGCACATGCACAGCTGTAACGGGGGACTATACATTATATTTACAGTATATACTACAGTATATTGTACATTCATATTTTGCAGAGTAGTTGTTTAGTGTCAGTATCAATAAGGGGCAATGTTTAGCAGTTACATAGAAGGTAAAGTTGATAAAACACACGTAGCCCAGAAAGAAAAGCAGAACTAGGACAGAGTTGGCAGAGAGAGTTCTTAGAGGTACTTGCCCAGAATGACTTTCCCATCCATAGTCAGGAGTGCGGCTCCCACTCGGAACTTGCTGTAGGGACAGTGGGCTCGCTGCTTGGCCTCGTGGCTTTGGGCAACAAGTCTTTGTACAAGTTCAGGTTCTAGAGCCAAAGGAATCTGACGGGTGATGGCTCCATCCTCATGGCAAGTGTGACTTCCATCCATATCCCTGGCCTCCTGGGTGTATAAGTGTGAGCACCAAATGCTCCCTTGTGGGACTATTGGGGGTCAGAGTCAATATACTGAGTGTAGTTAAATTCCTGGGTGCTGGCAGTGACTGGGTGAATTAACCCCCCTGTCTTCCTTGCTTTCTAGGTGTGTGTCTGCCGGCAGTTGTGTCCTGTCATATATCCTGAAGCCTCTGTGTCTCACTATTTGTATAGTGCTGAATGGCCCAGGGAAGCAACTTCTTTCTGATTGGCTGGGGCTCAGCCCTCCTGCGTTCCTCCTCTGTATCTTGTCTTTTTCATTCAGAGGCAGAGGGTTTGGCAGGTTGCAGTGCAGTGTCACCTTATTGGTGGAACAGACTCTGGCTTCCTGCAGAACTGCACGGCTCTGCATGGGACCTAATGGTTGCAATGACTCAGTACAGTCATCTCTCAGCCTACGTGCTGTCCTCTCACGTCACACCAGCATCCAGCCTCACTGGCTCAGAATGTAATGTTTCTGTATTTTACACTAAGAAAGAAGTCTGGGCATTCCAGACAGAAACAGAGGAAGAATGGAAAAAGAGAGGAAAAGAAAGAAAGAAAAGCAAGGGAAAGAAAGAAAGAAAGAGAGAGAGAGAGAAGGAAAGAAAGAAAGAGAGAGAGAGAGAGAGAGAGAGAGAGAAATGGAGAGAGAGAGAAATAAAGAGAGAGAGAAAGAAAGAGAAAGAATGAAAAAGAAAGTGAGAAATAGAGAAAGAAAGAAAGAAAGAGAGAATAGATAGATAGAGAGAGAGAGAGAGAGCAGCAGCACTAACAATGAGCTCCTGAATTTTCATCAGTTTATACCTTGTAATTAGCCAATTGAAAAACATAAACTGGAAAACTACCAACCATAAGGGACACCGAACAAACTAAGCCTAAGAAGTCAGGAGAAAAAAGAAAGAAAAAGAAGAAATTTAAGATTAAAGACTAAACAACCAGATCACCTTGAGGACACACAGCAAACAACAGGAAACAACAAAAGAATCATCAGCAGCAGACCTGATAGAACCCAGACCTGAAAGAACCCAGAGCACTCCAAGGTAAGGACATCTGGACCGAACATCAGAACCTTATCATTAGGTCATATAGAAATAGGAACTAAAAGCAAATTTCAAGTATTCTTAAAATGGAAAGTTCTAATGTAGCAACCAATGTATCAAATGCCATTTCCACAGACCCCAGTACACAATCCATAGCCAGCAGGGGGTCCAACACCCTGGAGATCAAATACTCAGAAGGGGAGAGAAGCAGCCAAGCACGAAAAGCCATAAAACAGGCAACCATAAAGCAAAATCCAGAGATTTTGTTTGCTGACTTTTCTAATGAGCCCAGGACAAAAACAAACCTTTTGTTCTACACAGAGGATACTGTAGCCTGGCACACTGCCTTCTGTAATTACTACAACAATTTCACTAAGGGGGGTATCAGTGCAGGCCGACAGATAAGGGTCAGGGATGAGGAGAATCCTGAATGTGTTATACTCACCTTGAATATATATCATAATGGTACCATCCTGGTCCAAGGCACTGAGGTCAAATTAGAGGAATTTGAGCAGATCTTTTCCCATATAAAAGCCCAGGCTGCAATATACAAAGACCAACCAACTCCAGCCAGTAAGACCTGTGGGGTACAGAGGCCCAGACAGACAGACTGCAGAGACAGCCATGCAACACCCACCAGACCCCCACACCCCTCACCCGAGATCCTCAGAGATTGCCTGTCACAATTAGAAAGAGACTTCATTCCGTTCAAGGAGGAAGTTGAAAGGAAACAAGGTGTGAGAAATGTAAATGAGCAGCTCCAGCTAAGGGAAGAGATAAGCAAGGTGAGATCTGAACACAAAGCAACCCTGCAAGAAATCCAATTTGCTGTGCAACAGCTCCAGCAGGAAAATGCCCATCTCAGGGAGGAGATAACAAAACTTAAAAAACAAATAGTGTCCCAAAAGCCTTTACAAAAGAAGCCTGAAGCCACATTACCCAGTGGCCAGCCAACAGCTAATCCAGCAAATAGCAACGATAGCCAAGATCTCAGGAATACTGAACAATCAGCTGAACCCCCCCACAACCCAAACAGAGAACAAAGCAACCAGCAACCATCACAAAAACAATGCAACCCAAATAGCATTCTGGAAGGCAGCACCAGCACACTGACACCCTCTGCCCCCCACACACCACTATATTCCAACATTGTACTATTAATGGACTCTAATGGAAAGTACATCAACACAAGACGTCTCTTCCCAGGAAAGCAAGTCACTAAAATTCACTGCGAAACCACTGAGAAAGCATCAGAAATCATTCAAAAAACATTTTCTTCTGAGCCCACACACATTGTACTACACACAGGCACAAACAATATTAACAATAAAGAAGAAGACATTGTAGGCAAATTATTCCAACTCACAGAGACTGCACAGAAACGATTCCCCCGCTCCATGATAATACTGTCCTCCCTACTCCCAAGGAGGGATATACCCCATCACATTATACAGAATATCAATGCAGAACTGTTAGACAAAATCAGCTCCATACCAAACACACAGCTGGCTCAACATTCCCTCATAACTGCCCATCACCTGTATGATGAGAAACACCTGAACAAACAAGGAGTGAGCCTTCTAGCAAAAGAAATGAAGGATATTGTTCTGAACAGACCTCCCAGGCCTGGCACAAACCATATCAACCCCAACACAGAACCAACAACTATAGTAAGCAGACCTCAAACCTCATCAATGACAACCCAAAAAAGAAACAGTACCTATCCAAAAGGGGGATCACAGAGATGGCATGAGTATAGAAAACCACCTCCCCAAAACTGGACACAGAGGATCCCTCATGCTAGCAACATGGAGGAGATAAGACACCTCCTCAGCACATTATGCAACAAACTTATGTGATTAAAGTTTAAAATAACAAACCTACACCAATAACCAGTTAGAATCTGATTTGACGCATGAAATTGAGCTCATTACAAGGTATACATGGATATATAATGAATTCACTCATAATTAGTAGCTGGAACATCCAGGGTCTGAATGCTTCAGCCTTTGGATCAAAAGTAAATGATCCAGACTTTAAACAGAGACTGTATGGCATTGATATACAGATCCTCCTGGAAACATGGGCACGGGCAGAGGATGAATCCTTGGTACCGATTGGCTACAGGGAGTTTTTGGTTCCTGCCCAGAAGAATAAAACCACCAAACAGGGCCGCTGTTCAGGAGGGGTATTAGTCTGGTACAAGGAGGAGCTGCAAGAACATATTAGAGCAATAAAGAGAGGAGTCAGTCATATCTGGATAAAAATAAGCAGCACATTATTAACCTCTCAGACAGACATATACCTATGTGCAGCATACATCCCCCCACCGGAGTCCCCGTATTTCAGCCCAGATAGTTATGTGATCCTAGAAAGGGAGGTTGCACACTTCCAGTCCCTGGGCCGAGTGATCATATATGGAGACCTCAATGCCAGAACAGGCATAGAGAAAGACTACCTGACTCTTGAGGGGAATACCTACATACTGGGTTCTGCACAATGCTGCCAGGAATCAGTACCGACCCAAAGAAACAGTTATGACAGCACAGTAAACAAAATGGGTAGAAAACTGTTAAACCTGTGCCGAAGCCTTGGACTTTCTATTCTTAATGGCCGCACCAAAGGAGACTCACTAGGGCAATATACACTAAACTCCCATATAGGTAGCAGTGTGGTGGACTACGCTATTACAGATATGGACCCTGCAAACATTAGTGCCTTCACTGTGACTCCAGAAACCCACCTGTCAGACCATAATCAAATACTTCTATATATTAGATCCAGCAAAAAAACACCTGCACAACCCCACCAGTACAGCCTCTACAACCTTCCCTCTCCCTTTAAATGGACCCAACACTCTGCCATGAAGTACAGGGAGGTCACCAAAAGATCTGATGTCAAACAACTGCTTGAAAGCTTCCAAAACAAACCATACAAGAGAACCCCACAAGGGGTGAACAAAGCAGCAAAGGAGCTCAACAAAATACTACACTTCGTAGCGGAACTATCTCAGCTTAAAAGGAACAGCTGCAAGAAACAAGCCTATAAAAACCCCAATAAATGGTTTGACAGAGAGTGCAAGGCAATAAGGAACTGCCTAAGGAAAACCTCTAACCAAAAACATAGAGACCCAGACAACCCAGAGCTGAAGGCAGCCCATCACAACATACAATACCAATACAAACAGGTCCTTAGAAAGAAAAAGCAAAATCACATCTCAAACAATCTCCAACAATTGGAGGATGCCCTGCAAGAAAACTCATTCTGGGACATCTGGAAAAACCCACATCTGGCTAAATTATTTCAAAGATCTGTACAAAGAAATTCCCCCAGTTGAGCAAACCCTGGAACAAAAGCAGATAAAGACAAAGCTTCATCTTCTGGAAGCAAAAATAAAGGATTTCCAAACCAACCCCTCTAGACACACAAATAACAACCCAAGAACTAGCAGAGAAAATAAAAGACCTACAATGTAAAAAAGCTGCCGGTACAGATGGAATCCTGCCTGAAATGATTAAATACAGCCCCCCGGAAACACATGCTGCAATAACAAAACTTTTTAACCTTGTCCTTAGTGTTGGCCACTTCCCTCAGATATGGAACCAGGGCCTCATAACACCCATCTACAAAAGTGGGGACCGGTATGACCCAGCCAATTACAGAGGGATCTGTGTGGGCAGCACAATGGGCAAACTGTTCAACAGTATTCTAAATAGGCGAATCCTCACATTCCTAACCCAGCACCATGTCCTCAGCCAGAGCCAAGCAGGGTTCATGCCAAACCATCGCACCACTGATCACATCTACACCCTGCACAGCCTCATCAGGGACCACGTCCACAATATAAAACATGGAAAAATATTTGCCTGTTTTGTAGACTTTAAAAAGGCTTTTGACTCAGTGTGGCGCCCAGGTCTATTCCTGAGACTTCTGGAGAGTGGCATAGGAGGGAAGACATATGATGTCATAAAGAGCTCATATACTGAGAACCAATGCAGCGTGAAGATTAATGGGAAGAGAAGCGAGTGGTTCCGACAAGACCGTTGAGTCAGACAGGGCTGCAGCCTGAGTCCAACTCTGTTTAACATCTACATCAATGAACTGGCAGCAGCACTAGATTCCTCCTCAGCACCAGGATTGAAATTACATGACAGCGAGGTGAAGTTCCTGCTGTATGCTGATGATCTCCTTCTCCTCTCACCAACAGAGAGTGGCCTGCAAGCCAGCCTGGCAGTACTGGAGAAGTACAGCACAACATGGGCATTGCCCATTAACCCAAACAAAACGAAGGTCATGGTTTTCCAAAAGAAGAATAAACAACACAAAAATCCCTCCTTCACACTAAACAACTGCCCACTGAATGGCACTGACAGCTATACTTACCTTGGCCTAGAAATCAGCCAATCAGGAAGCTTTAAACCAGCAATAGCTGCCCTAAAAGACAAGGCTTGCAGGACCTTCTATGCCATCAGAAGACACCTGTACCACCTTAAACCACCAGTGAGAGTCTGGCTTAGAATCTTCGACGGTGTCATCGCTCCAATCCTCCTCTATGGAAGCGAAGTTTGGGGTCCTGTCACTTACCCAGACCAATCCAAATGGGATTCTAGCCCAACAGAAATATTCCACCTGGAATTCTGTAAGCACCTTCTCCAGGTCCACAGGAGCACCTCAAACTCTGCCTGTCGGGCTGAGCTGGGCAGATTTCCCCTAATGTTTGCCATAAAGAAGAGGGCGCTCTCATACTGGGCACATCTACAGAACAGCAGCCCCATGACCTACCACCATAAAGCCTGGCTAAACAACCAGACCCAGGGCAAACCATGCACCCTGAAACAACTCATCAGCACCCTGCCCACCCAAGACTCCCACCAACTGACAAAAGGCCAAATAACACAAAAAATAAACAAAGTCAAAGAGCAATACGTCTGTGACTGGAGGAACGAAATATCAAATTCCCAGAAACTTTCTATCTACCAATCACTGGGGAGAGAGTACAGACTGGCCCCATATCTGGAAAGGCTACAGAACCCCAAAGACAGACAGATCCTGAGTATGTACAGACTGAGTGCCCACAACTTGGAGATAGAACAAGGACGGCACAGACAGACCTACAGACCCAGAGAGAACAGACTGTGCCAGCGATGTGACCAGGAGGCCATGGAGGATGAGGCCCACTTCTTGCTACAGTGCCCCAAATACTCAGCACTGAGGGACACCCACTTCCAGAGATTTTCCAGTCACATCCCAGACTTCACATCCATAAAAGACGAGAGGAAACTCCACTTCCTACTGGGAGAAGAGGCACGGACAGTAACACTAGCTGCACAATATATAAGAGACTGTCATAGACTGAGAGACCCCACTTTCCCCTATTCCCATAAACTGTCCCCCCTAACCTCACCCATTTCACCCCTCTACCTGCTTTGGCAATGCTTAATGTACTTGGTCCTGCCAATAAAGCTCATTTGATTTGATTTGATTTGATTTGAGAGAGAGAGTGAGAGAGAGAGAGAGAAAGAAAGAGAGAGAAATGGAGAGATAGAAAGAGAGAAATAGAGAGAGAGAAAAAAAAGAGAGAAATAGAGAGACAAAGAAAGAGAGAATAAGAAAGAAAGATAGCAAGAAAGAAAATAGAAAGAAAAAGAAAGAAAGAAAGAAAGAAAGAAAGAAAGAAAGAAAGAAAGAAAGAAAGAAAGAAAGAAAGAAAGAAAGAAAGAGAAAAAATGAAGCATTGAAAAGAAAGAAACAAAAGCAAGGGAAATAGAGAAAGAGAGAAAAAAAAGAAAGAAAGAAAGAAAGAAAGAGAGAGATTGAGAGAGAAAGAAAGAAAAGCAAGGAAAGGAGAGAGAAAGAAAGAGATACAAGAGAAAGAGCAAGAAACAAGAAAGAAAAGCAAGGGAAATAGAGAAAGAAAAAAAGAAAGAGAATGGAAAGAAAGAAAGAAAGAAAGAAAGAAAGAAAGAAAGAAAGAAAGAAAGAAAGAAAGAAAGAAAGAAAGAAAGAAAAAGAAAAGGAAAAGAGAGAAAGAGAGAAAAAGTAAGAAAGAAAAAGAGAGAGAGAGAGAGAGAGAGAGAGAGAGAGAGAGAGAGAGAGAGAAAGAAAATAAAGAAAATGAAATGCAATATAATAAACAATGCAAGATAGTCTTAAAGGGACAGTCCACTTTCACTAACGATATTTCCTAATATTCTGCTACAAATAATGACTTGTTTTTTTGCAGTTTTTCATAGATTTTCAGAATAATTTTGTTTCACTCTCCTCCAATGTTCCCTAAGGTGTGTGCTCGTGTGCAGGCACAGATTTGGAGGCAACCACACACAACAAATTGTGGTGCACACAAATAATTTTGTTTTCATCCTGACTTGACTGAGTGCACAGTTTTTAAAAACTCAGATTTTTATTTTTTGTGCTCACTTAGCCAAAAAGGAATTCGAGGGAACGTTGCTCTCCTCCCTGTAGGCCAGACTGCTGACTTTCCAAACCTGTTACAGTGTGTGACACAATGACATTCAATGACATCAGCAGAATTGATACAATCAGCAGTTGTATTTGCTCACTAGGGGCTCTACCCGAGTTATTTCTGGACTTCCATGTGAAACTGCACCTTCAAATCTTTATTTTATCTCTTTTCTAATGATTTACATACACAGTGGTGTAACTACGGGAGGTTAGAGTTGCCAACTTTTAATAAAAATTTCCACCGGCCGGTGGTGGGGGCGGGAATAAAAGGGCGGACTGTGATGTAAAAGGGGCAGGACATGATGTAAAAGGGGCAGGACATGATGTAAAAGGGGCAGGACATGATGTAAAAGGGGCAGGACATGATGTAGAAGGAGCAGGACATGATGTAAAAGGGGCAGGACATGATGCAAAAAGGGCAGGGCATGATGTAAAAGGGGCAGGACATGATGTAAAAGGGGCAGGGCATGATGTAAAAGGGGCAGGACATGATGTAAAAGGGGCAGGGCATGATGTAAAAGGGGCAGGGCATGATGTAAAAGGGGCAGGGCATGATGTAAAAGGGGCAGGGCATGGTGTACAAGGGGCAGGACATGATGTAAAAGGGGCAGGAAATGATGTAAAAGGGGCAGGGCATGATGTAAAAAGGGCAGGGCATGATGTAAAAGGGGCAGGACATGATGTAAAAGGGGCAGGGCATGGTGTAAAAGGGGCAGGGCATGATGTAAAAGGCCACTGCATGTGATGGCCAGAAGGAGGCAAAAAGGTACATTTCAAGTGGATTGGGGGTGGACCAAGGGCTTTTTTCAAATTTACCAGCAGCTATATTGCCGGTAAATTGGAAATACTGGCCGGGTGGCAAACCCACCGGGGTGCAGCCGTGGTGATTGCACCCAGGCCCACCCACTTGGGGCCCACCAGAGCTGCTATAACTATTATTGTGGGCCGCAGGGCAGGGGGAGATTTTCCAGTGATTCATTGGATGGGGGAAGTGGGTGGTTCACCTTAAAGTTAACTCTTAGTATGTTGTAGAATGAACAATTGTAAGCAAATTTTCAATTGGTTTTCATTTTTAATTTTTTTATAGTTTTTTTTTAAACTATTTCCCTTTTTCTTCTGACTCTTTAAAGCTTTCAAAAGCTTTTCTCTGTAAGGCTACAACTGTATTGTTATTGCTACTATTTATGATTCTCCTTTCAATTCAGACCCTCACCTATTCATATTCCAGTCTCTTATTGAAATTAATGCATGGTTGCTAGGGTAATTTGTACCCTAGCAACCAGATGGCTGAAACTGCAAACTGGAGAGCTGCTGAATAAAAAGCTAAATAAGTCAAAAACTGCAAATAATAAAAAATGAAAAACAATTGCAAAATTGTCTCAGAATATCCCTCTCTACATCATACTAACAGTTAATTTAAAGGTGAACAACCCCTTTAATGGGCAGCACCACGTCCCCAGATAGAACAAATAAAGAAGCAGTGCCCCTGTGATTGGTCCAAACTGTCAGCCTTTATTGCCTATGTATGACCCAATGTCCCTGGACATTTAGGGGCAGATATATCAAAGGATCGAACTGAAAATACAAATTAAAAAATTCGAATTTTGAGCGAATTTTTGTGTTCTTCGACTAGGGAATAGTCCAAATTTGATTTGAATTTGAAAAAAAAAAATCGAAAATTTGAATTTCAAAATTTAACATGTACTGTCTCTTTAAAAATTCAACGTCGACCATTCGCCTGCCGAATTGCTGTTTTAGCCTATGGGGGACCTCCTACAACCTATTTGGAGTCAATTAGAGTCAAAAAACTTTAACTTTGAAAAGTCAAAGTTTTTTTTTGGAAAAACTTTGATTCGAATTCGATCGAGAACATAAACACAACCACAAGGGGGCGCCGAGCAGAAGTGAATAGGGGCAGAGTTATAGAGAACATGAGTAAGTGCTGATTTACAGAAGGGGGATAGAGACATGGAACTTAAAGAATTATTGTGCTTTTCTCTTCTAGGGACAAGAGTCTCCATTAACATGTGAGAAGCGGTAGTGCAAGTGAGAAAGTTATCAATGCAGTAACCTATGAAGTGATTTATATCAAATCCACAAATTATACCCCACCCAGGTTATTTATCATTAGCTAATTGCACAAGCCAAACCCTCAGCATAACTGGCCACTAGAAAGTTAAATGTGGCCTTTTTGTTCCCGACCCTCTTTATGTGACTCAGGATCTCACAGCTTTGCCTGGAGGGGAGAGAACGTCTGTAATTAAGGGGAAACGCCCACTCAGCAGCTTTTATATTCACTATTGTCTGGACTTAATACCATAATTCTGCTCAGTGACACCCAGCCCAGCACCTACACCCATAGAACCCCCTAATAATAACCAGGCTTTGTACATCCGCTTAACTGCACCCCCTGTACTGTATGAATGAATCAACCCCGGCTGGACAGTAAGGGGTTACTATGTGTTGTTGAAGAGGCACCATGGGAAGGTCAGGCTCTAACAGAAGTGGTTCACCTTTAAAGGACCAGTAACATCAAAAAAATTTTTTTCAAAAATTCGTTAGAATACAACAAAAAAAAACACCAAGACAAATGAAAATTTCAAAATAGTGACAGCAGGAAGACGGTGCTGGAAAGCAGACGGCTGGAGGAAGAGCTGAAGTGCCGGTGTGTTCCCGGAACATCCTTGTGCAGAGCAGCGCGCCTCTGGGGAGATCTTGCGGGGACTCAGCCTCCTACTAACCCGGCCCTGCAGCAGCAGCAGGCGATTGTTAGCGAGAGTGCCCCAGGCGGGTGCAGGGCCGGATTTGCCCTAACGCCGCCCAGAGGCCAGTGTCCTCCGTCGCCCCATCTCACTCTCTAGATAGCGCGCATGCGCATCCACTAAGAGGCCGGCGTCCTCCGTCACCCCTTCCTTCTCTCAAGATAGCGCGCATGCGCATCCTTTTAGCTTGGTTTCGGAGCACTAGCCGATCGGCGCTAGTGCTTCGACAAAAAACTGCGTTTGCGGCTGGGCGGCATGCTGCCCCTTAATTGATGCCGCCCTAGGCCCAGGCCTATGTGGCCTTGCCGCAAATCCGGGCCTGGGCGGGTGGCAGGGCACACAGACATCACAGACATCACAGATTGTCTCTTCATCCCCTCTGGGCGCATCTATCAGCGCAGGAGAGTTACATTGCTCAGATACAAGAAGCGGTGTGCGGCTGGTGCCGGTGTCTGTGTGAGGCGCAAGAGTGAGCGCACACCGACAGCCGCACACTTTTTACACAGGCAGCAGCAGCAGCAGCACTCCCCTGTCCCCTCCTTTCGCCTCCATCGCTCCGGCTTCAGCTCCCGGTCACTGCCACAACTGCCACCTGCATGTGGGGAGCGGGACTAAGGAGGCTTCCGAGCAGCGGCGCGATGCAGATTACAATCCGTGCACGAGAATGGCCGAGTGCTGCTGCCTGTGAAAAAAGTGTGCGGCTGTCGGTGTGCGCTCACTCTTGCGCCTCACACAGACACCGGCACCAGCCGCACACCGCTTCTTGTGTCTGAGCGATGTAACTCTCCTGCGCTGATAGATGCGCCCAGAGGGGATGAAGAGACAATCGGCGATGTCTGCGATGTCTGTGTGCCCTGCCACCCGCCTGGGGCACTCTCGCTTACAATCGCCTGCTGCTGCAGGGCCGGGTTAGTAGGAGGCTGAGTCCCTGCAAGATCTCCCCAGAGGCGCGCTGCTCTGCACAAGGATGTTCCATTATCACATTACCATTAGTCCCTGTCCCAGTGAGCTTACAATCTAAGGTCCCTATCACATTACCATTAGTCCCTGTCCCAGTGAGCTCACAATCTAAGGTCCCTATCACATTCCCATCAGTCCCTCCTTACTTACAATCTAAGTTCCTATCCAGGGCCAGAACTAGGGGTAGGCAGAGTAGGCACGTGCCTAGGGTGCAAAACCTAGGGGGTGCCAGGCACGCACCTTGCACTGTTGTCTACCCCTGTCAGGTCTGCAAAGTCTGGAAAATTTCAGATGTTTGCGCGCCTGCACGCGTATACCAGAGGTGAGGGGGTGATCCTAACGGGCAGTGCACATGCAGGCGCTCACGTACAAGTTCGCTCACGTAGATGCGCTCCTGCACACGCTCGGGTATGCGAGGGCTGCAGAGGGGGCGATGGTGCTGGCTGGGTTGCCTGGGGTGCCCGGCCAGCTTGGTCCGACCCTCTCCCTATCACATTCTCATCAGGCCCTGGGCTAGTAAGCTTACAATCTAAGGTCACTATCACATTCCCATCAGTCCCTCCCTGCCCCAGTGAGCTTACAGACTAAGATCCCTATCACATTCCCATCAGTCCCTGCCCCAGTGAGCTTACAATCTAAGATTGGGGCAGGGGCTGATAGGAATGTTAAAGGGACCTTATATTGTAAGTTCACTGGGACAGGGACTGATGGGAATGTGATAGTGACCTTAGATTGTAAGCTCACTGGGGCAGGGACTAATGGGAATGTGAAAGTGCAGAACATTCTGGCACTTGCAATTAATAAATTGACACAATTTGAAATTGGACTTCGGTCTTTTGTCAACCCAACTTATTTATGTAACTAACTATGTAACTATGTAACTAACTATGTAACTATGTAACTAACTATGTAATTAACTATGTAACTATGTAACTAACTTTGTAACTATATAACTATATAACAATGTAACTATGTCTATGAAAGTTCTCATTCATCCAGGTCAGGGTATATCTATAGAGATAAGTCAAATCAACTGGACTTGTTGTGTTTTTCTTGAAAACGTTTCACCAGTTGTCAAACTGATTTTCCCAATTCAGAATAACTTGTACGTAGGATCTTGCTTCACTATATATCCAATATGTGGTGTTTACTAAAAATCCTTCTAAGTTATTCCAACACGTCCTGTTTTCCACCTTCACCAGTAGTCTTGGTGTTATTGCTTCTTTTTCTACTGGTTTTCACAAAAGCCCAATCTGGGTACCCACATGTCTTCTGGGCCCCTCTGAGATGTTCCCTCTCTTTCAACTGAGCCTCTGTGCTGCTGGGGGTCTTGTCTGCTCTGGGATGTTTGTGATCTAGTGGATGGTGGGAGTCAAACAGCAAACTTGTAACTATGTAACTATAGAAGGTGAATATTGAAGTTATTGGCATTGAGGGTCTAAATTAATTCTTTGAATGTCCCCCGGAACATGGGGGGGGGGGGGGACCAACCAGTCAGGACTGAGAATTAAGAATTCTTTTGCCCTAGACAGAGGGAGCAGAGTTATGGGATTCCCTACTTAGAGAGGGGGAATGAGTGATTCATTGGTGGGGAGGAAAGGAGATCTCACCATCAGCATAAGAAGGGGTTCTTTACTGTAAGGGCAGTCAGGTTATGGGATTCCCTACCAAGAGAGGGGAATGAGTGATTCACTGGTGGGGAGGAAAGGAGATCTCACCATCAGCATAGGAAGGGGTTCTTTACTGTAAGGACAGTCAGGTTATGGGATTCCCTACCAAGAGAGGGGAATGAGTGATTCATTGGTGGGGAGGAAAGGAGATCTCACCATCAGCATAGGAAGGGGTTCTTTACTGTAAGGGCAGATAGGCTATGGGATTAACTACAGGAGTGATGATAATAACATATGAATTCGTGGGTACATATATGATTACACTGTACTATAAGGGATTATTGGCATCCAGTATCATTCACAGAAGCCAGACCTATAGAACACTCAGTACTGAACACTGGGCACTAGGGGGAGCCATAGTACTGTTTCCACCTTGTCACATAGACAATTTTTCCTAGAGAATTTTATTTGACATTTTCCTTCTGCCATGAGCCCATATGTACCAGGTAATCATTTGTACAATGTAGTAAGAACTGTATGAGTGTGTAAAGCAGCACATTCATCTCTGCTCTTACCAGATAATCCCATGTGTTTTCATGGGAACTCAAGAGTTGACACCTGTTCTCTAATGATATCAAAGAATCGGCGGGTGTTGGATAGGATCTGTGCAGCCACTGGGACAGAATGTTCTGTTATACAGATAGCTAGAATCTCAGCTGCCATAAAGCAGGACAGGACTGCTGCTTACAATGGGGATCAGATAGGATCTGTGCAGCCACTGGGACAGAATGTTCTGTTATACAGATAGCTAGAATCTCAGCTGCCATAAAGCAGGACAGGACTGTTGCTTACAATGGGGATCAGATAGGATCTGTGCAGCCACTGGGACAGAATGTTCTGTTATACAGATAGCTAGAATCTCCGCTGCCATAAAGCAGGACAGGACTGCTGCTTACAATGGGGATCAGATAGGATCTGTGCAGCCACTGGGACAGAATGTTCTGTTATACAGATAGCTAGAATCTCCGCTGCCATAAAGCAGGACAGGACTGCTGCTTACAATGGGGATCAGATAGGATCTGTGCAGCCACTGGGACAGAATGTTCTGTTATACAGATAGCTAGAATCTCCGCTGCCATAAAGCAGGACAGGACTGCTGCTTACAATGGGGATCAGATAGGATCTGTGCAGCCACTGGGACAGAATGTTATGTTATACAGATAGCTAGAATCTCAGCTGCCATAAAGCAGGGCAGGACTGCTGCTTACATGGAAACAGTGTAGTCGTTCCCATTAATGCATCAGTAGAGAATTAGAGAGGCAGCTCAATTGGATATTGGGGAGTCTCCTTTAGGAACAGGTGGCCAGTGGCAGTGACTACATTTCCCAGCAGCCCCTGCTAATAGCAAGGTAAGAGCACAAGGTGGAAGCTGTATGTGTAGAACAGTATTCAGGAGAGAGAAAGAAACAGCAGCAGATTAATGTGATCACCCTGAGAATGACACCGGCACATTTCCTCTCCGACCCCCAGGACATTTATTTATGGGCACCAGGAATAACCCAGAGCCTGACATTGATTTACAAAGCCTGGGGGGGCTGAAGCACTTATATAATTACACATGTGCCCCCTCCCCCCCGTCCCCTGAGCCCCAGTGATTCCAATAGGGACGTTATATCATTGTTATTATATATACACCATGTGACACACATATAATATATAATATATAATATACTCTATCTCTCCTGCATGAGCCTCAGCTTCAAATTAGTGTTAAGCAACCAGGGTGTGACTATAGGGGGTCAGTTAATATATTGATCCTAATAAATGTCCCCCCACCCCCTAACATCTCTCCTCAGATACAGTAATGAAAGGAAATGGTTAATAGAATAGAATGAAATAGTGGCCCCCGGGGGAGGCTCATTCACTATAGGGGGAGGGGGATGTGCAGTTGGGAGACAAAAACAGATTTATTTACACCTGCAAATGCCACCGGCTCCTCCTGATCATCCACTGATTATACACCATTCCCATCAGTCCCTCCCTGCCCCAGTGAGCTTACAATCTAAGGTCTCTATCACATTCCCATCAGTCTCTCCCTGCCCCAGTGATCTTACAATCTAAGGTCTCTGTCACATTCCCATCAGTCCCTCCCTGCCCCAGTGAGCTTACAATCTAAGGTCTCTATCACATTCCCATCAGTCCCTCCCTGCCCCAGTGATCTTACAATCTAAGGTCTCTGTCACATTCCCATCAGTCCCTCCCTGCCCCAGTGAGCTTACAATCTAAGGTCTCTATCACATTCCCATCAGTCCCTCCCTGCCCCAGTGAGCTTACAATCTAAGGTCTCTATCACATTCCCATCAGTCCCTCCCTGCCCCAGTGATCTTACAATCTAAGGTCTCTATCACATTCTCAACAGTCCCTGTCCCAGTGAGTTTATAATCTAAGGTAACTTTCACATTCCCATCAGTCCCTCCCTGCCCCAGTGAGCTTACAATCTAAGGTCACTATCACATACCTATCAGTCTCTCCCTGCCCCAGTGAGCTTACAGTCTAAGGTCTCTATCACATTCTCATCAGTCCCTGTACCAGTGAGCTCACAATCGAAGGTACCTATCACATTCCCATCAGTCCCAGTGAGCTTACAATCTAAGGTCACTATCACATTCCCATCAGTCCCTCCCTGCCCCAGTGAGCTTACAATCTAAGGTCACTATCACATTCCCATCAGTCCCTCCCTGCCCCAGTGAGCTCACAATCTAAGGTCCCTATCACATTCCCTTCCGTCTCTGTTCCATTGAATTTACAATCTAATGTCCCAAACACAATCCCATCAGTCCCTGACCCAACAAATATACGATGTAAGCTACTTGTATGTATATGGGGTGTGGGAGGGAACAGTAGATCATACACACTCATCCCTTATATATATATATATATTTGTGATTAAAGAGAAAAAATGGAGCTAATTTATTTCAAAGCATAAAGCCTATACACGGTGCTGACTCAGTTGGCACTGACTGTCACATTCCTGGTTTTTACTACAAGCCGGACAAACTGTACTCAGGTTACTTTTGCTCTAAAACTGGACATTTACCAACAGAAATTTTTATAGTAAATAAAGTACCCCCTCTTGTAAAATATAAGGGAATCAATATGGCACCTCCTCCTCCCATATGTATAAATACAAATATACAGAGAAGGAATGTTCTGGGCACACAATAAGCTATACCCTCATACTGTACTGTCTAAGGGAATCAATATGGCACCTCCTCCTCCCATATGTATAAATACAAATATACAGAGAAGGAATGTTCTGGGCACACAATAAGCTATACCCTCATACTGTACTGTCTAAGGGAATCAATATGGCACCTCCCTCCTCCCATATGTATAAATACAAATATACAGAGAAGGAATGTTCTGGGCACACAATAAGCTATACCCTCATACTGTACTGTCTAAGGGAATCAATATGGCACCTCCTCCTCCCATATGTATAAATACAAATATACAGAGAAGGAATGTTCTAGGCACACAATAAGCTATACCCTCATTCTGTACTGTCTAAGGGATAGAAGGGTTAATATAAATTGACTTGAAAGCAGACACAGGATAAAGCAGAACCTCTTGCTTTGCCCAAGGTGGGTGCAGTGGGCCGGTTGGCATATCAAGTGAACATGTTCTGTGCCAAGGGCAGGAGGGATGACCCCGTAGCTCACAGTGTCTCAGGGTATCAGATCCAGTAAGAAAGCTGAGAGGTGTCTCTGTACCTGAGCGAATAAAAAGACTATTCTATTGGGCCATGTCATCACTATGGCAACTAAAGAGACAGACCCGGGGCAGGTAAGACTCCCGGCTGAGTGCTAGCTCACTAGGTGCTGTCCCGCGAGTACTACCATGACTCTTCCCAAACCCCTGCTCCTTCTCATTCTACATCTCACGGAGATAATCGGTGAGTTTCATTCATATCAATGGGGGAAAGGGAGAAATGGGATTTTATTGCCGTTGTGAACAATATTCATCTGTTGGGAATTACATCCAACTACAACTCCCATCATGCCCTGACAGCACAGGGCCACAGACTCGATATCCCTCAGGTAAGTAAGAAACGATGCAAATCGGATACAGATTACAACTGTTTTAAAGGTGAAGTTCACCCAAAAAATAGCCGAGTTTTTACATAATTAGAGAGAAAATCTAATCTTCAGTTACTTTCTCTGTAACACAAGTGGAAAATACACCTTATTGATTATTTCAGGGACTGTGACATCTTGTTCCATCAGTCTGATCAATTCTCCCCTAATCACTAAATGAGCAGACGAGTTATTAATTAGCAGAGTGCATATATGTGCAATATCCAGCCTTCTGCAACGTGTAATATAGAGAGGAACATTGATTTCCAGGGAATAAGCCAATCACAAGCCCTGACACTGTCATCATTAATCAATAGGATGTTGGTTATATCCTAGAGACCAGGAAACGCAGCTTTTTGCCCCAATTTCAGGCCTTGGCTGTAATTAAAAGCAATTAACTCCTTAATTACCACAGGTCACCCTCTCTATATAAGAATAAATCTACGGCTCCTTCCCTATAGAATGTCAGACCCACGGAATTCATGGCATTGTGCTCATTACTATTGTACATGTAAACAAACCAGCCCAGGAGCCTCTCAATACGATATGTCGCTGGTCGGGAAATTCACGTGGAGTCACTGACCCCCCCAGCAACTGAAAAGCAGTTTCAATTTCACGATAGAAAGAAAGGCAAATGCTCAGAGTCCAGGAGAAAGTGCTGCTCTGATAACATGATACTCAGATTCCAAGTTAATTATTACTTTAATAGGGTATTCCACTGGAACCTAAAGAACACCTATCACCTAAAAATCGTTTCCCCAACTGGAGGTGCCCACACTCGGAATGGGGGAAACAAAAATATTTTTTGCAAAACACCCTCTATTGCAAGTGATCTGCAAGAGTTTTCCTCCCCCCTCCATCAATATAGCAGCATATTACTTATTGTGTGGTCCCTTATATATTTATATATAGTGATTATATCCCCCTTATATATTTATATATAGTGATCATATCCCCTTATATATTTATATATAGTGATCATATCTCCCTTATATATTTATATATAGTGATCATATCCCCCTTATATATTTATATATAGTGATCATATCCCCTTATATATTTATATATAGTGATCATATCCCCCTTATATATTTATATATAGTGATCATATCCCCCTTATATATTTATATATAGTGATCATATCCCCTTATATATTTATATATAGTGATCATATCCCCTTGTATATTTATATATAGTGATCATATCCCCTTGTATATTTATATATAGTGATCATATCCCCTTATATATTTATATATAGTGATCATATCCCCCTTTTATATTTATATATAGTGATCATATCCCCTTATATATTTATATATAGTGATCATATCCCCCTTATATATTTATATATAGTGATCATATCCCCTTATATATTTATATATAGTGATCATATCCCCTTATATATTTATATATAGTGATCATATCCCCTTATATATTTATATATAGTGATCATATCCCCCTTATATATTTATATATAGTGATCATATCCCCTTATATATTTATATATAGTGATCATATCCCCTTATATATTTATATATAGTGATCATATCCCCTTATATATTTATATATAGTGATCATATCCCCCTTTTATATTTATATATAGTGATCATATCCCCTTATATATTTATATATAGTGATCATATCCCCTTATATATTTATATATAGTGATCATATCCCCTTATATATTTATATATAGCAGGGGTGTCCAAACTTTTTACAACGAGGGCCAGATTTGGTGAGGTGAAAATGTGTGGGGGCCGACCATGCTAATTGTTCCATTATCTGGGGGCACAACAGAATGGGAGGCCCCAAAATGGACAGGGCAACTCTAACGTACAATAGTTTGTTTCAGCTTATACTTGAGGGGGATAATAAATAATTATTTACCACACTAATCAGCCATGACAAGCTTCCTGCATCTCTTTCTCTGTCCCCTTAACAGTAAAACTCTGCAAGTGCTTATGTCTCACAGTGTTCTCTAACCAGAACAATTACATAACACTGCCCTAACCATAATGCTCCATGGTGTGTGTGTCTGGTGTGTGTCTGCCTCTCTCCTCCACCCCTCTGTAGCTCACTGACAGCCAGAGACAGTTGTGGAGGAGTTTGCTGTGTGAGCACAGAAGAAGATTCCTGCACAGACTGACTGGTTTACCTTGTAGCAGTGATGGGTGACAGCACACTGCAGTACGCAGTCTCTCTGAGTCTCCCGAGACTTCAACACTCGGTCTTCCCAGTCCCCACCCAGTCTCCACAGAGGGCAGGCACACAGTCCGACGCCAGCCAACCAGAGTGAAGCTGTGGAGAGGGGGGCGTGTTGGAGCAGCACATCGCAGCTCTTGTGACGTCTCCCCACCTAGCCAGTCTCCACACAGCGAATCGGGGGTGGGGCATGCCGGCACAGCAGCAGCAGCAGTCTCTCTCCTCTCCAGGGAGCTGCCCTGCAATCAGAGGGAATGAGGTGCCTTCCTGCAGTAGGCTGGGGGAATTTGATGCGGGCCAATTTAAAATGGATCGCGGGCCGCAGTTGGCCCGCGGGCCGTAGTTTGGACACCCCTGATATATAGTCAGGGCCGCTCCGGCCATGAGGCAAGGTGAGAATCTTGCCTCAGGCGGCACGGAGCGGCCAGTTACCAGGGGCGGCAAAAAGCCACCTCTGGTAACTTTAAGAGCTGAATTTCCGTTTTTTAAAACGGAAATTCGGCTCTTCTAGCGCAGCGAGCGCAATAGCGCTCACTGCACTAGCGATGCGGCCCCTCCTCCACCCGCTCCGACGCTGTTAGTTAGAAGAGTGGAGCAGGAGGAGGGGCGGCATTGGGGCTGCTGCCTCAGGCGGCAGCAGCCCCTGAAACGTGCCTGTATATAGTGATCATATCCCCCTTTTATATTTATATATAGTGATCATATCCCCCTTTTATATTTATATATAGTGATCATATCCCCCTTATATATTTATATATAGTGATCATATCCCCCTTATATATTTATATATAGTGATCAGATCCCCCTTATATATTTATATATAGTGATCATATCCCCCTTATATATTTATATATAGTGATCATATCCCCTTATATATTTATATATAGTGATCATATCCCCCCTTATATATTTATATATAGTGATCATATCCCCCCTTATATATTTATATATAGTGATCATATCCCCCCTTATATATTTATATATAGTGATCATATCCCCTTATATATTTATATATAGTGATCATATCCCCTTATATATTTATATATAGTGATCATATCCCCTTATATATTTATATATAGTGATCATATCCCCTTATATATTTATATATAGTGATCATATCCCCTTATATATTTATATATAGTGATCATATCCCCTTATATATTTATATATAGTGATCATATCCGCCTTAACTGTCTCTTCTCCAGTGTAACCAATCCCAACTTGCCTTTCCCCATAACTGATCCCTTCCATTCCCTTTATCAGCTTAGTCGCTCTTCTCTGTACTTTCTCTATTTCATTACTGTCCCTTACCAGTACTTTATAAAGGGGAAGAATGGCTATTCCTCCAGTGAATCTATAACCCTTTAATACAGGACAATATTTTGTTTACCCTTCTGGCTGCTACCTGGCATTGCTCGCTACATCTATGTTCATTATCCTCAAGTGCCGCCAGATTCTTCTCCATCAAGGATTCCACCATCTTAATCCGATTAAATGGCTACATATTTTAATTTCCCAAGTGCATGACCTTACATTCATTGACACCGACTCTTATCAGCCATTTATATAAACAAGTTGCTGTGTAGCCATGTTATCTGTTATCTACTGTGTATCCTGTGCTTGAATGGCTGCCCCCATGGCTACACATCAGCTTGTTTATATAAACTATAGTAGTACTTATCTGTTATCTACTGTGTATCCTGTGCTTGATTGGCTGCCCCCATGGCTACACAGCAGCTTGTTTATATAAATTATAGTAGTACTTATCTGTTATCTACTGTGTATCCTGTGCTTGAATGGCTGCCCCCATGGCTACACAGCAGCTTGTTTATATAAACTATAGTAGTACTTATATGTTATCTACTGTGTATCCTGTGCTTGAATGGCTGCCCCCATGGATACACAGCAGCTTGTTTATATAAACTATAGTAGTACTTATATGTTATCTACTGTGTATCCTGTGCTTGAATGGCTGCCCCCATGGCTACACAGCAGCTTGTTTATATAAACTATAGTAGTACTTATCTGTTATCTACTGTGTATCCTGTGCTTGAATGGCTGCCCCCATGGCTACACAGCAGCTTGTTTATATAAACTATAGTAGTACTTATCTGTTATCTACTGTGTATCCTGTGCTTGTGTTGCACATATGAAAATGAATTCAGAGTGCGAGGGTAGGGTAAGAGAGAAGTAATTCCATTTATTGCAGGGAGCTGAAAGACAATAGGAACATTCTCTTAGTCCTGCACATGGGAACTGGTTCATCAAGTAAAAGTTCCTACCTTGGCTGTGCACATTAGTTCCCTCTGCAGTAGCAGAGCAGGAAGTGTTCATGGAAAATACAGTCTTACAGGAAACATCAAGCAATGCAATATAAACATTCTTATGTGTTCACATAAAATTTTCAGTTCTATTACCACTGTCTAGAGTCCTCTGAAAAATAACAGGGTGATAGATACCACAGTGGAGTGATCGTTGTCAACTTTTCACAGTCCATGCTCTGTATTTTGGTATCTCTGTATACAGTACTTGGTTGACCCAATGTATCATAAGTTAGAGTCTTTGGTTGTCTTCTGGTTCTATTGGGTTGTATCCTTCTTAGAGGTGTCGGATCACAAAAGTCATCACCTTCATCTTCATCACTTTCAAGAGTTTCTGGTAACTCTTCAGGATTTATCTCTTCTTGCTGAGAGTTTTCTTCTATAGCAGTCTCTGCTGGATCTTCTGTTCTTTCCATATCACAGGGGTAGAAATCCTCTGCCTCTGGGTTTAACTCTACTGAAACTTCAGGTGGTTGGTCATCCTGAGTTAGAGGAATCAGTGATCTCCATTGATCTTGTCCTTCATCTGATTCACTGTCTGAATCTTGGTTTGATCTTTGAGCAAACTGCTTCTTATTCTGGACTTTATGCTTTCTTGTTTTGCTGGGGTATTTTTTTGGTGTTACTTCATTATTTGGCTCTGTTGGTAGAAAGTCACATGGTAGTAACAAATTCCTGTGTAAAATTCTTGTTCTGCCTTTTCCAGTTTCTGGTTTGACTTCATAAACTGGGCTGTCATCATGTTTTCTTTTGGTAACAACATAGATTGTTTCTTCCCAGTGTGATCTTAGCTTTCCAGGACCTCCTTTTTCATTGAGATTTCTTACTAACACTCTACTACCGGGTGTTAATTCAGCTCCATGAATTTTTCTGTCATAATAGTCTTTATCTTTACTAGCTCCTTTACTTGAAGCAATTTCATAGGCCTCATTCAATCTGTTTGTCCAAGTTTTTACATACTCTGGATAGTTGTCATACTTTTCTGTTGTTGGGTTGTTGAACATATGGTCAACTGGTAGTCTGGGTGATCTTCCAAAAAGAAGAAAGAAGGGTGAATATCCGGTAGCTTCACTTCTTGTGCAGTTATAGGCATGAACTACTTTTGCTCGTGAGCTTTTCCAATCCTTCTTTGATTCTTTTGAAAGAGTACGGAGCATTGACAGAAGTGTTCAATTGAACCTTTCCAACATTTCCTTCTGGATGGTATGGAGTAGTATGAGAATTTTGGATGTGGCAATATTCTCCTAAAGCGGCAAAGAGTTGGTTCTCAAATTCTCTGCCCATGTCATGGTGAATCTTAGTTGGAAATCCAAATTTCAGTACAAAGTCATTGAATATTTTATCTGCAGCCGTCCTTGCTGACTTGTTCTTAGTTGCATAAGCCTGAGCAAACCTTGTAAAATGGTCTATAACAACTAAAATATATTCGTAGCCTCCTTTACATGTTTCCAGGTGTAGAAAGTCTATTGGGATCATCTCAAATGGATATGTTGTGACTATATTGTTCAGTGGTGCTCTGGTAGGCTTGTTTGGACGCTTGTCTTTCAAACAACGACACTGATGGGTAATATAGTGTTCTATATCACGCTGCAAATGTGGCCAATAAAATCTGTCTCTTGCCAAATCAACAGTTCTTTCCACTCCTAGGTGTCCAATTTCTTAATGTAGTTCTTTGTACACTAAGTTGTGGTATACTGCAGGCAATACTAGTTGAGAACCTGAGGGTGTTTTTCTTCTCAAAATCTCTTCAGAGTCTAGACCAGGGGTCCCCAACCTTTTTCACCCGTGAGCAACATTCACATTTAAAAAAGAGGGGGGGGAAACACAAGCACGGAAATTGTTCCTGGGTGGTGCCAAATAAGGGCTGTGATTGGCTATTTGGTAGCCCCCTATGTGGACTGGCAGTCTACAGGAGACTCTGTTTGGCAGTACATCTGGTTTGTAAACAACAAAAACTTGCCTCCAAGCCTGGAATACAAAAATAAGCTCCTGCTTTGAGGCCACTGAGAGCAACATCCAAGGGGTTGGAGAGCAACATGTTACTCACGAGCTACTGGTTGAGGATCACTGGTCTAGACACAGTTTATGCCATTGTCGCATAAGTGCAGAAAGTTCCTGAGACTCTTCTTTTCTCTGATTTCTTGTTGGAAATCTATTCACCTTTTTACATTGCCATACTTTCCCTATTACTGGATCTTCCTTTTGTGCATTTCTTATGGTTTCCTTGGAAAACTGAGCCATTGTTGGAACAGACCACAAATCCACATTGGCTGTTGTGTTACATATTGTCAGTGGACACAAATATGGCATTCTTTCTTCTTGCTGCACTTGAATACCTTGTGCTGTACTGTTACTTTGGGGTCAATTTCCTTACAGCATTGTTCCATATACTTTTCAGGAGTTAATGGCATGCGGGAAAGTACATCTGCATCAGTATTTATTTTACCTGGTCGGTATTTGATGGTGAAGTTGAAATCAGCAAGTTCTGCTGCCCACCTACGGCCTGTTGCATTGAGTTTTGCTGTGGTCAGGATGTAGGTTAGCGGATTGTTATCTGTGTGCACCAGGAATGATGGACAGTAGTACAGATAGTCTCTGAATCTTTCACATATTGACCATTTCAATGCTAGGAATTCAAGCTTTCCTGAGTGTATATGGTAGTTTTTCTCAGCTGGTGTTAGTGTTCTTGAGCCATAAGCAATGACTCTTAATTTCCCATCTTGTTCTTGATAAAGAACAGCACCTAGTCCCTCTTGTGATGCATCACAATGAAGTACAAATGGTTTTGCAAAGTCTGGATAACTCATTACTGGTGGATCAGCTGGTTTAACACTTCCTGGTGCTGGTCTGTCCATATGATGGGGTGATGGGAAGGTAACTGACCATTCTGTTTTGTTCACAGACCTAGGACTGGATGTAGGTACTGAGTCTGCTGATAACAAGTCATATAGTGATCTTGCAATTCTGGAGAAATCTTTAATATAGGGGCGATAATATGAAATAAACCCCAGGATACTTCTAAATTCTCCAATATCCTTTGGCTTTTTCTCTTTTAGTGCTAATACAGATGCAATTTCAGCCGGATCCATAGAGTGACCATCTTTTGACACAATTTTCCCAAGAAATCTGACATGGTCCTTAAAAAGTTCACACTTTTTGGCAGTGAGTTTGACTCCATGTTTCTGATAACGCTTTAATACTGCTCGTACATCTTCCACATGGTCATAAAAAGATTTGCTATGAGCCAAGTTGTCATCTAGATAGGGTTGACAAATCTCATCTCTTAGTCCTATGAGACATTCTTCCATGCTCCTTTGGAATTCTGCTGGTGCTGAGCTGAGGCCAAAGGGGATACGAACCCATTCATACAACCCCCATGGTGTTATGAAAGCTGTTAAAGGTCGGCTGGATTCTTCTACAAAGCCTTGATGATGGGCCTTCCCTTGGTCAAGCACTGAGAACCACGAGCGTCTTCCCAAACTTTCAAGCATGTCTTGGATTCCTGGTATTGGGTGATGATCAGGGATTGACTTTTGGTTCAATTCTCTGAAGTCACAGCAAAGTCTTAAACTGCCATCCTTCTTTCTTACACATACAATGGGTGAAGAGTATGAGGATTTGGATGTTGTGATCCACCCATGGTTTAGTAAGTCCTGCAGATACTCCTTTACCTCCTTGTGCAGTGGCTTTGGGACTGACATATAAGTTCGCTTCACAGGAGTGTTATCCTTGAGCCGGATACTTAGCTATAAAGAAGGGATATATCCAACGTCTGAGTAATCTTTTGCAAAGGCATGACACTCCTCTCTTAACATCTGCCTCACAGTGTCTTGTTGCTCTTTTGTTAAGTGCTCTAATGACACTGGTGGGTCCCACAACTCCTCAGTATGGCTTGGTAGCCTAAAATGTAGTTTTCTGTCAGTAGGCTCTTTTGAGATTACTGTAGAATGCTCAATCTCCTGACTTATTGAAGTGACTTGTGCCGCTGGAAATCCTTTTGGTTCCACTTCTGCAGGGTAGGCTGTCTTAATGGGTTCAACACTTCCAAGGCTAGTTTTGTCTTTTAGGATGATGTCATGTTTGCTTGAGTTCCACATTGGTATAGATAGTCTGGAAAGGGTAACTCTCTGGAGAGAAATTAAAGTTTCACTTATGCAGAGCCCCTCAGGCAACTGACACAAATCATGTGCAGGTATCTTTTGGTCTCTGGTGCCAGTCTTTACCACTGAACCCATGGGTTTTGTACAGTTTGCTGTTACTAGTTTCAGGAAACTATCTGCCTTTACTTTGGGTAGAGCAAAGGATGTTCCTATAGTTTCCACTGTACTTGGAACTGATTCAGCTATCTCTCTGGAGTCCTTAATGATTTCTTCAATCACATTGTATCCAATGATTGGCTGTTCAGCAACGTTTGGGTCTCCAGAAACTGATACAGGCACTAACAATTGTTTGGTGCAGTTGACCTTTGAAGTGAGCTGGAACTGGACTTCAATCCATCCTGTGAAAGGAATTTCTGTTTTGTTTGTTGCTCTTGCACACAGGGTTACAGGTCCTAGTAGTTCCTCTATTGCTCTCACTTTGGTGTGTGGAAGGACTATTTTCCTCCAGGCATCATTGATTATGGTAACTTGGGAGCCTGTGTCCCACAAAGCCTGAACACGAATTCCATCCATTTGGCAGTTCACAAGGCATCTTTTTCCAGTGAGTTGCAGAAGCTTGGATCGGTACTTGGGAACAATACAATTTACTTGACTTACTAAACTAGCAAACATTTCTCTTTTTGAGGGATTGTGAGCACTGGAGTGTTGCAGATTTGTACTCCTGGCTTTCTGGCTCACCCCGATGTACTGCTGTTTGCTGGTTGAATTTTGTTCTGGGACTTGGATGTTTGGCAGATTACTGCATGTCCCTCTGCAGCAACCACCACCCGTTTCCCGAATGTTGCTTTGTTACTCTGCATCCGCTGGCTAGATGTCCACACTGGCCACATTTAAAGCAATGGTTACAATTTTGCTCCGGATTGACTGCTTTGCAGGCTTCACAGCTCTGTGCCTGGGTTCTAGGCATTTAGATGTGTTTGTCCTGTTGCCAACAGAATTTCTAAAGAGTGACTTTATCTCTGCCATCTCTTTCTGTAGCTGTATGATTGTATTCTGCATGTCAGACTTGGTATCCTGATGCAACTGCATATGAACATTTTGCTTTCTGTTTGGCATTGCTGGAGCAACACTGGGAGCTGAACTTAACTCCATCGAACTGGATTGGGTAGTCACTTGGCACTCACTTGTTTTTGCTGATTTGCTTGGAGGTGCTTTCTTCTGCTTTTGTTCCCTCTACAACTCAATATTTGCTGCTTCGTTCATTTTCTCTATCAGTAGCTCATCAGAAGCAGACAGGTTGTCCAAGTATGGCTTTAAGTGAAATGTAATATTGTCACTGATCAGTCCAGTACTTACAGACCTTAGAAACTTTTTCTGTATGAGCTCACTACTAAAATGCTCCTCTGCTCCAACCCCTTGGGATGCAAACAGTAGCCTATCCTTTAACTCAATGGCTCTGAACAGAAAGTCTTGAGGAGATTCTTTGCAGTCCTGTGCAATATTCACCAACTGCTGATACTAGGGATGCACCGAATCCAGGATTCGGTTCGGGATTCGGCCAGGATTCGGCCTTTTTCAGCAGGATTCGGATTCGGCCTAATCCTTCTGCCTGGCCAAACCGAATCCAAATCCTAATTTGCATATGCAAATTAGGGACGGGGAGGGAAATCACGTGACTTTTTGTCAGAAAACAAGGAAGTAAAAAATGTTTTCCCTTCCCACCCCTAATTTGCATATGCAAATTAGGGTTCGGTATTCGGCCGAATCTTTCACAAAAGATTCGGGGGTTCGGCCGAATCCAAAAAAGTGGATTCGGTGCATACCTAGGTGATACAAATCAGAACTACTCTCTTCCTTGTAGTGACTCTTTAAGATGATTTTCAGTTGTCCAAGGGTTAATTCGCTTTTCATTTCAAGCATGCCTCTCAGACTTAGGCCTGGACTTATAGCCTTAACTACAGCCTCTACAATTTCAGATTCAGTATGGCCTCTTTGCAGTCCAATGTCAATCTGATGGATGAGGTTAGTATAGGATAGTTTCTCCTTCTGCCCTCTTTCACCTATCTGGCCACAAATCTAAAAGTCTTTCCTTATAGCGACTTCTGGTAAGTTACTGTAAAGGGATATTCTGGGAGCTGTATCTGGCTGCTCCATGTACACTTTACCTTTTTGCTTAGTACCTTTATCTCCTCTTCAATTAACCTGGTTGCTTTCTGAAAATCATTTTGCAAAGTATGGTACTGGCTCTTTAAGTTTTCAAGCTGCTGTTGTTCTGCTTGAAGATGACTATTTCTGTCACTGTGAGCTTCAGCTGGCAACTCTTCCTCAGAATCCATAATGAATTGCTTGGTTTGCTTTAGGAAGGACATTGCACTATCCTCTTCCTCTGTATCAACTAGGGATGCACCGAATCCAGGATTCGGTTCGGGATTCGGCCTTTTTCAGCAGGATTCGGATTCGGCCAAATCCTTCTGCCTGGCCGAACCGAATCCAAATCCTAATTTGCATATGCAAATTAGGGACGGGGAGGGAAATCACGTGACTTTTTGTCAGAAAACAAGGAAGTAAAAAATGTTTTCCCTTCCCACCCCTAATTTGCATATGCAAATTAGGGTTCGGATTCGGTTCGGTATTCGGCCGAATCTTACACAAAGGATTCGGGGGTTCGGTCGAATCCAAAAAAGTGGATTCGGTGCATCCCTAGTATCAACCACAGCATCTAGTACATTGTTAATCAGTCCTATGAAATGGCGGCAAGACTTGCCCTTTGCCATGCTCTCTTCTGTTACTTTAACAAACTGGCATGTCTTTATTATGTCCTCCACTGCCATCTCAAATAGCAATTGACTGATTTCATTCTGCGCTCTTTCTAACTCCATTTTGGATTTAATTGCTGAAAGCAGCTGATGTCTCTCTGGTGGCTCAGTTTCCCTTGCAATACAGACACTCTCTTGACTGTGGAATTTTACTTCTAGACTGAGTGAATTTCTCTCTATAATGCATCTTATTTTTCACCCAGACCCTGTTCTGGCGCCATTTTTGTTGCACATATGAAAATGAATTCAGAGTGTGAGGGTAGGGTAAGAGAGAAGTAATTCCATTTATTGCAGGGAGCTGAAAGGCAATAGGATAGGAACATTCTCTTAGTCCTGCACATGGGAACTGGTGCATCAAGTAAAAGTTCCTACCTTGGCTGTGCACATTAGTTCCCTCTGCAGTAGCAGAGCAGGAAGTGTTCCTGGAAAATACAGTCTTACAGGAAACAAATGTAAGTAAGTGCTGAACTTGTTTTATTGCACAAATTTTATTAGGGGGGTGCTTTACTTTATACCTCTTACACTGGAATGGCTGCCCCCATGGCTACACAGCAGCTTGTTTATATAAACTATAGTAGTACTTATCTGTTATCTAATGTGTATCCTGTGCTTGAATGGCTGCCCCCATGGCTACACAGCAGCTTGTTTATATAAACTATAGTAGTACTTATCTGTTATCTACTGTGTATCCTGTGCTTGAATGGCTGCCCCCATGGCTACACAGCAGCTTGTTTATATAAACTATAGTAGTACTTATCTGTTATCTACTGTGTATCATGTGCTTGAATGGCTGCCCCCATGGCTACACAGCAGCTTGTTTATATAAACTATAGTAGTACTTATCTGTTATTTACTGTGTTTCCTGTGCTTGAATGGCTGCCCCCATGGCTACACAGCAGCTTGTTTATATAAACTATAGTAGTACTTATCTGTTATCTACTGTGTATCCTGTGCTTGAATGGTTGCCCCCATGGCTACACAGCAGCTTGTTTATATAAACTATAGTAGTGTTTCTGAAACAAACACACCCGTGCAGGGCAATACTACATTATATTGTCATTTCTTTAAGACACTTTCTGTTTTTGGTTTTACTGTTCCTTTAACAAACAGATGAAATATAAAGGACCCAATACAGAAACCTGTGGCACCCCCATCAATTGGTTTTAAAAAAATCTTGGTGAGCCACAGCACACAGTAATGTGTTTGGTCTAAGCTTTCTGTATGAACTACAATGTAAATGAACAGTAACAGTCTCCTATTACTAAATGACTTATAGTTGAAGGGCCCTTACAAAGACAAGCCTATAAACAATCCTGCCTTTTGTCTACCTGTGATATAGAAGTTTTCTACATTAATCCCAAACTGAGCGAATCTGATCCCATAAGAGCAAAAGGTAATTCCTCTCCTTCCGCGCAGCCTCCCTTCTGCCCAACCCCAATTATTCCTGAGCCAATGGGTCCCATGACTTTCTGGAACTGAACAGACTGAGTGTCCTGAAGCTTTAGGGCCAACCCTATGGCAATGCCAATAACACCGTGAGGAAAGCCTCTTAAAATGTTCTTTTAGTGGAGTTGTAGGATATTGAAAAGCAACTTCATCCCTAGTAACAGCTCCAAATTCTGCAGCACCTGATCCCTGATGCCCCCGTGTTTGTTCCAGTTCACTGTATGACATATTTGTGTATAATCTGATGGTTCTGTTTGTATCTGCCTCTCCAAATGACTTGGGGAACGAGACATCATTTCTCCTGTACTGCGCCTTCGATCTGTGGAATTCCTGGAAAATCACAGGGTTTGGCTCCTTTTCCCTCGTGTGTGTTTCCAGGAATCCGTAGGGTGACGGCACCATAAAAAAAAGATAAATGAATTGGACTGAGTTCTGTGTGCAGCGCTGGGAGCCCTAATTAGCAATTACTTTCTGATTGATCTACCTGTGCTCAGGAATTTCTTCTGTCTGTTCTTGTGTCCCATTGTCACCCCAATGTCACCCCAATGTCACATGCCTTTTATTTATCATCTTAAGGTACAATCCAAGGGCATCATAGCTTGTTATAGTTCTTTTTGTCCTGACATGAGGGAGCGGTTTTTCAGCTTCCCCCTCAATCACATTATAAGGATAAATCAGCCCAGTAAATGTGCAATGAATTATTGTGCAGCAGCCTGGGGGCAGAGAGCTATTTGTATCCCAGACAAGGTTAATATAGAGTAGGGCTGTGAATGAGAAGAGACCCAAGATCAGGGATTTCGGTTGAGATTGGGGACAGAACAGAACATTTCAGTACCAGCCCACAGAGGGCATTGGAAACTAGGGATGCACTGAATTCACTATCTTGGATTTGGCTGAACCCCTGAACCCTTCGTGAAAGATTCTGCCAAATACTGAACCGAATCCAAGTCCTAATTTGCATATGCAAATTAGAGGTGGGAAGGGGAAAACATTTTTTACTTCCTTGTTTTGTGACAAAAAGTCATGCGATTTTCCTTCCCTTCCCTAATTGGCATATGCATAAGCCGGGCACAAGGATTCGGCCGAATCCGAATCCTGCTGAAAAGGGCCGAATCCTGGATTCTGTGCAGAAACCATATGAACTGATTATTTGGCCATAGAAGAAGTATACAGAGACTCTAATATGGGGGCTACAGAGAGAAGTAAGGGAGAAGATCATTGTAGGAGACCCTAAAAAAATGTATTTGAAACAGCAAAACCAGGACAGGTGCAGAGCTCTAAATCCAAAGACAATAGAGGGACTGGAGGAGGAGAAGATGATCATCCCCATCAAAATCTGCTGAGACATAAAAAAGTATTTTTATTGGGAAATGGGTTTTGACTTCTTGCAGATGACAGTTGGATTAGAGATTGTGTGGACAATATACCTGGTGAAGGGGCTCAAACAAACAGTGATCAGAGAGAAAGCAGGTCAGTTGGTTAAATAGTAGCACCTCAAGTAATGGAGACATGGAGAAAAGCCAAGAGAGGGGTCGGAAGAGGGTTTTATCCAGTAAGTGAATATTTTCATTTGAAGAAGAAGATTCCTGTCAAGGGGAATTATTGAATAGATGGGTCACAGCTTTGATTAGTCATGATCTGGAATTGTGGAGAAGTTTGGAAGGAATATGAGGAACCCAGATGTTTTGGGCCTTCTTTTCCAATAACAGGTGGGATGGAACACAAAAGAGGAGAGACTGGTGAGGGTTTAGGGGTGGAGGTGAAAGGCGAGGAGGGATTGTGCTGAGCAAAGTCAATTCTTAAAGAGCCGGTTTGTACAGCAACAACATGAGCAGAGAATGAGATAGACAGTGGAGATAGTTGGAGGCCGGGTTGTTTGGGGACACGTTTGGAGGGAAATTAGGGGAGGAGATGGTGGAGATGAGAAGAGAGTCAAAAGAGAAGGATGGAGGGAGTTGTGAGATACTGTTGGACAGCTCTGAGAGTTCATACAGGAATCGTAGGAAATAACTTCTTTCTTTACATATTAGAGATTTCCTGATTGAGTACCGAATTTCAGCCCTAACTGTGCTGATTTTCTGTGTTTTGTAGCTGAGGGGCAGGACCCCAGGGAGCGCATTATCGGAGGCTACATTGTGTCCCCATATTCCGCCCGGTACCTTGTGTCTCTAAAGAGAAGCTCCAGCGTTCACTTCTGCGGGGGTTCCCTGGTCAGCAGATTCTGGGTCCTTACTGCCGCCCACTGCAAAACCGGGTAAGAAACATGAGACTCTAATGGGTTGAAGCCCATTTGTATAAGGCCCAGTAGGAACCCCCTTTAGTAGAGCCCCCTTAATGGTCTTGCACTTGTGTTTGGGCAACATTGCTGTACAACTGATTCCATGTGGATTAATTCACCCCACAGACAGAACCAGATGTTCATTGTTGCCGGGGAATACTCATTGTCTGTCTTTGAGGGCACGGAGCAGATCTTCCGCCCAATTGGGATGGTACAGCATCCAGATTATAGTTCCACTTCCAAGAATGCTGATATAATGATGATAAAGGTGAGTGTCCTGTAGCAGCAGTCCTGCCCTGCTTTATGGCAGCTGAGATTCTAGCTATCTGTATAACAGAACATTCTGTCCCAGTGGCTGCACAGATCCTATCTGATCCCCATTGTAAGCAGCAGTCCTGTCCTGCTTTATGGCAGCTGAGATTCTAGCTATCTGTATAACAGAACATTCTGTCCCAGTGGCTGCACAGATCCTATCTGATCCCCATTGTAAGCAACAGTCCTGTCCTGCTTTATGGCAGCTGAGATTCTAGCTATCTGTATAACAGAACATTCTGTCCCAGTGGCTGCACAGATCCTATCTGATCCCCATTGTAAGCAGCAGTCCTGTCCTGCTTTATGGCAGCTGAGATTCTAGCTATCTGTATAACAGAACATTCTGTCCCAGTGGCTGCACAGATCCTATCTGATCCCCATTGTAAGCAACAGTCCTGTCCTGCTTTATGGCAGCTGAGATTCTAGCTATCTGTATAACAGAACATTCTGTCCCAGTGGCTGCACAGATCCTATCTGATCCCCATTGTAAGCAGCAGTCCTGTCCTGCTTTATAGCAGCTGAGATTCTAGCTATCTGTATAACAGAACATTCTGTCCCAGTGGCTGCACAGATCCTATCTGATCCCCATTGTAAGCAGCAGTCCTGTCCTGCTTTATGGCAGCTGAGATTCTAGCTATCTGTATAACAGAACATTCTGTCCCAGTGGCTGCACAGATCCTATCTGATCCCCATTGTAAGCAGCAGTCCTGTCCTGCTTTATGGCAGCTGAGATTCTAGCTATCTGTATAACAGAACATTCTGTCCCAGTGGCTGCACAGATCCTATCTGATCCCCATTGTAAGCAGCAGTCCTGTCCTGCTTTATGGCAGCTGAGATTCTAGCTATCTGTATAACAGAACATTCTGTCCCAGTGGCTGCACAGATCCTATCTGATCCCCATTGTAAGCAGCAGTCCTGTCCTGCTTTATGGCAGCTGAGATTCTAGCTATCTGTATAACAGAACATTCTGTCCCAGTGGCTGCACAGATCCTATCTGATCCCCATTGTAAGCAGCAGTCCTGTCCTGCTTTATGGCAGCTGAGATTCTAGCTATCTGTATAACAGAACATTCTGTCCCAGTGGCTGCACAGATCCTATCTGATCCCCATTGTAAGCAGCAGTCCTGTCCTGCTTTATGGCAGCTGAGATTCTAGCTATCTGTATAACAGAACATTCTGTCCCAGTGGCTGCACAGATCCTATCTGATCCCCATTGTAAGCAGCAGTCCTGTCCTGCTTTATGGCAGCTGAGATTCTAGCTATCTGTATAACAGAACATTCTGTCCCAGTGGCTGCACAGATCCTATCTGATCCCCATTGTAAGCAGCAGTCCTGTCCTGCTTTATGGCAGCTGAGATTCTAGCTATCTGTATAACAGAACATTCTGTCCCAGTGGCTGCACAGATCCTATCTGATCCCCATTGTAAGCAGCAGTCCTGTCCTGCTTTATGGCAGCTGAGATTCTAGCTATCTGTATAACAGAACATTCTGTCCCAGTGGCTGCACAGATCCTATCTGATCCCCATTGTAAGCAGCAGTCCTGTCCTGCTTTATGGCAGCTGAGATTCTAGCTATCTGTATAACAGAACATTCTGTCCCAGTGGCTGCACAGATCCTATCCGAGTCCTGCCCTGTCTTGCAGCTAAATCGCCCAGCATTGTACAATGCCTTTGTGTCTGTAGTGCCATTGCCCCTGCAGGGGTTAATTCCCAATGAAGGTCGTTTGTGCCAAGTTTCTGGCTGGGGATTCACCAGCACCATTGGAGGGAGGCCCTCGGATACCCTGAGAAGTGTGAAACTGCCCATAGTGCCCATGAGAAAGTGTAACAGCTCCGCCTCGTACTCTGGACACATCACAAGCAACATGATCTGTGCCGGCTTCACGGCTGGAGGAAAAGATGCCTGTCAGGTGGGTTTTATCATTTTCTTATATAGTATCAGTATAAAATATATAATATGAGGGTAGAGCTTGTCAGTGTGGGGACCCCCAAGGACCCTGTGCCCTAGAGGCAGCCACATTCCCTGCACCCCTTGTAGTAATAACACTGATTTAAAGCAATTAAAGACTTTTTAGGAACTGAGTGGAACATTAACCCTTGGTGTTCTTTAATTGATACTGTGCTTACCCTGCTGTTCTTTTGTAGGGAGACTCTGGGGGTCCCCTGGTGTGCAATGGGAAAGTCTATGGAATTGTATCCTGGGGTCACAGCTGTGCAAACCCCAAATACCCCGGAGTATATACGGCAGTGGCCAACTTCCAAAGATGGATCTACAGGACAATCATTTAAGAGGATCTCAAGTTCATCTTCTTTATCTTGTGCCCTAAATATGGTCCCCACCCCAGCCTCGGCCGAAGGTTCAGCTGAGCCCAACATGGGACTGGGAAACTTCTCACTTTACTTTCTCTTCTTGGAAATGCTGATTGTCTGTAGCTGAATCCCTGTGTATTTGCCAATTGTGCTCAGATGACCTGTTCTGTCTGTCTGTCCATATGTACTCAAGAAATCAGAAGGTGGTGCTTCAAGGAGTTCACCTTTAAGTTAAATTTTAGTATGTTAGAGAATGGCCAGTAGTGATGGGCAAATTTCTCCCGTTGCGCTTCACCGAAAAATTTGTGAATTTACCGCAAAATGGTGGAAAATGTGCAGAAAAATCGTGAAATCGGAAAGTTTGGCAAAAAAATATTTAATTTTCGGACATTTTTCACGTAAAAATCGTGAAAATCTGACGTTTTCCTGAAAAATCTTGAAAATCGGAAATTTGCCGCAAATTCGTGCCAGCTTAATTTATTCGCCATCACTAATGGCCAATTCTAAGCAACTTTTTCTTATTTTTATTTTTTATTAGGGATGCACCGAATCAACTATTTTGGATTTGGCCGAACCCCCGAATCCTTTGCGAAAGATTCGGCCGAATACTGAACCGAATCCAAATCCTAATATGTGGGAAGGGGAAAACATTTTTTACTTCCTTGTTTTGTGACAAAAAGTCATGTGATTTCCCTCCCCATCCCTAATTTGCATATGCAAATTCGGTTCGACTGGGCAGAAGGATTCTACCGAATCCGAATCCTGGATTCGGTGCATCCCTACTTTTTATATAATTTTTTAATTATTTGCCTTCTTCTTCTGACTCTTTCCAGCATTCAAATGGGGGTCACTGACCCCATCTAAAAAAACAAATGCTCTGTAAGGCTACAAATGTATTGTTATTGCTACTTTTTATTACTCATCTTTCTATTCAGGCCTCTCCTATTCATATTCCGGTCTCTTATTCAAATCAGTGCATGGTTGCTAGGGGAATTTGGACCATAGCAACCAGTTGGCTGAAATTGCAAACTGGAGAGCTGCTGAATAAAAAGCTAAATAACTCAAAAACCACAAATAATAAAAAATGAAAACCAACTGCAAATTGTCTCAGAATATCGCTTTCTACATTTTGTACTAAAAGCTCATTTAAAGGTGAATAACCCCTTGAAATCATGTAACTGCTATTGAAGGAAGTATCATCCTTTTCTACAGTCTCTTGAAAGAATTTAGTAATGCTATAAAGACAGTAGAAAGGGACAGACAGACACAATGACATGTCACATTGCTATTAGAGAAATGTTTATTTTTGGGTTTATATCCCCTTGAGATTTGGCTTATGGGTCACTTGCAGACATAGAAGAAGGAGCAATGCCCCAGTTTCCAGGTTTTCTACCCATAATGCCCCTGTCCCAGAATTCAAGCTCAATAATATTTATAAATACTGGACAAATTTGCCCCTGGTAGTAACCCATAGCAACCAATCAGCGATTGGCATTTATTCTATTAAATGGATGCAAGAATTTAAAAGGTTGTCACAGGTTACTGCCCATGGGCAAATTTGCTCAGTGTTTATAAATGAGCTCCAGCAGCAGGATTTGTGGGTGAATTTTATTTTTGATGATTTCCCGCAACCCCTAAGCTTAGCTTCCCAGAGCCCACTGAGCATGTGCAGTGCCACTGACACACAAAAGGCCTTACAAGATCCAATATTGGGGCCTGCTGGGGAATCTTTACGCATTACTTTATTGGGCTGCTGAACCTCTAAGCTGGTACATTATATACAATTAAGTAAATCATTTACTCATATCATATACTATGTTATAGAATGTCTAATTCTAAACAACTTTTCAATTGGCCTTCATTTTTTCTTTTTTACAGTTTTTGAAAGATATGCATTCTCTTTACAGCTTTCAAATGGGGGTCACTGACCCCATCTAAAAAACAAATGTTCTGTAAGGCTACAAATGTATTGTTTTTTATTCCTCATCTTTCTATTCAGGCCTCTCCTATTCATATTCCAGTCTCTTATGCAAATCAGTGTATACTGTCTCAGGTAGGGTTTCAGAAAAAGCAGATTTACCTTGGGCACCAATACTAGTTGGCTTGGTTCTGCCTAAAACAGAAGAAATAGATGGGCAATGATGAGCCAAGCCGGCATTTTTGGGAAGTTTGCCACCCAGATTGAAAAGGATTTCGGTGCTTTCCTACTGGCTGAAAAATACCAGACCTTTCTGTTCCATTCTATGTTCTTTATCAGCCTTAATAAATAGCCATTATTCGCCAAGAAAAGCATTGGCTTCATATCTGGCTGATCCGGCACTCCCCCCCAATCCCTCCCGTGGGACCCGATAACGTCATTCGATTGCACTTGCGGGAATCCAGCAGTGAATATGAAAAGCTCAGGTATTGATCCAGTGAGACATTGTATCTGCTTTCATACAAGCCATTAGAATTGATGGAGTCGTTTGCTTTTAGTGCCCTTTGTTGCTGACTCAGCACCGGCGGGAGGATTAATGCTCAATATCCGCTTCTTATAACAAACCAGTCGGCAATATTTTCTGCCAAAACCCAAACTCAACAAAACTGCTCTGCCTGAGCCTCATTTATTATCACCTGCCGCCTTATTTATTGGCCTTGTCCTACCGGGAAAGAGACAACCTGTGCCTTCCACTTATTATTCTCTCCTCCTCTCAAAAATGCTTTCTGCTTTGTATTGCTTTCCCCAAACAAAGATGGAGAGATTCTCAGCATGTTCAGTTTTAGGGAGGGCACTAGCACAGGTCTGGGTGACACTTAGAGTCATTAACTGAAGCAGTGGGTGGGACTAGAAGACTCTGATGGAAGCTTAAAGGGAGAGGGGCAGGGAGTCTGTGACTCAAGCAGTGGGTGGGACTAGAAGACTCTGATGGAAGCTTGAAGGGAGAGGGGCAGGGAGTCTGTGACTCAAGCAGTGGGTGGGACTAGAAGACTCTGATGGAAGCTTAAAGGGAGAGGGGCAGGGAGTCTGTGACTCAAGCAGTGGGTGGGACTAGAAGACTCTGATGGAAGCTTAAAGGAGAAGGACAGGGAACCTGTGACTCAAGTAGTGGGCAGGGCTAGAACACTCTGATGGAAGCTTGAAGGGAGAGGGGCAGGAAGTCTGAAAGTCAAGCAGTGGGTGGGACTAGAACACTCTGATGGAAGCTTAGAGGGAGAGGGACAGGGAGTCTGTGACTCAAGCAGTGGGTGGGACTAGAACACTCTGACCGCAGCTAACAGGGAAAGGGACAGGGAGTCTTTGACTGGAGCAGTGGGTGGGACTAGAACACTCTGATGGAAGCTAACTGGGGTTGAGGCAGTGAGTCTGAAACTCAAGCAGTGGGTGGGACTAGTGTCTGGATGGCAATTTGCAGGGGGAGATGCAGAGAGTCATTAACTCAAGCAGTGGGTGGGACTAGAACACTCTGATGACAGTTTACAGGGGGAGTGACAGAGGCTGTGTAAGTGTAACTCAAGTAGTGGTTACCACAAGTATCAGATAAGTCAAAAGGCTGTGTAGTTCATATGGAAGTTGTTTTTAAGTGCATTTCCCTTTAAAATACTTATATTACAGGGCACCACCACCCAGTTCTAAGACTTCTGGAGATTAATGGCTGCCCCTGGGTATGAAAAACGAAATTAAATTAAGGGTCATCTCTGTGCAAATCTCTTATTTGCCACAACGCAGAGATGGGCAATTACCCCCACGTGTGAGAAGAAACAGGGAGACTGTACATCCCGGCTAATAACTACCAGTAACAGAGGAACAGGCCCTAAGGGCAGGGAGAATGTACCTTTAATTAAATTCATTTATAAAGCAGGAAGGAGCCGCCCCAGAGCTCAGGATTATTACAGGTTGTGACTGTGTATCATCATGCAGTAAGAAAAGGCCTTTTTATTTGGGTTGAGTCAGTAGCACAATTGAGACGGACAGATGATAAACACCCGGCCTATAATATACTAATGTATTTCCTTCAGGCACAGTATGAGGGTATAGCTTATTGTGTGCCCAGAACATTCCTTCTCTGTATATTTGTATTGATACATATGGGAGGAGGAGGTGCCATATTGATTCCCTTAGACAGTACAGTATGAGGGTATAGCTTATTGTGTGCCCAGAACATTCCTTCTCTATATATTTGTATTAATACATATGGGAGGAGGGAGGTGTCATATTGATTCCCTTAGACAGTACAGTATGAGGGTATAGCTTATTGTGTGCCCAGAACATTCCTTCTCTGTATATTTGTATTTATACATATGGGAGGAGGAGGTGCCATATTGATTCCCTTAGACAGTACAGTATGAGGGTATAGCTTATTGTGTGCCCAGAACATTCCTTCTCTGTATATTTGTATTTATACATATGGGAGGAGGAGGTGCCATATTGATTCCCTTAGACAGTACAGTATGAGGGTATAGTTTATTGTGTGCCCAGAACATTCCTTCTCTGTATATTTGTATTTATACATATGGGAGGAGGAGGTGCCATATTGATTCCCTTAGACAGTACAGTATGAGGGTATAGCTTATTGTGTGCCCAGAACATTCCTTCTCTGTATATTTGTATTTATACATATGGGAGGAGGGAGGTGCCATATTGATTCCCTTAGACAGTACAGTATGAGGGTATAGCTTATTGTGTGCCCAGAACATTCCTTCTCTGTATATTTGTATTTATACATATGGGAGGAGGGAGGTGCCATATTGATTCCCTTAGACAGTACAGTATGAGGGTATAGCTTATTGTGTGCCCAGAACATTCCTTCTCTGTATATTTGTATTTATACATATGGGAGGAGGGAGGTGCCATATTGATTCCCTTAGACAGTACAGTATGAGGGTATAGCTTATTGTGTTTAAGGTGTTGTACTATTTCTCTTATGAGATTATTCTCTGTACTCCTTCACTGGAAAATTATAGACAACAGAAGAGGCACCAGTGCTGCATAATAAAGGATAAATATACCTGTCTAAATAATCATATTAAAGGGCACATTTCAACACTTGGCTGCCTATGAAAAGAACATACAAGGAGTCTCCCTTTGAACATTTTCTTACTTGTCACCCCCTTTTTATCATCACATGAAAAGAGTTCTAATTAAGAATGGGAAGCTGTGAAGGTTGGGGGTGGGAATCCAGATCTCATTTATGGATCATATATTCATATTTAACATATGCAAAGTAAATATACTGTATATATAATAAATATACTGTAGGTACCTTTTTGCACAATACATATATTATTACAGCGATTGTACTATATATAGAGGAAATGTAAGTTCCACTAGACTTTTAATCTGCGTTGGTTGAAGAGCTTGCAATTGACAGTATACAGCTCAGTCACACTAGATGTATCTGGGTGGGGGTTCCTTAACGGGAAAAATATGGAAATGGCAAACGCTCCAGTGATGCAGATCCATGTGATATTGATGGGTCAGTGAGGGGTAAGGCAGTCTCCAGATATCTATAGATTAATGCTGAGTCCATCTGCCGAGACCGCAGCCATATTTAATATCAGAGAGAACCCCCCGTTACTGTGTATTATTAGGTACATCATCTCTTTCCACCAAAGTCATTGCCCTTGTGTTTCATGCCCAGCATTGGTCGTTGGCACAATTAACTGGCACTACAGAACACTGGAATCCTTCATATTTCTGAGAGAGGCCATTTGTGTTGCTATACTGATTTCAACCAGTAGGAGGTGGTGTATAGTTTTCCCATTATTACCTTACAGAGTAGGAATGGAATCAATATATAGTGAATGAAGTACCCCCTCTTGTAAAATATAAGGATATTATAAGTTACCGAGGAGTTTCATGACCATATAAAAGTACGAGGCCAAAGGCCGAGTGTTTTTATACCGGTCATGGAACTCCGAGGTAACTTCTAATATCCTTGTATTTTGCAACTGGCGGTACTTTATTTATTATAATACACAAATTTCAGTGAGTCATGTGACAGAAATGACATCAGAACTCACCATTTATAAGGATATAGTTTACAAGATATTCATGGCTTTTGTGTATTATATATATATATATATACTGACTGATGCATGGAAATGTTCCACCTGCTGAGTGTGATCTCATCTCTGTTTATCCTACGGCACTTGTACTTATCGGCTCTTCTATATGTGGCATCAAAAGCATTTATAAACAGAATTATAAGGGAAAATTTACCCCCTACCATAAATGATAAGGATATTAGAAGTCACTGAGGGGTTGTTCTGTGACCATATAAAGGCACAAGCCTGCAGGCTGAGTTATACAGGGAACTCTGAGTATCACTCATGTATTATAAGGGATAATGTACCCCCTACTGTAAATGATAAGGATATTAGATGTCACTGAGGGGTTGTTCTGTGACCATATAAAGGCACAAGGCTGCAGGCTGAGTTATACAGGGAACTCTGAGTATCACTCATGTATTATAAGGGATAATGTACCCCCTACTGTAAATGATAAGGATATTAGAAGTCACTGAGGGGTTGTTCTGTGACCATATAAAGGCACAAGGCTGCAGGCTGAGTTATACAGGGAACTCTGAGTATCACTCATGTATTATAAGGGATAATGTACCCCCTACTGTAAATGATAAGGATATTAGATGTCACTGAGGGGTTGTTCTGTGACCATATAAAGGCACAAGGCTGCAGGCTGAGTTATACAGGGAACTCTGAGTATCACTCATGTATTATAAGAGATAATGTACCCCCTACTGTAAATTATAAGGATATTAGAAGTCACTGAGGGGCTGTTCTGTGACCATATAAAGACACAAGGCTGCAGGCTGAGTTATACTGGGAACTCTGAGTATCACTCATGCATTGAAAGTGAAATGCCTGCTGCAGACTGTGCAGATTTCTGTGCAGCCATACAGAGCCCATCTAAATGAAATGCCTGTGGATGAGATGTGTCATTATAAATGGGTGAGGCGGCACATGACAACGCTGGCATGAATAACATTCTTGGCATTCAACACCATCTCATCCCTATAAACAGGATACGCAGAAATCTGGACTAAAGAGTCAGACAAGATTCTGTGCAGAACATTGTTGCTCCTTCTCTGGATACAGACCCATGGGGGGGGGATTTAATTTGGGTGACATTGACATTACAGGGGTAGGATAAAAAGAACCCTAACGCCTAATTTTTATGTAAAATCTGCTTTTGCGGCCAACTATTTCTTCCCCGTTTCCCCAATGGAAATTGTAACAACTCCAGGGAAGTTTTTGAAGATACAAATGTCTTATTTTGATGTGAAAATGAGCAGGAATGAGAATTCGGGGACAGATAATCCCCTGTATATCACTAAAATATTCTCCCTCCCTTCTCTTCCCGTCATTTCCTCTCATGCAGGAAAACCACTGGAGGAGACTTTTTAATGGCCCAATTTTCTGTTAACTACAACTCCCAGCATGCTTTGTGGTATGGAAAGAGGTTTGTGTTTAAAGGAGAAGGAAAGCTACCGAGGCAGTGATAATAGATCCATCACAATAGTGCAAGCTTAATGCTATATTTATTATGTAGAATGTTTTACCATACCTGAGTAAACAGCTCTACTTTGAGGGTTTAATAGTGTATTTATATTATAGACCTTTCTGGTAAAGCTTACTTCGTTTTAACCTTTCCTTCTCCTTTAAAGTCCTTAGTTGTATTTTATGGCATGAGTGACAGCCAAGGCATGGAAATTAATATAAAACAGTAGCCCCGTTCACTTTCATTAGCACCCTCCCAGGGGACCCCAATTATAAACATGAGTCACCTGGGCCCCGTGGGCAATGGACCCTGACCCCAACTGCAGGTCTATAGGGCAACAGCATGAATTAAAAACATGATTACAAGTACATTATTTTATTTTGGTGTGACTGCCCCTTTAATGCATTTTCCTTATGAAACAAATCCAGGCAGGTTTCCTCCAATAAAAATTAATTGAATTAAATAATATAAACTTTGTGTAAACCTATAAAGACGGCACAATGGCTTCTGTTCCATAAAGTGTTGGCACAACGAGGGGCATCAGCCTTTGCCAGAAATAGCTGAATAATGAGTAACAGATAAAAGCCTATTCCTGTCTGTGCAATGGGACACACAGCATGGGGTCAACTGTCAATCATTTGTTGTGGCAGTTTGACATGGTGAGACTGGGCATTGAGAAAAAGGGAGGAGAGTGGCAACATCTTCAGTCTTTGGGACAGACACTAGACTTACTGGAGAATGAACCAGCGGGGGGTTATTGCCCCCCAATCTCACACCACCCCCCATCCTACGGTCCAGTTCCTCCAGTCACTCTAAGGTCAATAAAATGGGGACAGGACATGTGTTTATTGAGAATTGGGTTACAGTCCTGAAACCCCTTTAAAAACAAACCACATGTTGGAAAGGTACAGGGTTGAGGTGCACCTTAATGACTTCATTGTTTGGCTGATGGAACTGAAAAAGGTGATGAAAAGCTTTGGTACACCAAGACCCCCCACCCCGGTGCTCCCCAGCGAACAGGTAGGTAAAAAGTCATGGGTGTGTCCTTGAAAGGTTCTTCTGCCATAAAAGTGTCCATGGAAAATTGGGGCAAAAGGTTGCATTCCAGATACTCCTTGTGAACAGTCAGCAGTCTTCATAGGGCCCTCAGATGCCCCCTGATTGCAAGGTCCTTGTGGGGTAGGCATGTCCTCTAAAAGTAGGAGTACCCCACATATTCCATGTGATGAGAAGGATTAGGAATTGAGATGGAAGGTCAGTATGAGATGGAAGGTGGGATCTCCAGGTGTCAGCACATAGTCCTCATAGGATGTTTCCAGTCAATGGCACAGGTTGGGTGGCTGAAGGTCCAGTTGAGACTCTGGGTGAGGGCTCTCTGGATACTCAACCTCCTCAGCTCTTGAACCAAGTCCAACATGGTCTCATTGTTCTCCAGTAAATTGTGGGAGCCCTGATCGCATGTCCTCCCTGGGCTATTCTGCACTTCGTCCTCATCCTCTTCTTCCTCTAGGATTGAGCTCAGCCCCAGTGCCCCGCTGCCCCTCACCTCCCGGGGATGATAATAGCACCTGGCATTAAGTATCTTCCTTAGGGGCACCAAGGGCACAACACTTTGCCCCAGCTTCTCCTGCTGCCCCCTCCTGTAGTCGTTCTGCCTCTTTAATCGTTTGAAGTCGCAAAAGGCTGCCCGTGAGATGTGGCAAAGTCTCAGTGCCAGGGCCACAGCTTTCTCATGCCTGGGGAGCAGCACTGCGTGGCACCGGAGCACCACCGCCTTGTGACGGACTTGGTGCCTGTAGACCCAGCAGAGGAGCCGGGGGTGGGAGCTGTCGGTACAACAGTGGGTGATTCGGTGCAGAAGGTAAGTGTTGGCAGCTTTGCCCTTACCAGGGAACACCCTGATGCCTTCACTACTCACCGACAGCTTCACCCTGGGGCCCCGGCTTCCACCCCCGCTCCGCTCCCAGATCTGCCCTACTGCCTCCGCCGTGCAGCCCTCCCCTCGTGCCCGCAGGGTCACCGCACTGCCCAAGTACCGCACCTTGTCACTGGGCTCCTCCCGGGTCAGCTCCACCGTCTGCCGCTTCCTCCTGAACACCGTGCCCAGGCACTGCCCGGAGATATTGGGTAGAAGATCGGGACAGGAGCGCAGGAAGGAGGGCAGCAGCCTGGGGTAACTTAATGCTTTGCCCTCCTGCTCTTTCTGTGCCAGCACAAACTTTCCTTTCCTCCTCCAGGGCAGCATAGTGCCAGCTCTTAGAGAGACGCCAGGCCTTGTACAGCCTGGGTGCCAACTCAGTATATTCAGATGCCACCTCTCAATTCCCGGGGGTGCTCACTTTCAATCAGATGCCAGCTCTGAGTTTAGGGATCAACTTTTAGTTCTAGCTCCTGTACCAACCTCTCAGTGCCAGGCGGGTACCAGCCTTGCCCTTTAGTGAAGTTGGTGCCTGTTCTGGGTACAGGGGAATGCCAGTATTCACAACATCCGTCTTTTGGATTGCCAACAACAATGCCCTTGGAGTGCCAAGTCCAGAATGCCAAATTTCAGTGGGGTCTGCAGTCAAGGTATCAACTCAGCATTGGTTGGTGCCCAGGTGTTTGTGCCAGGTATTATGTGATGCCAGATCTCGTTGCAGCTATTTGTACAGCTCAGGTGCTGCCAGTGTGCAGCTTTCTGTGCAGTTTGGGCACCAGGTCTAATCAGTCTTCTACTGGTTTCCAGTCTCAGTGAGGTGCCAGGTGGCAGTCAGTACAGATGATGTCAGGCTGTGAGCGCTGCTCCGGAGAAAGTGTGAGAGTGAGAGTGTGACAGCCTCAGTGACAGCCTTCGGGTAGAATGGGAGGGACCACTGCTCCCCCTGTTGCCCCCTGAGTTAATTACACGCCCTGTCTGTGCAGCTGCCACTGACTCCTGGGTGGGTCGGACTATTATTCCCCCGGGGCAGTGCAGCTCCCACTGTATCTCTGCTCTCAGTCCTCTAGATCTGTGTATGGGCGTGTCCCTATGTGCTGTGGGTGTGTCCTCCTGAGCTTATTTACTAAAGGACCCCGGGCAAATATTTCACATGAGATGACTTGCCTGTCATACACTGAGTCTTGTTTCCCTAGAACAGACAGTGGAAGAGATGCAGCAGGGCCCCTGCCTATACCTGGGAGTCTGGGACCCCTATCCCAAGGAGGGGGACATTCCATCCATCAAATATACACTATCCAACCTATTGGCAGCTACGGGGCTTCCCTAAAACCAGTCCTGTTTGGGAGTGTGAACCTGCAATGGAGTCTGCACATCACCGGTGGGACCCAGAGGGGCCAAATGCACAACCCAATGCAAAGTTCCGTCATTCAGTTCTTGCTCAGACCAAGCCACATGGCAGCACTCACACTGCACCCAAATCTTATACAATTTGTAACACTGACCCTTAGGGAACTGGTCCTGCATGTGGGTGGGTAAATATGGGTCTGGTTGCAAAATATCATCTCCCCCCCCCCCCCCTTGCCTATAACTAATGCTTTTATGACAATGTCATTTCTGGCAGTTAGTGAGAATGTGGATAAAGCTGCTACTACTGGGAAGGTCACCTTTAGGGGTTGTTTAACTTTCAATTAGTATGATGTAGAGAGGGATATTCTGAGAAAATTTGCAATTGGTTTTCATGTTTTATTACTTGTGGTTTTTTACTTATTTAGCTTTTTATTCAGTAGTTCTCCTGCTTGCAATTTTTGTGATCTGGTTGCTAGCGTCCAAATGACCCTAGCAACCACACATTGATATGAATAAGAGACTGGAATATGAATAGGAGAGACCTGAATAGAAAGATGCGTAATAAAAAGTAACAATAACTATACATTTGTAGCCTTACAGAGTATGTGCTATAGGGTCAGACTGGGAGGCCCGGGCAAATAATTGTTTCCTTAGTTATAAAAATGGATCAAGCCTCAATTAACTTTCTGTAGGTTTCAGATAGGAATAGAGGTCCAAGGAAGGGAAGATACTTTTTGCATTATTCACTTTGTGTACTACTCATCACAGACAGACAGACGGCAGCTCAGAGCCAGGAATTATAGTGAGAATTCTACTCAGCACAAGTAGCAACAGGACATACAGGAGCGCCATCAGGGTGGCACAGGGGGCACTATTTTACTGGGATTAAAGAGGGGCCCAGCTGTGCTGCACTTTTAGAAATAGCCCTGCCCCCTTGACAGTGCCGAAGCCATGCCACATCTTCCGTAGTCTGAAGAGCTGAAGTCACAAAAAGCTGAAGTCCCAAAGAGCCGAAGTCCCGAAGAGCCGAAGTCCCAAAGAGCCGAAGTCCCAAAGAGCCGAAGTCCCGAAGTGCCAAAGAGCCAAAGTCCTGAAGAGCCAAAGTTGAAGTCCCAAATAGCTGAAGTCCCAAAAAGCCGAAGAGCCAAAGTCCCAAAGAGCTGAAGTCCCGAAGAGCCGAAGTCCTGAAGAGCCAAAGTTGAAGTCCCAAAAAGCCGAAGAGCCGAAGTCCCAAAGAGCCGAAGTCCTGAAGAGCCAAAGCTGAAGTCCCAAAAAGCCGAAGAGCCGAAGTCCCAAAGTCCCAAAGAGCCGAAGTCCCGAGGAGCCGAAGTCCCAAAGAGCCGAAGTGCCAAAATCCCGAAGAGCCGAAGTCCCGAAGAGCTGAAGTTCTGAAGAGCCAAAGTTGAAGTCCCAAAAAGCTGAAGTCCCAAAAAGCCGAAGAGCCGAAGTCCCAAAGAGCCGAAGTCCCAAAGAGCCGAAGTCCCGAAGAGCCGAAGTCCCAAAGAGCCGAAGTCCCGAAGAGCCGAAGTCCCAAAGAGCCAAAGTCCCAAAGAGCCAAAGTCCCGAAGATCCGAAGTACCGAAGGCCAAAGTCCCGTAGGCCCGAAGAGCCAAAGTTGAAGATCTGAAGCAAAAAGCTGCAAAATGGCCAAAAGTCACGAAAGGAGCCGAAATTTAAGTCATGAAGCCACAAGTTCAATTCTACTGATACCAATGTGTATTTTTTATTTTATTAAACCCTTGGCCACCAATGTATTATTTTAATACTCTATAAAAAAATATTATCTGGGGCCCCACTGTTTCTTACTAACTTGTAAGGGGGGGCTTTGGCGTCAACATTTTTTTTTTACTTATGGGGGGCCCTGACTAGCAATGATTTCTTAAAAACCTTTATGGGGGGGGCCCTGGCGTCACAGTTTTTTTTTAACTTATAAGGGGGCCCTGACCATAAATGGCTTTTTATAACTTGTGTGTGTGAGGGGGGTTTACTTTTTTAGCGCTGATGTCTGTGTGGCCTTTTAACTGGGGTGTGGGCGGGGTCTGGGGTGGAGCTTGGTGCCAGGGGTTGGGCAGGGGCCCCCGAAATTGTTGTTGTACAGGGCCCCGTGATTTCGAATGGCGACTCTGAGGACATATATTCACATACACCAGTGTGTTACTGTGCGGCTCACTCTGTAAACAGCCAGATCCCATATACATATATTGCTAAAGGCAGATCAATTACTGATGGGTGCCACTAGGTGGTGCTAGTTCATTTAGGGATCCAGGTGTAGCCTCTCGTCTGCATTTGTATGTGCCCCATATGCTAATGTCAGGTTACACCTGGGTCCCCTCCTTTCGCCAGCCCCCCTAGTGAGCAGGAGAATAGCAGAAACCCCCCTGAGTCATTCCCTTTACCCCCAACCAGATTTGAACCGACCTACTGAACTTCTCTTCCCATTAAAGTGGTGGTTCACTTTTAAAGGGGTTGTTCACCTTTAAATTAACTGTTAGTATGATGTAGAGAGGGATATTCTGAGACAATTTGCATTTGGGCTTCATTTTTTATTATTTGTGGTTTTTGACTTATTTATCTTTTTATTCATCATCTCTCCAGTTTGCAATTTCAGTTGCTAGGGACCCTAGCAACCATGCATTGATTTGAATATGATACTGGAATATGAATAGGAGAGGCCTGAATAGAAAGAGAAGTAATAAAAAGTAACAATAACAAGACATTTGTAGCCTTACAGGGCGTTTGTTGTTTTAGATGGGGTCAGTGACCCCCATTTGAAAGCTGAAAAGCATCAGAAGGCGTACTATTCAAAAACTATAAAAAATGAAAAAATTGAGACAAATTTAAAATTTGCTTAGAATTGGTAATTGTTTGACATACTAAAAGTTACAGGTCAACCACCACTTTACGTTAAATTATAGAAAGGCTAATTCTAAGCAACTTTACGATTCCCCTTAATTCTTTCTTTTTTATAGTTTTTTAAATATTTGCCTTCTTCTTCTTCTGACTCTTTCCAGATTTCAAATGGGGGGTCAGTGACCCCATCTAAAAAACAAATACTCTGTAAGGCTACAAATGTATTGTTATTGCTACTTTTTATTTCTCATCTTTCTATTCAGGCCTCTCCTATTTATATTCCAGTCAAATCAGTGAATGGTTGCTAGGGGAATTTGGACCGTAGCAACCAGTTGGCTGAAATTACAAACTGGAGAGCTGCTGAATAAAAAGCTAAATAAGTCAAAAACCACAAATAATAAAAATGAAAACCAATTGCAAATTGTCTCAGAATATCCCTCTCTACATCATACTAACAGTTAATTTAAAGGTATACAACCCAGTTAATGAGTCAGTTGTAGAACACACGGCCATAATGCTGCTGCCAAAACCAAACACATTTAAATGACACCCAGGTGCCGGGAAGTTGCTATATTTATCGGCTGCGCACTGTTTCTATGGTAACCAAAGTAATGAAATTTGAAGTCACATCAGTAACTTCAGAAAGTTGCCATGGAGACAGTTGCAGCAGCAGCAGGAGTGATACGTACATATCCCTGATATTTATTGCTCTGCTGCCCATTCCCACGTACAGTCACCGTCAGCTCTGTGTCACACCTGCGTAGCCCTTTAAACGGGTTTCACCTTAATGTTAACTTTTAGTATGTTATAGAATGATTAACTCTAAGCAACTTTTCAACTGGCCTTCATTTTCTCTTTTTTTATTATTTTTAAATAATTCTTTTGACTTGTTCCAGTTTTCAAACGGGGGTCACTGACCCCATCTTAAAAAACAAATGTTCTGGAAGGCTACACATGCATGGTTACTAGGGTAATTTGGACCCTAGCAACCAGATGGCTGAAATTGCAAACTGGAGAGCTGCTGAGTAAAAAGTTAAATAACTCAAAAACCACAAATAATAAAAAAAATGAAACTTAATTGCAAATTGTCTCAGAATATAGTTTATATAAATTATAGTTTTATGGGATCTCTCTGTACAGACTATGAGCAAACTTAGGGGACTGTTCCTGCTGAATTGTGCTTAGTACAGGGAATACCTATGCTGCCATAGTTTTATGGGATCTCTCTGTACAGACTATGAGCAAACTTAGGGGACTGTTCCTGCTGAATTGCGCTTAGTACAGGGAATACCTATGCTGTCATAGTTTTATGGGATCTCTCTGTACAGACTATGAGCAAACTTAGGGACTGTTCCTGCTGAATTGTGCTTAGTACAGGGAATACCTATGCTGCCATAGTTTTATGGGATCTCTCTGTACAGACTATGAGCAAACTTAGGGGCTGTTCCTGCTGAATTGTGCTTAGTACAGGGAATACCTATGTACCATAGTTTTATGGGATCTCTCTGTACAGACTATGAGCAAACTTAGGGGACTGTTCCTGCTGAATTGTGCTTAGTACAGAGGATACCTATGCTGCCATAGACTATGAGCAAACTTAAGCTGGCCATAGATGTTGAGATTTTTAAAAGATCAGATCCTCATCGTGAGACCACGATTATCTCGGAATGATCGTACGAATTGTCCATCAACTAAAAAGACCAATTTGGCAGGAAAACAAAGGGGAGCTGCTTGGCCCTGCAGACATAGATACATTGCACTGGGACCGACACAGATTTTTTTAATCTGGCCAATCAATTTCCTGACAGTTGACAGTAAGATGTACGATTGTTCGTATCCCACTAACCGCACGATAATTTTCAAAGGATTGGTCGGACTTCGCTAAAATCGGTCGTTCGGCCAGTAGAATCGTCGCGTCTATGGGGAGCTTTAGGCAGACAGTGGTCTCTTTACAGTTCTGGGAACAGTTGGGACCCAAACCTTTCTGCTGGGATTCCAGCCCTGTGTATGTTCCTGATTGGCTACATGGTGCTACCCTTCCAATGTTCCAGAGATGTGATTGGCTGCTGCTGGTTTCAGTTCTGTGAATAATTAGGCTTGGCTTCGTTTACCAAAGAATGTACAAGTATAACCCTGATGCTGCTGGGGAGGGGCTGCTGGGAAATGTCATGAAGGTCAATCAGTCAAGTTAAAGGGGAAGTGTTATCTTCCTGACGTCATTGTGGGAAATCCCTTGTATTCTATACAGAATCCGCAGAGTCAGAGCCTAGCGGGGCGCTCTTGTGTTACTGCCTGTGGAAAAGACTCGCTTGTCAGGCTTAGTGGAGGAAAGCGGGACTGGCGGTGACAAAACGATCACTATTGGGCTGCAGAACCCCAGAAACTAAGGGTTTAATCCATTCCCCGAACTAATAAAACATTGGGACCTTCAGGTAAGCAGCTGGGCGGATTCTATCTCACTTTCAAAGGAAGAGCGAGAAATCTGCCATGAAGTAACATGGCCGCTGCGCCTCACTGACACGCCCCCTCACGTACTAGCACTGCTGACTGCGGCTGCGCGTCTTACGGGAACCCGGAAGTTCGTGTTTTCTTTGGTATTGTGCCGAGTTGGCTCTTGGGTAAGGGAACCCCAGGTTCTGTGAGTTGGGGGCGGGCAGCAGTCCTTTAATAACAATAATAATTATAACTAAAAGTTCAGCGCTGGAATGTGCCTCGGGGTATAAATGTTTGTCACCGACTTCTGCCCATTTAGTTCTCTGGGGTTTGTAGTGGGACAGGAGGGGAGTATTTACTGGATGTTGTTTTGTTGGCTGTTTGGCCACGCCTCCTCTGCAATGTATTCTGGGATATGTCACTGCGGGGGGAGTTCCTGGAGAATTAAAGGGGAACTGAACTCAAACCTGGTTTTTGGCTTAGTGTAAAGAAATGTCATTCTAAGCAGCTGCCCTTTGTTTATTTGATCCTAATGTTCTCTGCTTCTGACTCCTGAAACAATGGAGCACAAGACAATCCCCCCTACAGGTCTGTGGTTCATCAGCCGCCATTGATTTGGGAGTCGGAAGCAGCAGTGCAGAGAATATACACAGACAGATACTGAGGGTTGACCACCAGTGAGGCGACTGGGGCACAGCTGAGGGTTACAGGGGCTGATTCTGGGAGGCAACACCTGGCACTGCATCAGTTCTGGAACTACAAGTCCCAGCATGCCCCCTGACTTCATGTTGGATTATAGGAATAAGGGGAGAATGTTTTCGCTTTTATCAATCTTTTTTTCTGCCAGCTTTTATCTCATATTCATTGGTGTTTTTTTCCCCTATAGAAATGGAGAATGGGGGGCGCCCGTCAGTCGGACAGGTTATCCTGCTCACCACCAGTTCAGCCATCACCGCACTTTTCTATTCGATTTACCGCCATAAATACCGATCCGTCCAGACTCTGAAGGTTAGAGACACGCCCCCTTCCCTTATCTACCTCCCCCTAATCCTCCCTCCCAACTGCCACCGAATGGTATGAGTCCTGTTGGCATTTGGAATGTTAAACGGAAAGGGTTTGTTCACCTTTAAATGAAATGTTAGTATGATGTAGAGAGGGATATTCTGAGACAATTCGCTATTGGTTTTCATTTTTTATTATTTGTGGTTTTTGAGTTATTTAGCTTTTTATTCAGCAGCTCTCCAGTTTGTAATTTCACCCAACTGGTTGCTATGGTCCAAATAACCCTAGCAACCATGCATTGATTTAAATAAGCGACTGGAATATGAATAGGAGAGGCCTGAATAGAAAGAGGAGTAATAAAAAGTAGCAATAACAATAAATGTGTAGCCTTACAGAGCATTTTTGTTTCCTGATGGGGTCAATGACCCCCATTTCAAAGCTGGAAAGAGTCAAGTAAAAGGCAAATAATTGAATTACTATAAAAAATAAATAATGAAGACCAATTGAAAAGTTGCTTAGAAATGACCATTCTATAACATACTAAAAGTTACCATAAAGGAGAACTAAAGCCTAACTAAAGAAGTAGCTAGAAATGTTGTACATGATATATCTAGTATAGGTTAATCTAAAAACAACTGGACTTGCTGAGTAATCAAAGTTGTTTTTAGATTTACCTATACTAGATATACCATGACCTGGATGAATGAAAATCTTCATAGTCATGTTGTACATGATATTTTGTGCTTCTGTACCAGCCCAAGGCAACCACAGCCCTTTAGCAGTAAAGATCTGTGTCTCCAAAGATGCCCCAGTAGCTCCCCATCTTCTTTTCTGCTGATTCACTGCACATGCTCTGTACTGCTGTCACTTACTGAGCTTAGGGACCCACTCACAATAGACAGTACACATAGAATAGAAATGTCACAATATAAGGCTGATTAGTAATTAATACACATAATTACTACATGGCAGCACAGAAACCAGTGCAATTAGCATCAGAATGTAATAATCAGCAAACCTGTAGCATCAGCTTATATTACAGCCAGGGAAGCTCATTTTCTGCTGGATAATTAGTGACGAGCCCTAAGCTTAGCTTCTCAACAGCCAATCAGAGCCCACTGAGCATGTGAGTGTCACAGACACTTTCCAAGATGGTGACCCCCTGTGACAAGTTTGAAGTCCTGGATCATTGCTGCTATTGACAAGCTCAAACTTTAGCCTCGTGCAATAATTCAAAGAATAAAATATGGCTTTTTTAGCTATATTAATTTTTAGGGTTTAGTTCTCCTTTAAGTTAGCCTGAAGTCCGTGCTGATCGCTTTACAGCTTGGAGACTTGGGACAAGTCTACCCCCCAACACCTGCCAACAGTGTTTCCCCTCCTCACCATAACCCCTTTTAGGGCAAATGATATATAGAACCTTGTTGTTGTATGTAACCGTCACGCCCTACTGTCAGTTTAACCCATTCACTGCCATATATTGTTAAAATGTGTCACATGGGATGTAAACCCAGCCATAACACCGTCCCACAGCGCCCCCTGGTTTCTTGTTGGTGAAAACCACAATTTTAGAAAATTCACCAATGAGAATTCTACTTCATTATAAAAGCAAAAGAAGTGACCAATGAGAATGCTGATTCCCATGTCAGGCATCTTGCTGTTATGTTACATATAGAGAGAATTATTTATTTCTTCATTATATGACACTGGAATGAGACATGGGGATAAAGGACAGACTTGTTCAGTGCTGGGAAACTGGGCTTAAAGCTTCCAACTCCAGTTGCAGGAACAAAGAACATGGAGTCAGATTGATACAGATCAGCTGGGATTCTCATTGGAGGGGTTTTTGCATTTTAAAGCAGTCGCTGGCTGTGGTGATTTGGGAAAACGTTTTACTGTGCAATATTGCTTTAAGAATACAACCCTGATGTTGCAGGACTACAGCTCCCAGCATGCCTCAACCTTCATTATATGTTACATTATTACGGAATTTGTAGTCCAGCAACAACTGAGTAAAGTTTGGTTGAGAAGTGCAGCAGGGGTTACTTCCTGTTTAACCCTCGGAGGTCTGAGTGTCAGAGCCAGGAAATGTACATTTCTGTGATTCTTGCAAATCAAATATGGACCCAGGCTTTTATCGGCCCATATATGTTCAGCTTTAGTTTGCTACAGAAATTCTCCAAATACTCACCAATTAGCTGCCAATTTTATATTGAAATTATTTCCATTGTAGGAAGCCAAGAAGTTCTGCCTGACTGATGATCTGCCCGCGGTTCTGTCGGACCTTCCCGGGAAATGCGTCCCCTACGCAGTTATAGAAGGTGGGAAACCTGAAGGACAAGGCTGTGATCCTTTTTGGGAAGGTTTAAATCCAGGAAGTTGGTCTTTGTGACCCAGAGGCTGCTGGGAATTGTAGTCCTGAACAGCTGGGAACTGCCATGGCAATTACAGAAGTACATGCACACATTAAGCTCATCAAAGGCAGAGTACTTACAACAATTCCCAGAATCCTCAGTTCCTGGTGGGATGCTGGGAGTTCTAAATCATTAACCCTTTATATTCTTTGCTGCAGGGGCTGTGACTTCAGTGAAGGAAGTTCTAAGCAGTCAGTATGTGGAAAACTGCAAGGGGGTGATCCAAAGGCTGTCGCTGAAAGAGCACAAGATGGTGTGGAACAGAACCACCCACCTCTGGTAATTATAACTCCCTGTATCCCTGAACACACGCAGCTAGCATTCAGTCGAACATCGCTGCTGCTAGAGAGAACTCTTTGGGGAAGGAATTTAGAAGAACACTGCAGTTGGTCTTTATATTTGCTTCTGTTCAGCCTAGCATGATAAAGATCCTCTGGTTGCTAGGGCCAGTGTCCCCCCGACAACAGGGAAAGCAGGGTTCTTCACCTTTAAATGAACTGTTAGTATGATATAGAGAGGGATATTCTGAGACATTTTGCAATTGGTTTTCATTTTTTATTATGTGTGTGTTTTTTAATTATTTAGCTTTTTATTCAGCAGCTCTCCAGTTTGTAATTTCAGCCATCTGGTTGCTAGGATCCAAATTCCCCTAGCAACTATGCATTGATTTACACAAGAGACTGGAATATGAATAGGAGAGGCCTGAATAGAAAGAGGAGTAATAAAAAGTAACAATACATTTGTAGCCTTACAGAGCATTTGTTTTTTAGATGGGGTCAGTGACCCCCGTTTTGAAATCTGTAAGGAGTCAGAAGAAGAAAGTGCATAACTAAAAAACTATACGAAATAAAAAATGAAGCCCAATTGAAAAGTTGATTAGAATTGGCCAATTTATAACAAACTAAAGATTAACTTAAAGGGGTGGTTCACCTTCCAACACTTTTGGGAAGGTTTAAATGCAGAGAAATAACTTTTTCATTTGCTTTCCATTTTTTATTTTTTACTGTTTTTTTTCCATATCTAAGTGTAAAATTGAATGTCTCTGTCTCTGATGTTTGACAGCTCAGTAATTCAGGTTAGAGTCCTGCAGCGAGTCGGGTTGTGGTTCTCATCTAAATATCTTATCTAATATAATAATGTCTATATTTTACTCCTATTTTACAAAACGTGTTCCTGTCCCTGCCCACTTGTGATGATGTCACTTCCGGTTTGCAGCACCGTCACTTCCTGTTCGAAGGAGGTCAGCAGGTTGCGGATAAGGCAGTTGCGGGTTCGGGTCGGGTAGCGGATCGAAGTGGGAAAATATCAGGGTTCAGGTCGGGTCCGGGTCTTAGAAATTGGTTTCGCGCAGGACTTTACCTGAGGTGCAGTTTTTGAACTGTTACAATTTTACAACATTTAGTTGATCCATTTCTCAGCAGCATCTCTGGAGTATCAGTAACTATTGTATCAAGTCTAACAGCTGCCTGTAATGAAACCCCAGAGATTCTACTCAGCAGGGACAAAGATAAGAAATGGATCAACTAAATGTATCAGTTTAGAACAGTTTACAGGGTCGGTGACCCCCCATCCCCAGAGCTGCTTTTGAAGGTGAAAAATTAAAACTTTCAATATTAGAAAAAAGTTGACAAATAGAAAATAGAAAGTAATTGGAAAAAGTCTTTATTTCTGGTGAATTGTCTGAAACCAACTGAACTGAAAAAAAGTGTTGGAAGGTGAACCTTCCCTTTAAGGCTGATATCATGAGTTTATTCATCTCATTCAGGAACGACCATGAGAAAATCATCCACCAGAGGAGCAACACCGTCCCCTTTGACCTGGCACCGGAAAATCCCGGGGAGTCGGGGGTGTCGGTGAGGGTTCTCCGGCCTTTGGAAGCCGTGGATCTGGGCCTGGAGACCATTTATGAGAAGTTCCACCCGGCGGTCCAGTCTTTCTCCAATATACTTGGCCATTACATGACTGGAGAGCGGCCCAAGGGGGTGCAGGAGACGGAGGAGATGCTGAAAATCGGGGCAACGATCACGGGTGTCGGGGAGTTGGTTCTGGACAACAAGACCATCAAGCTGCAGCCGCCCAAGGACGGGATGTTGTTCTACCTCAGCTCCATGGATTACGTGGGACTCCTGGAGAAACAAGAGGTGCAGATGCGCTGGTGGAGGATCCTCAGCATCGTGTTTGGGGTGGCCTCCTGCATCACCCTCTTTTTTATCCTCAGACGCAAGTACCGACACTTCAAGGAGAAGCAGCACCTCAAGAACCTGCAAAGAGAGTTTGAGGAGTCAAGGGCCCGACAGAGGGTCCAGCAGGAGCCACAGAACAAGGAGGAAGTACAAAACCCCTGCTCCATCTGTCTCAGCACCGAAAAGTCCTGCGTCTTCCTGGAGTGCGGCCACGTTTGTTCCTGCATCAGCTGCTACCAGGCGCTCCCCAGCCCCAAAAAATGCCCCATATGTAGAAATTTCATTGACCGCATTGTTCCTCTTTATAACAGCTAAGGGGCCCCCCCAAATTTCTGTCTGTGACCTCATGTGGTGTTTGCACTCTAAAATCACCAAAAATACCAAAGAAATGATCTGGAAACAGGGAATAGGCAGTGAATGGGCACAGCACCCTCTACTGATGGGAAGCTTGGACTGCAGATTCAGGTGAAGTCGATGAAGAACTTAAAGGGATACTGTCATGGGAAAAAAAATTTTTTTCAAAACACATCAGTTAATAGTGCTGCTCCAGCAGAATTCTGCACTGAAATCCAGTGCAAACAGTTTTTTTTCATATTTAATGGGACTAGACATATTGTCAGTTTCTCAGCTGCCCCCAGTCATGTGACTTATGCTCTGATAAACTTTAGTCTCTCTTTACTGCTGTACTACAAGTTGGAGTGATATCACCCCCCCCCCCAGCAGTCTAACAACAGAACAATGGGAAGGTAACCAGATAACAGCTCCCTAACACAAGATAACAGCTGCCTGGCAGATCTAAGAACAGCACTCAATAGTAAAATCCAGGTTCCAATGAGACACATTCAGTTACATTGAGTAGGAGAAACAACAGCCTGCCAGAAAGCAGTTCCATCCTAAAGTGCTGGCTCTTTCTGAAATCACATGACCAGGCAAAATGACCTGAGATGCACCTACACACCAATATTACAACTAAATACACTTGCTGGTTCAGGAATGACATTTTATATTGTACAGTGAATTATTTGCAGTGTAAACATGACAGAATCCCTTTAAAGAGGTTGTTCAGCTTTAAATGAACTGTTAGTATGAAGTAGAGAGTGAAATTCTGAGACAATTTGCAATTGGTTTTCATTTTTTTTATCTGTGGTTTTTGAGTTATTTAGCTTTTTATTCAGCAGCTCTCCAGTTTGCAATTTCAGCCATCTGGTTGCTAGGGTCCAAATTCCCCTAGCAACCATGCATTGATTTGAATAAGAGACTGTAATGTCAATAGGAGAGGCCTGAATAGAAAGAGGAGTAATAAAAAGTAGCAATAACAATACATTTGTAGCCTTACAGAGTGTTTGTTTTTTTAGATAGGGTCAGTGACCCCCATTTGAAAGCTGGAAAGAATCAGAAGGCAATTAATGCAAAAACTATACAAAAATAAATAATGAAGACCAATTAAAAAGGTGCCCAGAATTGGCAATTTTATAACATGTGAAGGTGACCCACCCTTTAATGGTCCCACCAGCAAAATCTAAAGGCAAAGCTAAACCTCTTCAGCCTTTCCTCCAATCACAGGATTCAGCTGCTGTAGCCTCTATAAAGGGTCTATAAATCATGTACATGTGGGCAAATTAGAGGTTGGTTTCATTGGTTACATCCATGGTTGCCATTGGTTACTGCAACGGAGCAGTTGGGTTGTTGTGAATCTATAGCTTCTCATGTCTGACCCCGGAAATTAACAGTCCAGTGTCTTTAGGGTGCGGGGAGTTGCAGTCCTTTCAATTTATGTTGGTGCCCAAACATTCAACTGTAACAATACAGATCTATATATAAATATTTCTGATATAAAGATTGAAATAAATCTATTTTTTGAAACAGTTTTCAGAACATTCACAGAATTTGCTTCTTTTGTAACCTGGGATTTTTCTAAATAATGCGTTCGTTCCCTTGCACGTTGGTTGGTAAGATGGGCGCTGACCCTAGCAACCAAGCGATCAATTAACTTATTTTGGAGGCTGATCATAGGCAAAGGGGAGATGTCCTTGTGTTAAAGAAACGGTGCAAATAGTGTCAAACTGGGAATCTGACTGACTCAAGATTGAAGATTCTGTATGGGGGTTGAACTTCCCCTTTAAATAATGACCTGGGAAATAGAAGCCTTGCGATATAGAATGGAGTTATCGGGGGGCACAGGATACACAAGAAGACTTCACCCTAAACTAATATATTAGTATTCATCTGGCTGGATGGGGACACCGAATAATCAGAAGCTGATTGGATAAAGATTCCCTATAAATCTGGGTGATACTTGCTATTTCCATAACAAAATGTATATTTGCCGATTATATTTGCAGTACATAAAGCTCCCAGCAGAGGGGGGTGTGTAACCCTCACATAGGGACAAGCTGTAAGAAATGTTTTGGTTGTCCTGACACCTAGTGGTCATTTTTTTTTTTTATTGCTGGAGGGGCTGTAGTCTGGAAATCCCTGGCTTCAGATTCCAAGAGATCCCAGCATAGGTATTCCCTGTACTAAGCACAATTCAGCAGGAACAGCCCCTAAGTTTGCTCATAGTCTGTACAGAGAGATCCCATAAAACTATGGCAGCATAGGTATTCCCTGTACTAAGCACAATTCAGCAGGAACAGCCCCTAAGTTTGCTCATAGTCTGTACAGAGAGATCCCATAAAACTATGGCAGCATAGGTATTCTCTGTAACATAGTAAGTAAGGTTGAAAAAAGACACATGTCCATCAAGTTCAACCTTTTTTTTTTATATCTGCCAGTTGATCCAGAGGAAGGCAAAAAAACCCATCTGAAGCCTCTCCAATTTGCCTCAGAGGGGGGAAAATTCCTTCCTGACTCCAAAATGACAATGGGACCAGTCCCTGGATCAACTTGTACTATGAGCTCTCTCCCATATCCCTGTATTCCCTCACTTGCTAAACACCATCCAACCCCTTCTTATACCTATCTAATGTATCAGCCTGTACCCCTGATTCACTTCCCAGCTCTCCCTGTAACACCCCTTTCCCTCCTCTAATCTCATTGGCTCCCTCCTGTCTGCTGGGAGGAGCTACTGATGAATAAAGCATCCGACCCTTCCTTATACCTATCTAATGTATCAGCCTGTACCACTGATTCACTTCCCAGCTCTCCCTGTAACACCCCTTTCCCTCCTCTAATCTCATTGGCTCCCTCCTGTCTGCTGGGAGGAGCTACTGATGAATAAAGCATCCGACCCTTCCTTGTACCTATCTAATGTATCAGCCTGTACCCCTGATTCACTTCCCAGCTCTCCCTGTAACACCCCTTTCCCTCCTCTAATCTCATTGGCTCCCTCCTGTCTGCTGGGAGGAGCTACTGGTGAATAAAGCATCCGACCCTTCCTTATACCTATCTAATGTATCAGCCTGTACCACTGATTCACTTCCCAGCTCTCCCTGTAACACCCCTTTCCCTCCTCTAATCTCATTGGCTCCCTCCTGTCTGCTGGGAGGAGCTACTGGTGAATAAAGCATCCGACCCTTCCTTGTACCTATCTAATGTATCAGCCTGTACCACTGATTCAGGGAGACAATTCCACATCTTCACAGCTCTCACTGTAACAAACCCCTTCCGAATATTTAGGCGGAACCTCTTTTCTTCTAATCGGAATGGGTGACCTTGTGTCAGCTGGAAAGATCTACTGGTAAATAAATCATTAGAGAGATTATTATATGATCCCCTTATATATTTATACATAGTTATCATATCTCCCCTTAAGCGCCTCTTCTCCAGAGTGAACATCCCCAATTTGGCCAGTCTTTCCTCATAGCTAAGATTTTCCCTTTACCAGCTTAGTTGCCCTTCTCTGTCCCCTCTCTAATACAATAATGTCCTGTTTGAGTGATGGAGACCAAAACTGTACGGCATATTCTAGATGGGGCCTTACCAGTGCTCTATACAGTGGGACCCCCTCCTCCCGTGACTCTCTGCCCCATTTAATACAACTCAAGACCTTATTTGCCCTTGATGCTGCTGACTGGCATTACTTGCTACAGACAAGTTTATTATCTACAAGGACTCCAAGCTCCGTCTCCATTATGGATTTGCCTAGTGCAGTCCCATTAAGGGTATAAGTGGATATTGTTACATCCCAGGTGCAGGACTTTACATTTATCAACATTGAATCTCATTTGCCACTTAGCTGCCCAGATTGCCAGTTAGTCAAGATCCTGTTGCAAGTGCCACATCCTGGATGGAATTAATTGGGCTGATAGTTTTGTGTCATCTGCAAACACTGATACATTACTTACAACCCCCTCCCCTAAGTCATTAATGAACAAGTTAAATAAAAGTGGACCCAATACTGAGCCCTGGGGGACCCCACTAAGAACCTTACTCCAAGTAGAGAATGTCCCATTAACAACCACCCTCTGTACCCGATCCTGTAGCCAGTTTCCTATCCATAACGACTTCATTAAGCCCAACAGACCTTAGTTTAGAAAGCAGTCGTTTGTGGGGCACAGTATCAAACGCTTTGGCGAAATCCAAATAGATCACATCTACTGCCCCCCCACTGTCCAGAATCTTACTTACCACATTATAAAAAGCAATCAAATTAGTCTGACATGACCTCTCCTTCATAAAGCCATGCTGATTGTTGCTCATAATGCCATTCACTGGGACAACATTTTGAATGTGATCCCTTAACAAACCTTCAAATAATTTGCCCACCACAGATCAGACTTACTGGCCTATAATTGCCAGGCTGAGATCGTAATCCCTTTTTAAATATTGGAATAACATCAGCTTTTCTCCAATCCATAGGCACCATACCAGATGACAGTGAATCTGAGAAAATCAGAAATAGGGGCTGGTCTAAAACTGAACTAAGGTCTCTTAGAACCCAGGGGTGTATGCCATCAGGCCCTGGAGCCTTGTTTACATTAATTTGTATTAAAGCTTTATGAATCATATCCTGAGTCAACCACTGACTAGATTGAGCTGAGCCATTAGTGCAGTTATTAAGTGAGCCTGGGAACTCACACTCCTCTATTGTATACACTGAAGAAAAGAACTGATTTAACACATTTGCCTTATCTGTATCTGTTACAACCATACTGGTACCATTATTTAATGGAGCAACACTCTCAACCTGCATCTTTTTACTATTAATATATTTAAAAAAACTTTTTAGGGTCAGTTTTCACCTCCACCGCAATTAACTGTTCATTTCTTTTCTTAGCTTTCCGGATTGCTGATTTACAACATTTATTACAGTGTTTATATTCATTAAATGCAGCTTCTGTCCCTACAGATTTGTAGTTATTAAATGCCTTTCTCTTCTGTCCCATTAACTTCTTTACTTCTGTATTAAGCCACACAGGATGATTCTTAGAGCTTCTACGTTTAGTCTTTAAGGGAATAAATTGAGAACAGTAATGATTTAATATCATTTTAAAGGACAACCATTTCTGTTCTGTGTTTTTAGCTGAAAACCTAATGCCCCAATCAATGCTCTGTAGGGCAGCCCTCAAGGCACTAAAATTAGCTTTTCCAAAATTCCTGGTTTTTGTTGCCCCAGTATATTTTTGTTTTTTGCACCAGACATTAAAAGATATAACATTATGGTCACTATTACCCAGGGGTTCAATGACTTGCACATTTGCTATAAGTTCTGGCTCATTAGAGATCACTAAATCAAGAATAGCATTTTTTCTTGTTGGCTCCTCAACAACCTGTGCCATAAAATTGTCATGTAATAAGTTTATAAACTTGTTCCCATTAACTGATCCAGGCTTTTCCATATATATATATATATACACAAACCAATCCTGGGCTTTGGTGCTCCATTAAGAACTCCCCGAGGTGTCTGGGCCTGAGTGCAGCTGTACTGGGTGCACTATACACTATACAATATACACTATACACTATACAATATACACTATACAATATACACTATACACTATACAATATACACTATACACTATACAATATACACTATACAATATACACTATACAATATACACTATACAATATACACTATACAATATACACTATACAATATATGCTATACAATATACACTATACAATATATGCTATACAATATACACTATACAATATATGCTATACAATATACACTATACATTATACAGTATAAAGTGTTGGTGACTATGTGACTGTTAATGACTGTGTTGGTGATTGTGTTAAAGGATAAGTAAACCTGTGTTGGTGACAGGTTTTTGTCTGAGTTTTTTGTCTGCCCAACCCCCCACCATCCCCTAAAATAATCTCATTAAATCAATAATTATTTGTGCTGGTCTCGTGTGATGTTGCGAGTGGCCACCAGGTGGCGGCGCTGAACCTTCTCCGAGTCCCACGGACCAAATCTGGAAATGTGAGCGACTCTCCCCCAGTCTGCGAGCGATTAAGGCGCTGAGAGACGGACACGGAACCGCAGAAGAATTAACGGTGAGTTTGTCGCTCCCTCGGGACAATCCGCTGCGACTGAGCCTCGTGTCACGTGATCAGATCAGGGGGGGCACCCAGTGCTGGGGGGGGTTGTGATTCACCTGTTTTTGGTGAAGGGGCTGTAACTGTAATTCCTTATATTGGGCTCAGATGCACCGACTGTTGTGCGACTACAAATCTCAGCTGGGGGGGGAGACGCAGTTAAATAACGGGGGGTTTGAATTAATGGGGGGGGGGGTTGTCCCAGGTACAGTCGGTGGCAGCCCCCCCCCCAGTAATGTCACCGTGAGATCTACAAGTCGCACCTGTTTGTACAGACAAATCTCCTGCGATTTCTGTCGTACTCTCTTTACATGTCGCACCGACACAAGGTGATCGCGCTAAATGTACAGAACAATAACAGTCGCAACAGCTTCAGCCGCTTCTCTCTGCGACAGAGAAATAGTCTTCAACCTGCAACACAATCGCACAGTTTCATATTATTATTAGTTTGTAACACAAGAAGGAAACAGCTGTGGGCTGGTGAGTGTGAGTGAGAGTAAGTGATTGTGAGTCAGTGTGAGTGAGAGTGAGTGAGTGAGGGAGTGTGTGTGAGAGTGAGTGAGTGTGAGTCAGTGTAAGACAGTGAGTATGAGTGAGTGAGGGAGTGTGACAATGTGTGAGTCAGTGAGTGTGATTGAGTGAGTGAGTGTGACAATGAGTGTGAGTGAGTCAGTGTGAGTCAATGTGAGACAGTGTGTGAGAGTGAGTGAGAGTAAGTGAGTGTGAGTGAGGGAGTGTGTGTGTCAATACGAGTGAGTGAGTGTGAAACAGTGTGTGTGAGTGAGTGAGAGTAAGTGAGTGTGAGTGAGGGAGTGTGTGTGTCAATACGAGTGAGTGAGTGTGAAACAGTGTGTGTGAGTGAGTGAGAGTAAGTGAGTGTGAGTGAGGGAGTGTGTGTGTCAATACGAGTGAGTGAGTGTGAAACAGTGTGTGTGAGTGAGTGAGAGTAAGTGAGTGTGAGTGAGGGAGTGTGTGTGAGTACAAGTGAGTGAGTGTAAGTGAGTGAGTGTGAGTGAGTACAAGTGAGTGTGAGTGAATGAGTGTGAGTAATTGAGTGTGAGTAATTGAGTGTGAGTGAGAGTGAGTGTGAGTGAGTGAGTGTGAGTAATTGAGTGAGTGTGAGTGAGTGTGAGTGAGTGTGAGTGAGTGTGAGTGTGAGTGTGGATTTGGTGCAGTCGCAGGGAGTTTAGTCAAATAGTCTCTCCCCCAGTTGCTGCTTTTTGCTTAGGGAAGAGTCTTGTGGTGCAATGCGGCTGATGTCCAGGCGGGGGAGCTCTCACTCTTCCATCACTTGCTTTTTATTGGAGATGATATTGTTTATATCTCAGGTACCAAGAGGTGAATAAACATAACTGCCCCTGGGGATCCCTAGGACTGACTCTTGGTTAAAGGGGAACTGCGCTCAAATTTGTTTTGTTTTGTCTTCTGAAAGTAAATGTGATACTGAGGGTGGGAGGATCTCCAGGGACTTGCTTTACTGCCTCCAGAAATCAGTTCAAGGAGAAAACATCCCCCTCCAACTCCTCCATCAGGACCAAGACCCCCACCCAATGGTTGCCCATGGGAAAGAGAGCAGCCCACAGTACAGAATATGATCTTTATATGGGTATGTAAGTGGGGGGGATAATTAATTAATAGTGGATAGTAAGTGGGGTTATTATAAACAATTGATAGAGTTGCTGCTGTGCTCTGATTGGCTATAGTATAATCAAACAGTTAGTCTAGTCCTGGGAATGTTCTAAGGTTCTGATTGGCTACAGTTAGTCTAATCCTGGGAATGTTCTAATGTTCTGATTGGCTACAGTTAGTCTAATCCTGGGAATGTTCTAATGTTCTGATTGGCTACAGTTAGTCTAGTCCTGTGAATGTTCTAATGCTCTGATTGGCTACAGTTGGTCTAGTCCTGGGAATGTTCTAATGTTCTGATTAGCTACAGTTGGTCTAGTCCTGGGAATATTTTAATGCTCTGATTGGCTACAGTTAATCTAGTCATTGGAGTTATTAAAATGGAATGTACTGTTTCCCATCACTGGTAAAACTGATGTATTTGCATCAGAAATTTATTTATATAAACAAGTTGCTGTGTAGCCATGGGGGCAACTATTCAAAGATGAGAAGGACAAACAGGCACAGGATACACAGCAGATAACATATATACTCTGTAGTGTACAATGGAATTCTATCCAGCTTATCTGTTATCTACTGTGTATCCTGTGCTTGAATGGCTGCCCCCATGGCTACACAGCAGCTTGTTTATATAAACTATAGTAGTACTTATCTGTTATCTACTGTGTATCCTGTGCTTGAATGGCTGCCCCATGGCTACACAGCAGCTTGTTTATATAAACTATAGTAGTACTTATCTGTTATCTACTGTGTATCCTGTGCTTGAATGGCTGCCCCCATGGCTACACAGCAGCTTGTTTATATAAACTATAGTAGTACTTATCTGTTATATACTGTCTATCCTGTGCTGGAATGGATGTCCCCCATGGCTACACAGCAGCTTGTTTATATAAACTATAGTAGTACTTATCTGTTATCTACTGTGTATCCTGTGCTTGAATGGCTGCCCCCATGGCTACACAGCAGCTTGTTTATATAAACTATAGTAGTACTTATCTGTTATATACTGTCTATCATGTGCTGGAATGGATGTCCCCCATGTCTACACAGCAGCTTGTTTATATAAACTATAGTAGTACTTATCTGTTATCTACTGTGTATCCTGTGCTTGAATGGCTGCCCCCATGGCTACACAGCAGCTTGTTTATATAAACTATAGTAGTACTTATCTGTTATATACTGTCTATCATGTGCTGGAATGGATGTCCCCCATGTCTACACAGCAGCTTGTTTATATAAACTATAGTAGTACTTATCTGTTATCTACTGTGTATCCTGTGCTTGAATGGCTGCCCCATGGCTACACAGCAGCTTGTTTATATAAACTATAGTAGAGTTTCTGAAGCAAACACACCAGTTTTACCAGTGCAGGGCAGTAGTACATTATATTGTAATTCCTTTGAAACACTTTTATTTTTGATGTTACTGTTCCTTTAACCAGCCTTCTTCAGGTGAATATGTGGCTACAGGTTAGTCTTTTGTTTTACTGCTCTGATGTGATTTTACTGCGGGTTGGTCCAGCCGTGAGAACACGCTATGAATAGAAGAACTTTATATAAACTGGCTGAATCCTTTATTTAATGAGGAGGTTTCCATAGACCCATCTATATATATATATATATACATTATGTGGAAGGAATGGAGCCTCCATGGGGTGCCAGGGGTACAAGAGGCAGTTGTGTTTAGGCTGCTCAGTTCTCGGCTATTTATGTCCCGGGTGAGGAGCTGCCGGAGTCTTGTTACATCAGAGAGGGGTCTGTGTGTTCAGCTGGTCTGTCACTGCTGCGTCACCTCCACCCCCAGCCCTAAATATTTACATCTGACCCACTTGCAGCCAGGCCACCCCTTGTAATGACTGATGTAACATATGGAACTTGCTGCAGGGAACTCATCAAACACTGGCTGCGCACAACTACACGTCTCATAGCACTAACGGAAAATCACTTCCAAGTTGAGTTGATGTGCCGACGTGTATAACTCTGTACAGGGGTTCAACTACCAGCCTCAATTTTACAACAACAAAAGGTGTCGATATACATAGAAAACCAGCTGAAAGCAAGTTGGAAGTTGATTGTGTAAGCATTGTAGTAGCACCCATAGCAGTAGCATAATAATAGTATCTGGGAAGGGAGTGTGACTGTGGGATAGCAGGTATAGTAGGGAGAGATGATGCCTATAGTAACAGTGGATAATAGTCTCTGGGAAGGGAGTGTGACTGTGGGATAGCAGGTATAGTAGGGAGAGATGGTGTCTATAGTAACAGTGGATAATAGTCTCTAGGAAGGGAGTGTGACTGTGGGATAGCAGGTATAGTAGGGAGAGATGGTGCCTATAGTAACAGTGGGATAATAGTCTCTGGGAAGGGAGTGTGACTGTGGGATAGCAGGTATAGTAGGGAGAGATGTGCCTATAGTAACAGTGGGATAATAGTCTCTGGGAAGGGAGTGTGACTGTGGGATAGCAGGTATAGTAGGGAGAGATGGTGTCTATAGTAACAGTGGGATAATAGTCTCTGGGAAGGGAGTGTGACTGTGGGATAGCAGGTATAGTAGGGAGAGATGGTGTCTATAGTAACAGTGGATAATAGTCTCTAGGAAGGGAGTGTGACTGTGGGATAGCAGGTATAGTAGGGAGAGATGGTGCCTATAGTAACAGTGGGATAATAGTCTCTGGGAAGGGAGTGTGACTGTGGGATAGCAGGTATAGTAGGGAGAGATGTGCCTATAGTAACAGTGGGATAATAGTCTCTGGGAAGGGAGTGTGACTGTGGGATAGCAGGTATAGTAGGGAGAGATGGTGTCTATAGTAACAGTGGGATAATAGTCTCTGGGAAGGGAGTGTGACTGTGGGATAGCAGGTATAGTAGGGAGAGATGTGTCTATAGTAACAGTGGGATAATAGTCTCTGGGAAGGGAGTGTGACTGTGGGATAGCAGGTATAGTAGGGAGAGATGGTGCCTATAGTAACAGTGGGATAACACACACTGTTGTGCATTGTTGCACTTTGTACTGTGTCAGAAATCAGCCCTGTTGTGCTTAAAGCTCCTGTACCCACTGGATTCAGACTAAGGCGACTATGACAGACCCATACGAATTGAACCAGCAGATTTGGGACTTCTCTCGGCTTTACGGAGAGGAGACATTTCTGCCTATTTCACACCCAAGGAAGTGAGAAGTGTGGGAAAGTCCAAGTAATGTCACTGGAAGGTGCATCTGGGCCGTGTCTCAGCTCCCGGGGGCTGGAGTGTGTAAATTCAAGCGTGAAACTGTTCCAGCCAGTGTATGAGATGTGAAAAGTTGATTCTGACTCTTGAAACAATGTAGCACAAGTTTCCCTCCAGGTCTCTGAAAGGATAAGTAAACTGTAAAAATAAGTGAATGTAAAATTGATGAGGGGGCTATTGTAAGCACTTTTGTAATTCACATTCATTGTTTATTTATTTTTAATTCCAAGATATTAAAGGATACATGTACTGTTACTATGAATTAATTTTGTTACAACAGCGCCACCTGCTGGTCATTTTCCCACCAGTCTGACCAGCAAGTAGTCAAGGAAGTTGTCAGGAGAAAGAAAGAGGCTGATGTTCTTCTGCTTAGGAAAGATGTGAGAAAGGTTTCTAATTTTATTCCTAAGCAGAAGAACATCAGCCTCTTTCTTTCTCCTGACAACTTCCTTGACTACTTGCTGGTCAGACTGGTGGGAAAATGACCAGCAGGTGGCGCTGTTGTAACAAAATTAATTCATAGTAACAGTACATGTATCCCTTAATATCTTGGAATTAAAAAAAATAAATAATGAATGTACATTGCAAAAGTGCTTAGAATAGCCCCCTCATCGGTTTTATGTTCACTTATTTTTAAGGTTTTCTTGGAGCTGATTATCCAGGTCAGCTGGTTCTGCTACATTGTTTCAGTAATCAGAACCAGCAGTGCAGAGAGACGACCACTGCTTTCATTAGCAATGACAATTACACACAACTATAAAGCCAGTGAGAATTAATGGATACAGGGGAGTTGCTTATAATTCAGTGTGTGGAGTTCTCCATTATTGGGGTGCAAAGTGCAGCTTTGTACCAGCAGTTTTGCCTTTCTTGGAAATATCTAATGTATCTGCCATCACATGTGCCCCAGGGAGAGGATTGTGTCAGCTCATTAGTCTGTACATTCCCTTCTTTCCTTCTAATCATTTCCAGCAATACAACCAACGAGGCTTCCAGCTCCGGGGCCAATTATTCTCCGCGAGGAAGATGCGGGGAGTCGGATGTGGGTAGCGCTGCTTTTATACACTAACGCCAATTTATTAACAGCGGAGGTAGGAAAATCGGCTGCAATTGAACAAATTGACCTACTTTGCCAGATTCGGGGAAGAGGATTCATTTGCAGCAATTTCTCCTCTTTAGAAAGAATCTCAGCAGAAGAAAGTCACTTTCTATGGGAGGCAGAAGAAACTGACGGGGGATGGGGGGGGTAAGGAAGGTTCTGGAGGAGTGGTAGTTTTGTAACAAAAATGCAATTAAAGTAGTGAGAGTTTTTCATGGTTCCTCCTGGGTCCCTTTCACCTCTCAGGTCTGATCAGTTGTCCTACAGGTTTATCATTTCCCACCTGTCCTACCATAATCCTGGTGCTAACACCCCCCCCCCAGCTGTGTCCTGATCATTAGCCTTCAACAAGAGCCTCCTCCATCCCATAGTCTGTCCTGATCATCCGCCCCATACATTACTATACCTTTTTATTTATCATTCCTCACCAACTTTCATTTTTGATTATTAGTCTTGTTCTTCTTCCTGGTCATCCATTGCCACCACCCTCTTGTCCTGATTGTCAGTCTTGTTTTACTCTTTGGTCATCACTCACCAACATTGTTCTTATTCTCTTTATCTTTCCTATCCTACTCATTACAGCCTATCAGTCACCACCATACTTACTCCTAGTTTTTCTCCTTTCTGGTCAACATTCATCAACAGCCAACTGTGTTGTTATCATCAACTTTATCCTTCTCTTATCTGGTCATCATTCTACTCTTTCTTGGTCAATCATTTCCATGGTCCTACACAATCATAATGAAAAGCCCTGTTTTTAGATCATTAGGCTTGTCCTACTCCTTTCAGCTCATCACACCCCATCAATATATTCAGTCATTCATGAACATCATCTGTTTTGATCATCAGCTGACCTATTCTTCTCTGGTCATCATTCCCCAACATCATCAGCTTCATCCAGCTCATAATTCCCCAACATCTTCAGATCCAAAAAGCTCATCATTCCCCAACATCATCAGCTCCATCCAGCTCATCCTTCCCCAACATCATCAGCTCCATCCAGCTCATCATTCCCCAACATCATCAGCTTTATCAAGCTCATCATTCCCCAACATCATCATTCCCCAACGTCATCGGCTCCACCCAGCTCATCATTCCCCAACATCATCAGCTCCGTCCACCTCATCATTCCCCAACATCATCAACTCCACCCAGCTCATCATTCCTCAACATCATCAGCTCCATCCACCTCATCATTCCCCAACATCATCAACTCCACCCAGCTCATCATTCCCCAACATCATCAACTCCACCCAGCTCATCATTCCTCAACATCATCAACTCCACCCAGCTCATCATTCCTCAACATCATCAACTCCACCCAGCTGATCATTCCTCAACATCATCAGCTCCATCCAGCTCATCATTCCCCAACATCATCAGCTTTATCAAGCTCATCATTCCCAAACATCATCATTCCCCAACGTCATCGGCTCCACCCAGCTCATCATTCCCCAACATCATCAGCTCCGTCCACCTCATCATTCCTCAACATCATCAGCTCCGTCCACCTCATCATTCCCCAACATCATCAACTCCATCCAGCTCATCATGCCCCAACATCATCAGCTCATCATTCCGCACTGTCCTACTCAGTCCTGACTATCAGTACGTTCTGTTCATTTCTGGTCAACATTAGCCAACATCCAAGACTTTGTTCTGATCTCCAGCCGTGTCTTATTCTTTTTTTTTGGACATCATCCCCAAAAGCCCTACTCAGTCCTAATCATCACCCTACTAATCTTTACAATCCAAACATTGCCAGTCCATATTGTGCAAGTGTTAGTAGAGCAATGCTGCAGTCAGAGATATTTAGCTAATATCAGTGCAGCAACTCCAGCAGCCAATCAGCCATGAGCTTTGATCAATCTAATACAGTGAGACTAATTAAATCCAGAGTCAGAGGCTTTGCAGGTTAATGCTACAGGCAGGGCTTGCCAGACTGGCACTGCCAGGGACGACTGGTGCTGAGATTGGTCTGAACATCATGTTGGCAGAATTCCCCTTATGGGAGAGCCAGGGGCAGCTGGAAATGGGATTTGCTAGTATTTACTATATGCAGATAATTGTGTGTTTCGTGTGTAATATCCCTGGGTACTGTCAGGCACAACTGGTACTGAGTAAGTATGTCCATGTTTGTGTCCATGTGTGTGTCCATGTGTGTGTCCATGTGTGTGTCCATGTGTGTGTCCATGTGTGTGTCCATGTGTATGCAGGAACCTTCCAAACTGGCACCACCAGTCTCATATTGACACCAAACTTTCTGCCATGTGCAGCCGCTAACAGAGAAACCAGGGGCAGAATTCTAACCCAAGAATGGGCTTTATTTCTATTGGACAGAGCTGGTGTACAGTCGGAAGCATACACAATACACATACAATTAGTACAGTCGGAAGCATACACAATACACATACAACCAGTACAGTCAGAAGCATACACAATACACATACAACCAGTACAGTCGGAAGCATACACAATACACATACAACCAGTACAGTCGGAAGCATACACAATACACATACAATTAGTACAGTCAGAAGCATACACAATACACATA